>KQ481997.1:856559-868393 GCA_001430745.1 Auxenochlorella pyrenoidosa
TCGCCCCCACAGCTGCCCGACACCCTGCGCTCGCTGCGCAAGGAGGGCCAGCGCCTGGCTGCCGAGAAGGACAGGGAGCACCTGGTCACGGTGCCGGCCTCGGCAGTGAAGCAAGGGGAGCTGCCCGGTGCCCCCGGCGGCGCCCCCGGCGGGGAGGCTGTATCCAAGACCACAGGCCCCGGTGAGGCCCCAAGGGTTGGGCTGCCAGCGCATGCCTGCTGGGCAGGTTGCACGACGTCAGCGCAGTGATGCTCTGCCCAGGGCGCAGGTGGTCATTTCGCCCGAGCCCTGGGCCCTGCCTGCAGTCTGACTGCATGCCCCTACTGAGTCCTACCCTGCCGCCCAAGCACCCGTCCTTGCGCCCCTCAGGAAACCCCTTCCCCGCCCCTTTTCACTCTGCAGTTGGGGGCATGTTTGGCTCCGGGGTCAGCCCAGAAGAGGCCGGGGCCTCCCTGAGCCGCGCCGGCGAGCAGGTGGCAGGTGCCGGCGCCGTTGCTGGCCCGGCCCCTGGCGTTGCAGGCGGCGAAGGCGCGACCAAGGCCGCGGGGCAGGGCATGTTTGGCTCCAGCGCGGGGCCGGAGGAGGCCGGCGGAGCCATCCGCCGCTCAGCTGAGGAGGAGGCCGGCCCAGGGGCAGGCGGGAGCGGTGGCGCCACCAGTGGCGCGGCCGGCATTGGTGCGAGTGGCGAGGCCAAGGGCGAGCGTGGCATGGGCGTGCCGCATGCCCACGCTGGCATGCCCGGGGGCAGCACCGGCGGGGAAGACGTGTCCAAGGAGGTGGGTTGCTTGCGTCGCATGAATCGCTTTTATTGTTGAGAGTGCATGATGAGCAAACTGCCCTGGCGTGAGGGAAGTGGCCGGCAGAATGCCGCATCCGCCCGCCCGCCAACCTGCCTCCCTGACCCCCATGGCATGGTCCGTTGACTCCTTCTCAGTCCCCATTCATTTGAAATGTTTAATTACTCTCATTCCCCTCCTCCCCTGATCTGCCCCTGCAGCGCCGCAGCTACGCGGTTCAGGTGCAGGAGGGCGGGCAGGAGGCTGGGCAGAGCTACGAGGCAGCCACCGGCGGCGGCCCTGCCGGGGGCGCCCGCACCGGCGGCGGCTCTGCTGGCCTGGCCCCCGAGGCAGTCAGCAAGGAGGTGGGAGCCCGCGTCTGCTGCCGCCGCTGCTGCCGGCGCTCTTGCTGGAAATCTCTCCTGATGATGACGCCCTGCCCCAGCTTGCTTGGGTGCAGCGACTGAAGATTTTGGGTGGGTGCCGTGGCAATTCACTGGCGGCCCAGCGGCATGCGCCCACATGGGCCCTGACTCCTCGTTCCTGAGGCACGCAGTCTCAGCAACCAAGTAGAATTTCGAGAGCACAATGTATCATTTCTCTCCGCTCCCCTGGTGCAGCGCCGCGACTTTGCTGCCCAGGTCTACGCCGAGGGCGGCATGGAGCAGGGGGCGCCCTCCTTTGAGCGCGCCTCTGCCAGTGGCGCCACCGGCACCGCTGGCGGGGCCGCCGAGGGAGGGACGGGGCCGCGCAGCAGCGGGGCCACCAGCAAGGGTGAGGCAACAGCTTTTGGGCCGATTGCAGACAGGAGCGGAGGCAGACCGTGTTCTGCGATGATGCTCTCCTCGCGGCACAAGAGCCTGGGGTAATATGTTGGCCCCAGGGCCTGCCCGTGTCACCAGCCCAAAAATGTCTTGACCCGGCCCCTGGCCCCTTCTGTTCCATCCTCCATCAGGCATTTGCACCGGCGAGCCCACAATTGAGCCAGAGAGTGTTGAGGAGATGAAGCAGGCCGGCGAGGCCGCCATGCGCCGCCCCGGCGCCTCTGCCTCTGCCGAGCCCACCATCGAAGCCGAGAGCGCTGGGGAGATGGGGCAGGCGGGCGAGGCCGCCATGCGCCGCCCAACCTGAGCAGCGGCTGGGCCTGCCGGGACTGCAGAAGCTGCCAGCCCAGCTTGCAGGCCGCTGGAGCAGCGCTCGTCAGCAATCAGGGGCGGGCGGGGGGCCTGCATGGAAACATGAAATAACATGCGCTCGTGTGTTGACATGCTGAGCAGGCGGCAGAGGTCATCTGCCGCCAAGTTGTGTGCTTGCCAATGCCTGGTGACTTGCGTGATCTGCTTGGTGTTTGATGTGTGTAAACTTGTACAGCTGGCAGCACAGCATGTGCTTACTTTGGCAAAAGTGGGTCAGGCTTGCATTTCTTGCCGGGAAAACTGAATGGTACATTGGCAGGCAGGCAGCATGCAAGAAAGAGGGCGCTGCAAACACTGTGTCTGAAGAGTGGGCGCGCCAGGCGTGGAGGTCCAAAAGTAGTGCTGATCGTGCCGCAACAAGCGAATGTGTACAGGAGGTGCCAGGGGTCAAGATGGCGGCCGGTGTGCACAGGCTCGCAAGCTGCAGCAAGGCAGGCGCGGCTCCTCAGCCCACCGCGCCCACCACCAGCCGCAGCCGCTTGCGCAGGCGCAGCCGCGGCTGGAAAGCAGCATCCAGCTCGCGCATGGCGTGCTGCCAGTGGGGTGGCGTGGAGGCAGGCGGTGCTGTGGCAGGGCTCGCAAACCCCTCGTCCTCGCCATCAGCGCCAGGCCGTGGCCGTGGCGACACGCTGCCTTGCCGCGCTGCCCCTGGCTGCGTCGCTGCCGCTGCAGCCAGCGCCAGGGCTGCGGGCTCTCCTGCTGGTGCCGTGTCCTTCTGGCGCTGCAGGCGCTGCCGTCGCCGCTTCTGCCGCTGCTTGCGGCTGAGCCGGTGCGGCGCCCGGCGGTTGCTGTTGGCCTCGATCTGCTGCACCACCTGCTCCACCGCCGCCCTGCGCTGGCTCTCCCGCAGGCTGCTCGCGGTGTCCAGGCTGCTGGCGGGTGCCAGGCTGCTGCTGCTGGGCGCCGCTGCGGCTGGTGCCCCTCCGGGTCGGCAGGCCGGCAGCGGGTGCGGCTGCTGCCACTGGCCTTGCCCGCCTGGGTGGCTGCCGCCGGCGGGCCCCAGCGCCGGCGGCGGCGGGCTGCCCCCCCGCAGCGCGGCGGCCACATCCTGCCGTGCCAGGAGATAGGCCAGGGAGTCTTGCAGGCACGCACTGACGGCTCTGTCAGCGTCGCTGCTGCCGTCATCTCCTGCTGCGACTACTGCCTCGGCTTCTGGCTTGCCTATCGCCTGTGCTGCAATCTCAGCTGCCACTGCCAGCAGCTGCGCCGGTCCTGGCTCAGAGTCGACAATCGGAGATTCTACTTCTGCAGCAGCCCCACCAAGCACCGAAGCTGCCGGCTCTGGCACCGCCACGGTGATTCCCACTGATGGAGGCAGCAGGGGCGGCGGCGGCGGGAGTGGCAGCTCCTGCGCCCGACCAATCAGCTCTTCCAGGCCCTGCTTCTGAGCCATGCGGAGGCTGCTTGCAAAGCAGGGGTGCAGCTGCACAGAAACAGGGGCGAGAGGGGTGAACGGGGGTTGCCTATGTGCATGGGGAGCGGGGCGAACCAGACTCATCGCAGACGCTCAAGGTCTTGTTTTACCGTTTTCGCACTGCACGCTTGCTTTGTCCATTGCAAACTCGTGCCTTATACAACCGTCACGCGCACCAAAACGAACGCACGGCAGGCCTCCCGCTGCCGCCGCCAGGGGCCCACCTGGAAGCGCCTGCGCCCGCAGCGCAGCGCCGGCGGCGTGTCTGGGCCGCCGCACACCTGGGCATGGGTCTCCAAAAAGTAGCGGGGGGCGGCCACAGCCACGCACTCCAGCAGCGCGCGCAGCGGCACCCTGCAGGGGGGGGGGGGGCGTCGAGCTCTGCTCCGCTGCAGGCGGCGTGGCTGCCAACCCTGCCCTGAGCCTGGGCACTGCGGCCAGGACGCATCACCTGCATGAACCCTCCAGCAGCCTCCCCACCACTTCCTTGCTCTGTTGGCAATTGTGCGCCTGCCCTTTGCTCCGTACCAGTGCTCATCAACCCCACCCATCAACCCGCCGCCTGCAGTGGCAGGCGGCTCACCACGCAAAGGCAGACTTCTCGGCGCCGGGCACCGCCCCGGTGGCGGCGTTCTGCTGCGTGGCCAGGCGGAACATGAGGGGCGCCACAAAGGGCAGCTGGGTGATGAAGAAGTGGTAGGCGCCGCGCTTGAGGGCGTGCACCACCTGCAACAAGGGGGAGGGCGGGCAGCGCGGTTGCGGGAGGGCAGCTGGGAGCTGAAAGTTGGCAGGCGCGATACTGGAGGCGCACAGCACTTGGGCGTCAACAAAGAGGAAGAGACAGGAGACAGGAGACACAGGCAAACCGTCGGCTGCACAGCTCCCAAACCAGCTCCAAAAAGTGTGCTTACAACAGCAAGCAGCGCACGCGAGCAGGCGCCGCGTCCGCCACCACTCGCCTTGACGGCCATGCCCGGCGCGTGCAGCCGCGCCTCCATGTCTGCCGCCGCCAGCGCCACGCTGGCGGCGTCCACCCCGGGCGCCCCAAACAGGCCCAGCGTCTCCTCTGCAAACTCCCGGGCAGCCGTGGCCTCGCTGTCGGCGTCGGCGGCCTCGCGGCAGCCGCCAAAGTCGCGCCACATGGTGCGCCACACCTTGCCCTGCTCAGTAGAGGGGATCAGCCATCAGGGCTTCAAGAAACCCCCCAAATAAGGGCCCACGGTGCCAGGATGTCTGCAGGCAGGCAAGCAGCTTGCAGCGCAGGTTCTGGAGCAGCCCGTGAGCAGCAACTGGCGGGCAGGTGATGCAGGGGCCATGTACCCTACAGCGCATCAACGCTAGGTTTTCCCCGCTCAATGCTTAACGTTGATGCAAAGAACGCTGGGGAGGCGCCCAGCGCTTGAACAAAAGCATCACAGGGCAGCACCCAGCTCGCACCTTTGGGCCCGTCTTGCAGGGCTCGCCCCCTAGCAGCACCACCACGGCGCCCTCATGCAGCGAGAACGGCAGCACTCCTGCCGCCTTGTGCTCGCTGCGAGCGCGGCTGCGTGTAAAGTAGGCCATGGGCTGCAGGGCGATCACACAAGTAGCTGCGGTGCGCCGTCTGCCGCCGGCGCCTCAAAGTGGAGGGCGCAGTTGGCTGCTGCGGCGTTCGAGCATTGACCCAGCGCCCAAAGAGCGCCCAAACGCGATCTTTGCAAGCGCTGTGGGGTGCGCGGGGCCAGGAAGAGGGCGCAAAGTACTCCAGGTTGTCAAGTGCAGGCGTCCTGGTGCCCACAATGCCTTGCAAGCGTGCCTCAAGCGCAAGCTTAGATCACGAGCATGTGGCGACAACCTCGGAAGCAGGTGGGTGCTGTGGCCCAACAGCGCAGCACGGACCCAAGAAGAGGGAAAGGCTCGAGTGCATTGCAATCGGAATATTTGGGTGATCTGCACAGTATTGCGAGCGCTGTCAGGCGATTACCCGCAATGCTTGCCGCTGGCGCCCCTCTCCTGCTGCGACAGGCTCTGCTTGGGCACTCTCTATCCCCTGCTCTGTGTGTGCTAAGCCGATGCAATATCCTGACATCTAGCAACGGAAAATGCGCGTTCAGCACCACCGCCGCTCGCCGCGAGGAGCAGCAGCCACAGGGAGCGGCGCCGCTGCCTCCTGCCAGTGGACCCCTTGTGGGGATCAAGGCAAGCTGGTTCCCTGAGAAATGCCTGTGGCTATGATTCCAGATGCCATGCATGCAGGCTCTGTTGTGCAGTGCCCCTGTTGAGCGCATCATGCCTGCCACCCTGCGCCTCTCAGCATGCACGGGCCACGACCAAGCATGTGCAGCATTCACAGGAATGCTGAGGGAGAATTGCAGCCGCCAGACGTGATGGTGCACTACTCTCCACCCCCCCCCCCCCCCTCCCCCAATGGCTGCCGGCAGGTGCTGGACGTGGGCCAGGTGGTGGCCGGCAACTTCTGCGGCGGCCTGCTGGCGTACTTTGGCGCCGACGTCATCAAGGTGGGCGTGGGCAGCGGGCTCTGCTGCGCTGGCGCTGTGCAAGGACAGCCAACTGCGCCAGCCCCCTTGCTGCACCCTCCACCTCAAGGGCGTACGCTGCCCAAACGATGCTCCGCACGCGGGGCAAACGCGTCTTCACTGCAACTGCGCTCCCTGCAGGTGGAGCCTCCCGGGCGAGGGGACGCGCTGCGCCACCTGCGGCTGGAGGACGGCGCCGGCACCTCCCTCTGGTGGCGCTCCTACGTGAGCCACCGGCCAGCCCGGTGGAGCAGGCGCGCCTTGAGCGACCAGCAGGAGCAACTGGGGGCAGCACCCGCTGGAGCAGGGGATGGGCGTGCCGTGCTTGCGTCGCGCATCTCGCCGCCCGCGCCGCCCGCCCACCAGCGGTTCTCCCCCCGACCCCCCAACCCCCTCCCCCGCAAAAAAAGAAACACCAACCCCCAACCCCCAACCCCCAACCCCCAACCCCCAACCCCCCCTCTTTTCAGGGCCGCAACCGGCGGTGCATCACGATCGACCTGCACAACGCGGAGGGGCGCCAGGTGCTGCGCCAGCTGGCCGACCGCTGCGACGTGCTGGTGGAGAACTTCCGGCCGGGGGTCATGGAGAAGTGGCAGGTGGGTGGAACCGGGGCGGGGCGGGAGATGTTGGTGGCCAAAGGCATCCGGTGCTGCCGACTCTAGGGCAGGCAGTTGCGCCCCGCTCATGGAACTTCCGCCACCAGTGCCAGCAGAGGCCCCCGCGCTCCCTGGCGATTGCTCCCTGCAGCTGGGCCCCAAAGACCTGAAGCCTGAGCTGGTCTACACCCGCATCAGCGGCTACGGTGAGCTGCCCACTGGCCCCCCCTGGCTTTATGGTTTCAGCCCCGGCCGCCGCGCCGCTCCTTCAGTGTGCCACCCGCTGGCAGGCAGCCTTGAATGGTCTGCACAGCTGGCGCCCCCTCACCTTCCTGGATCTCTGCGCCGGCGCATGCTATGCAGGCCAGACCGGCCCACGCGCGCACCTGCCCGGCTACGCCAGCGTGTGCGAAGCATACGGCGGTTTCCGGTGCGCCGCTGCCGCGCTTGCCTGCACACCACCGAGCCGCGGACAAGGCCCCTGCTCCTGCCCAGCACCAGCAGGGGTCGGACCTGCTAGGATGCCGCTGCACCCCGCAGTTGCACGCACGCTAGCCCGCGGCGCGAGCCTCGCCCCCCCCCCCCCCACGCACGTCTCGCCCCCCACCCCCCCGCAGCTACATCAACGGTTTTGCCGACCGCCCCCCTGTGCGGCCCAACATCTCGCTGGGTGACTCCCTGGCCGGCCTGCACGCCGCGTTTGGCACTGTCATGGCGCTCCTGCACCGCTCGCGGCTGGGGGCCGGCGCCGCGGGCCAGGTCAGCGGCTGTCCTTTCGTTTGGGCGGAGGCAGGGCTGTATGGGCGTTGGGCGTGGCCAAAGCAGCGCTGCGCCGTTGCCATGCTGAACGCCAGGCAGGAAGGGCTTGGCGGGTTAGGCCTGGCGGGCGCGTGCTGGTGAACGGCCTGGGCTGGGCTGAGCTGCCCGCACGCGTCAGCACGCCGCGCTCCCCCTATTTCTCCATGCTGCACGTTGCTGGGCTGCGCCCCGCCTCAATAATGTGCCAGCGCCGCTGCACCTGCCCTGCTCCTCGTGGAACTCCTGTCCAGGTGGTGGATGCCTCCATCTTTGAGTACGCTTTGCCCCCCCACCCACTCCCCACCACCACCACCCCACCCCATGCCTCCTGTCCAGGTGGTGGACGCCTCCATCTCTGAGTCCATGTTCAACATGCTGGAGGGCTGCGTGTCTGGTGAGGGGCAGGCCCAGGGCCCTCACGTGCTTTGCGGGCCAGACCCGACCTGGCCTCCCCTGTGCCAGGCTGGCGGTTCCAGGACGCCGGGCGGCTGGCCCAGGCATGGCAGCTCCCCCTGGCAGGCGCCCCCGGTCAGCCCCTCATGATGTGCCTGCAGGGCCGCGCCTCAGCTCTTCCGCCCTCGGCTGAGGCGCAGTCTCACAAAGCAGCACGCGTCTGCTGCCGCGTGTTTCGCCGCCCTCACGCGGCACCCCTGCTTCCCCGCTGCCCAGAGTATGCTGCCCAGGGGGTGGTGCGCCCCCCCAGCGGCTCCACCCTCACCGGCGTGGTCCCCAGCGGCACCTGGAAGGCCAAGGATGGCGTGTATGTAATCATCGGCGGCAACGGCAACTCGGGTGCGGGGGTTGGGACTGGGAGGGCTGTTCCAACAAATGGGCGGTGTGGGAGCAGCAGTCACGTGTGGGCGTGTGCGTGATCATCGGCGGCAACGGCAACTCGGGTGCGGAGGGCACCGGGAGTGGTGGAGGCAGGGCCGGGGGCAGGAGAAGGAGGGCTGTTCCGAACATTTGGTTGGTGTGGGCGCGGGTCGATGGCTGCCCAGGGAGGCAGCATGTGGCAAGCCTGGCTGGGAAGGGCTGGGCCTGGGAGCATGCTGGCGCGCTCGCAGGCCGCCGCCGGCTGCTACCGGCTGCCTGCAGAGCCGTTCCTGCTGCAAAGCATCCTCGCGCGTGAAGTGCGCCGACCCCCACCGCCCCCCCCCCCTGCCCCAGTCTACAACCGCCTGATTGCGGCCATGGGGCGCCCCGACATGGGCATCGACAACCCTCGCTTCGCCACCGACGCGCTGCGCTGCCAGAATGAAAAGGAAATTCTCGAGGTGTGGCACCCGTGCCAGGGAGCTGAAGTGGGCATGCACCGGGCGTGCCTGTCTTCTGGCAGCAGCCCGGCGCCCGGTGTGTGCACCAGTGCCCCTGCGGGCCTGCCTGCTGCCTGCCTGTCCACATTGCAACCAGCCCCACGTGCGTACCTTTTCAAATGTGCCTATTGGTCCGTGATTGCTGCGCAGGTCATCGAGGCGTGGGTGGGCAGCCACACTTCTGAGGAGGTGATGGCGGCCATGAACGAGGCGCGGGTGAGGGCAAAGGGGGGGCACAGAGGAAGAGGCGCGGGTGAGGGCAGGGGGGGGGGCACAGAGGAGGCAGCACAAGAGGAGGGCACACAAGCTGTGGCGCACCGGAGGACTGAGGTGCCCAGCCCTTGGGTGCATGGTCTGGCGCTGCTACGAGCGGCCCCCCTCACGGGGCTGCCTGCATTGGCACCTGTCCCCGCATTTGTGGCCGAGCCGAGAGCACTGGGGCAACCGCCTCAGCGCGCCTGAGCGGGCCTGCCCCTGTGCGCGATTGCCATCACTGCAGGTGCCTGCCGGCCCCATCCTGAGCACTGCCGACATCGTGGCGGAGCCGCAGTACCAGCAGCGAGGCATGATCCAGCACGCGGCGCCGCCCTCGGGTGCGCGGCCCACCGGGCTTGGTATGGCGTGGAATGTGACAAGGGGGCGCGCTGCCCTGCAGCGCCAGCGCGGGGGGCAGGGGCGCGCGGCCGCGCCCGTCCCCCAGCGCGGCAGGGGGTGGCACTGCACGTGGGGGGGGCAGCAGTGTGCGGTCGCATGTGCAGACGTCCGGCATATGCGGGGCTCCCTGCTCCAGCACTGTTTCAGGACCTCTCAGCCCCTGTCCCCCCTCCTGCCCTCTTCCCCCCCAGCAGGCGGCCAGCAGGTGACCATGCCCGCCATGCTGCCCGTGCTGCACGGCACGCCCGGCGCCACGCGCTGGGCGGGCCCCGACCTTGGGGAGCACACCGAGGAGGTGCTGCGTGGCGAGCTGGGGCTGGGGGACGCCGACATCCAGCGGCTGCGCGACTGCGGCGCCATCTGAGGGGGCCCCAACTTGGGGCTGCTTGAAGCTGGACCGCCAGCGCTGCCTGCCGCCGACGTCCAGCGGCGGCACGACTGCGGCGCCATCTGAGGGCCGTCAGGCCTGCGCCAGTGGAGACGAGGCGTTGCGCGTTTGTGGCACCAGTACACACCATCTGGTGGGCGCCAGCTCTGGGGCCGCCTGCCGCTTGCTGCCGGCAAAGCAGCGAGCCTTCCGTTTCTCCGCCACCCTTCATCAGCGCCGCCACTCTTCGGGTCGAGCCGCCGTGTGGTGTCCCCCTGCAATGTTCTGAACAGATCTCTCCTCAGCCATCTGTCAGTAGCACTGTGTGAGCATTGATTCCCCCTGCTGTTCTTCCCCCCGCCCTCGCCCTCGTGCGGGCCCGAGGCCTTGCCCCCCTTGCATGGGAGCCACGCGATGTGAATGTCGCTCCCATGATGCACGGATCTCTCTGTGGCGCGTGCCGCTGAACTCTGCTGGCCAAGCAAGGGGCCTGCTCAGGCTTGGATGGATGCATGCAGCGCAGGACGGCATCAGTTGCCTGCTGCAACAGTGAAGAGTGACTGGGGCCATTTGTGGTTGCCGCCTGATTTGCTGGGTTCGTCCTGATTTTTTAATATTCCACATACCCGCGGCACTTCCACTGCCCCCTGCACACCTGTGAAGGCTTGGGTGCTGGCTGGCCACTTGCCACAACGAGCGCTCACTGCATGCCTGCACATGCCGCCGCCGCGGCCCCGCCTGCTGCAGCTGCTCACTGCTTGTTCGCTGCCCGATCGTGCTTGCACAACGCCGCTGCAAGATTCTAGCGTGCCTGACAGCCAAGTGTTACCTGCTGGCCAGCTCAGCAGGCTGTAGGAGGGAGTTGCCGCAAAGGGATGGGGGTGCGCCAAACGTTGCCCATTTGGCTGCATTGCGTGCCGCTTGCCTTCGAGGTGCCCATTTCCGTTGAAACACCGCTCCGTGCGGCCAGCGGCACCCCCAGCCAAGCGGGCACCCTTTCTGCAGGCAGCCAGGGCCGACCTCCCGCTTCCTGTCGCACATCTCGGCTTTGCAAGCACAGACAAGGGCACGAGCAGCCCTGCAAGCGCCCGGCGCTATGCACTCGGTGCACACTCGCCTGGCTGGCCGCACTCCTGGCCGGCCCTTGCGAAGCAGCCGGATGAACGGGGAGCTGGTTCCCCGTGCAATTGGCACACCACGTCGCACGATCTCCAGGTGAGCGGGCCCACAGCAGCACACAGGGAGCCGGCGCAAGGCCCTGCGCCCGCCCCTGCGTCCCCCGTTGTCGTGCGGTGGCGGCGCTCCCCCCGCCAGCCCCTGGCCAGCAAAGCCCATGCCCCGCGCATGCCCCAACCCAGCCATGCGCCCCCTCCTCGCAGATGGCGGCGGCTGATGGACCCGGAGAGCTTTGGGGAGGCGCCACGCGCGCATGCTGAGTCAGCGACCGCCTCTCCCCCGGACCAGGACCAGGCCGACCCCTCCATTGAGGCAGCCCGCATCTCCGCGGAGGCAGCCTTCTCGCGGCCCACCTACGTGTACATCCCGGTGGCAGAGCCCTATGAGAAGGTGGGCAGCCGCTGTATTTAAACCCCCAGCTGCGCAACGGGCGCCGCGTCGGCGCGCGTCGCCCAGACAGCTTCCGGAGCGCCGGCACCCGCGCTGGAAGCCCGGACCCTTGCCTGCCGACCTCCCCCTTGCAAGCCACCCTCCCTGCGGTGGCCATCCACAACATTCCGGCCTGCATGCGTCGTCCACCGCCGCTCGCCTGGGCCTAGCCTGCAGCGCCAACCCCGCCGCCGCTCCCCTTGTCGCTCCCCTCGCCACAGGACCCCGTCACCCGGCTGCAGCAGCGCCTCTCAATCATCTCTGCGGAGCTCAAGTCGGTGACCGAGGCCGAGTACCGCTCGGGGCTGGTGGGCGAGGCGCTGCCGCCGTCGCCGCGCCTGGCAGAGCCCGAGATGCTGCAGCAGCTGCTCAACAACGTGGTGGTGGCGCCCGAGCGCCTGGCCCCGGAGCGCGAGCAGCAGGCACTCGAGCCGCAGCGCGAGCAGCAGGCGCCCGAGCCGCCGGCGCCGGCCACGCCGCAGCCGCAGCCCGAGGCGCGCGAGCAGCAGCACGCAGCGCCGCCGCGGCTGGCAGAGGGCAAGGGCGGGCGGCCAGAGGGCACCGGCCGCGAGATCCTGCTCCAGGTGAGCCCCCCC
>KQ481997.1:896736-918487 GCA_001430745.1 Auxenochlorella pyrenoidosa
CCCACCATCGCTCCTCCCCTGCCCACACTCCACAGTCTCGCTGCGCCTGCGGCGCCCTCTGGCGCCCTCCCAAAACGGCCCCACCCTGTCCCAGGCTGGCCCCACCTAAATTGCGCTTGCACGACCATGACTGCCACCCTGAAAGCAAGCAGCAGTGCGCACCGGGCGTCTCCGGGTCCACCTCGGCGCCTCGGCTCCACAGGAAGCGCGCCACCTCGGCGCGCCCCTTGGCGGCGGCAAAGTGCAGCGGGCACCGCCCCTTCTTGTCCTTGCAGTCCAGCGCAGCCCCCAGCTCCACCAGGGCCTCTGCCTGCAGGCAGGGAGGAAGCATCCGCATGCTGTGGCAGCGGCAGCGGCAGGAACGAGGCAGGTGACCGGGAGTAAAAGCACGTGCCGCGCATTGCAGCAGGTGCCAGCACTCAGGCCATTGCGGGCAAGACTCACGTCGGCCAGGTAGCCCCTCGAGGCTGCCACCATCAGAAGGCTGTTGTGCTTCTTTTGCTCGCGGAACTGCAGCAAGTAGAGGGGAGCGCCCGGTGTTGGCGGCGGCGGCGGCAGCTGAGTGGCGGCAGGGGAGTGAGGCGCGCTGCCCGTCAGGCTCACCTTCTCAGCCTGATCCTCCATGGTGGAACCCATGTCGCCCTCCTCTGGTTGGCGCGACACTGCGGAGTGGCAAAGTGCTACTCGCGATGTTGCGGCGGGGGAAGGCTAAGACTCAACGGATGCCAAATGGAATGTCTGCAGCAGCAAATTTCTGTCGATCGAGCAGGAATGCTCCGGCTTTGGCCACAAGGTGCCTGCCGCCATCATGCTGTCGCCATCAGGTCAGCCGCCATAACTCGGTGCAGACTCCAAGCACACCTGCATTTGCTCCACAGTCCACCGTCAACTTGCAGTATTAACCATAGCTTATTGATAAAGCCTCTTGTGGAGGTGATGGATCACCCAGCATCGGCCATGCATGCCAACGCACCTCGCCTGGCGCAACGCATCACGGCGGAAGCATACGTGTAGCGTGCAGGGATGCGCTCCATGGGCAGTCTGCCAGCAAACATGGTCTGCAGGCTGGCGATGAGGTAGCAGCTGGCTAGGCTGTGCTGATCAGGCATGCCTGTGCCCACCCTGCATGCTGCACCTGGTTGGCCCGGTGCACCTTCCTTCTCGCTGCTGCCGTCGTCACCGGTCCCAGACGCGGCGGCTGCCACTGGCTCTGGATCTGAAAGGTTGCGTATTTTAGTAAAAATAGCAGGGGCGAAGAAGAATACCATCAAAGAGCTTTCCTAAATGGCCTCTTCCGTCATCTCAAGTTGCATGCTGTTCCAGGCTGCTCGCTGCCCGCGTCGCTCTGGCTGCGGCGCAGCTTGCGCGACTGCTTGCGGCCGGGGTTGCCTCCGTCCTCGACCAGCGGGCCAGCCACCGTGCCAGGCGCTGCTCCAGGCGCGTGCTCAGGTAATCATCACTAACGTTACTTTTGGACCCCTCCAGCGGGGCGCCCGCTGGAGCAGTCCAACAAGGAACGTTAGTGATGAGTACCAGAGAGCTCGCCTGCAGCAGCGCTCGGCCGCTTCAGCAGGCTGGACGAGGCGCTAGAGGAATATGAAAAGAACAGCAATGATGAGTAGCCCTGCAGGCGCTTGAGCGCAGCCGCCATGTCCGCATCGGGCGCAGCCTGCGGGAGGCGGCGGGTGGCGGCGTCAGGCCGGGTGCACAGTCACGAGGAGGGTCAGCTTTTCCGACAGCACGCAGTCTCTCCTCCAGCAGCAAGGCTATGCGGCGCTGCATGGGGAGAGGCCGTGCCGCTTGTGCGACGGGGGCCCGCCCACTGCGCCGACGTTGCGCCAGCGTCGCCCATGGCGGTCGGGCAACCGGGGAGAGACCTCACAGCGTTGTCAGCGAGGGCATCCGCGGCCTGGCAGGCAAACAGCACCTCCATCCTGCCCTGCAGCTGGCCCACGGCTGCCAAAGCAACAGCGCCCCGGTCCAGCGGTGCTGCCTTCACCTGGGCACCCTGGTCGGCCGCCAGCTGCGCCGGGGCCTGCAGCGCCCACCAGGGGGGAACTCCCTTAGTAAACCGATGTGGCGTCCTGCCTGGACATGGTGGGGCACGCAGCGACTGGGGCCGGCGTCCCCACCACCGCCGCCTCGCCCTGCTGCGCTGCGCTGCGCTGCCAGCAGAGTCTGAGAGGTGGCGGTGACGGCTACGCCTTTGGCGACAGTTGCTGTGCACTCTACCCGTGTCCAGGCAGGATGCCACCACCGCCACTGGACAAGCAAGCAAGGAGGGCGGTGGGAGCACAGGCATGCAAACGCCGTGCCCTGGGCGCTCCAGCCTCTCAAGCCGTCATCAGCTTGGCCAGCAGGGTGCCAGAAAACTGCCCAACCTCTGCCAGGGGACTGGGACAGGGGCAGTTGGCAGGAAGGCGTGAGCCTTTGCTGCTACATTATGAGGGCAGGCACTCGCCTCACTTGCCAGCTGCGCGTGCAAGGACTCAGGGAATCATTGCCAAGTAAACACGACAGGCGAGTGAGCAGGTGGGTGCTGCCTGCTGGGGGGTCATGTGGCAAAGCAAGTGAGCTTGGCAGCTGCCGACGTGGCGTCCTGCCTGGACATGGTGGGGCACGCAGCGACTGGGGCCGGCGTCCTCACCACCGCCGCCTCGCTCTGCTGCGCTGCGCTGCCAGCAGGGTCTGAGTGGTGGCGACGGCAAGGACTTCGGCCACAGTTGCTGTGCACTCTACCCGTGTCCAGGCAGGACGCCACCACCGCCAGTGCACAAGCAAGGTAAGGAGGGCGGTGGGAGCACAGGCATGAAAACACCGTGGCCTGTGCGCTGCAGCCTCTCACGTCATCATCAGCTTGGTCAGCAGGGTGCCAGAAAACTCTGCCAGGGGACCGGGACAGGGGCAGTTGGCAGGAAGGCGTGAGCCTTTGCTGCTACATAACGACAGCGTGCACTCGCCTCACTTACCAGCTGCGCGTGCAAGGGCTAAGGGAATCATTGCCAGGAAAGCACGACAGGCGATGGAGCAGGCAGGTGCTGCCTGCTGGGGAGCCATGAGGCAGAGCAGTTGAGCTTGGCAGCTGCATGCATCCTACTTCAAGCTGCCTGTAAGCCTTGCTAGGCGGGACGAGGCTTGTGGTGTCTGCCTGCTCACCCGGGCCCTGCGACCACGCCTGCCGCATGGCGCAGCCCAGGCCTAGGTCCTCATGCATGCACAGAGCCTGCCGCAGGTACCGCTGGCCGGGTATGGGATCGCCACACCCCGTGGGGACGTAACGGACACGCGGCTCAAGGCATGCAGCCAGCTGGGCCTGGACCTCTGTCTCTCAAGCAGGTACTTCCAGGCTACCCCAGCGGTGGACCTCTGCCAGCAGGCAGATGGTTGCGGGCGCCAGTGGGTGCTGCCGCCAGTGAGTGCTGGATGGCCGCAATATGAGCTGGACATCCAAAGACCCGCCTCAGTCGCCTGAGCCCCAGCCTCACCTGGTCGGGACGAGCGCAAAGGCGGCGGCAAGACGCTGCAGCCCTGCCTCCAGCTCGCTAACGTTGTCTGAATTGGGTGGGCCGCTCTGAATGGCGCGCACGCAGGCGCTGAGCCGCGCCGCAGAACATCAGCGCTGATTACCTCAGCGCGAAGGTGGTTGCAAAGCATTGCAGCCCTTCCTCAGCTGAGGTAATCAGCATTCATGTTCTCTGGCAAGGCTCAGCGCCTGGGGGCGCGTGGTTCAGAGGGCTACATCCAACCCAGGCAGCATCAGCAAGCTGGAGGAAGGGCTGCAGCGCTTTGCCACCGCCTTTGCGATGCATCCGTACCAGGTGAGGCTGGGGCCCAGGTGCTTCAGGTGGATCTTTGGATGTCCTGCTCATGTTGCGGCCAAAGGTCAGCTTGTTCGACACTATGCAGTCCCTCCTTCAGCAGCAAGGCAATGCGGTGATGCACGGAGAGGGGCCGTGCCGCTTGTGCGGCGGGGGCCCCGCCCACTGCGCCGACGTGTGCCGGCGCCGCCAGCGGCGGTCGGGCGACCAAGGAGCGGCCTCGCCTTGCCCGGGACATCCTAGCCCCCTTCATGCCCTCGGCACATCTGTTCCGGCCCTCCCGGCAGCTCCCGCCCGGCCAAACTGCGAGGGCGAGCGAGAGCAGCGTCTGCAGGCCTAGGAAGCCACGGTCTTCGAGCGCTTCAGTTTCCCCTTGCCGCCAGATTCGCACGACAGGTGCACACATTGTCACAAATGCACCGGAGGATAGGGTTTGGGGCTCAATGTTGCTCCGCCCCACGCCGTGCTGGGCTCAGCCCGCCGCATCCCTGGCAGGGACCCTTCCCGCCACCTTTCGCTGTTCCAACTAAGCTTGGGTAACAGCACTGTAGGGCAACGCTAGGCGCGGGGTCAGCAGCTCACACACAGAGGTTGGTCTCTCTTACAGCCCCTCGCACTGGCACGCAAGCCTAGAGCAGCTGCGCAGCACGCCAGGGCCGCATAAATGTTGGCAGGGGCCGGCGCAGCGGCTGGCGGCGCACCCAGCAGCCAGAGCGGCAGCCCCCGCACGTCCTGGGTCATCGAAGGGTCCATGGATGACTCGGGCTTGCTGTCCCTGCCAAGCACCACGGCTGCGGCTTCCCCTAAATTTGTGTGGTCGAGGTGCGCGGGGGGCCCGTCAGGGAAAGAGAGCAGCTGCGCCAAGAGAGCGTCGCTGCTCCGCTCCTGACAGACGAAGTGTGTGCCTGCTCCTCTCCCCCTTGTGTGCACACAGCCGCACCAGCTGCACCCATGTGCCACCCCTTGCTGCGGAGTACTGGCCAATGCAGCTCAAACAGCAGTTTTGCTGCCAGCAGCAGTGCTGCCAGCTCAAGCCAGGGGCATGCCTCTGCGTTGGCAGCCAGTAGGCCACCACTGCTCGCGCTTTGCAACCTGGAGGCGCAGAACGAGCGAGCAAAGGAGCAGCTTGGCTGAGCCCTGCAGCAGCTGACAAACGCACAGCGGCATGGGCAGGCGCTGCGCTTGCGCACAGCAGCAGCGGAGGGGCAGAATAGGCAAGCGCAGGCACACCGCGCCAGGTGTGGCAGCGACTCCATTTCAAACGAAAGCTGCACCTGGTGTGCCGCTTTGGCAAGGTGCGATCGGTGACAGCCTGATCTGCCAGATGGGTGCCTGCAGTGCAGGAGTGCCGACTACTGACCAACATCCTGGCCCACAACCTCCATGCTTGCAGTTGCTTGCGTTTCTGCTTGTACTCTCCTGGACTGTTTGATGCTCTCCAATTTGGTGGCGACCAAAATCACCACTCTTCTACTGACACAAACCGACCTCATGCCAACGTCCCCGCATGCCGCAGTTGAGCAGCACGTCGACGGTTCCTTACTCTGGATGGGCCTGGGCACACTCTCAACGTCCCTGTGTTAGTGGCCACCCAACAGCAAGGCGTATGAGCTTGAGAAGGGCTGGGACCGTTTTTGTCACACCTGGAATATCTGCAAAACAGATATCCATCAGCTGTGGTGGCTGGTGCGCCGCCAGCCACGAGGTGGTGCGCAGCAGGCGCGGCAGCCTGCAAAGACAGCCAGCCTCTGCCGCCATACAAGGCATTGTGCGGTGCCCAGCCCTGCTTATACGGTGCCTCAAGCCCTGCAAGCGACACTCCAGTCGCGAGCTGTTCTGCTAGTGGAGCAGCCAGTGTCGGAAGACGTCAATCGTCTTCAGAATGCCTGCGTCGGCTCTGATCAGCGCTTCGCGCCCGGCAGGGGCCCGGGTAAGCCAGCTGTTGGCCATCCTACCACCCACAGTTCTGGAGGCGTGCGCTCCTGCACGCAGGGCCTGCATGCATTTCGAAGGATCTCACTCTTCACCCGAGCATTGGTCCTGCGACCCCGTGCAGCAACTGGGCGCCGCTGCGGGGCGCCGCCCTCGCGCAGCCAGCCGCCCCCTCCCTCCAGCGGCTTCTTCCAGGCCCTACTGGGAGCAGGACAACTGGGGCGTGTCCGACAGCTCCTACCACAATGGAGATGGGCAGCACGAGGCTGGCGGCTGGGACGCCAGCACCAGCGGCCAGCACGAGGCCAACGGCTGGGACGCCAACGGGCACAGCACCCATCAGGCCAACGGCCGCAGCACCCACCACCAGGACGACCCTTACGATGGCGGCTACGGCTACGGCCAGCCCAGCTCCTCTGCATATCGCTACGACTCCCCCTACGACAACGAGCCCTCCTATGATGGCGAGCCGGCCTGGGGCACGCATGAGTCGTACCAGGACGAAGCCGTGCGGGCGTCGGCGCACGACCGCGAGCAGCTGGCGCCCGGCGAGCCGGCGCCCAGCTACGGCCGGGGCGACGTGCAGAGCGCCATCGCCAGCAACCCGCTGTTCACGCCGCAGTTCATGAACGTGCTGCAGGTGAGCGGGGCTGGGTGGCCGGCACGCCTGCGGGCCGCTGGCGCCCGGCTCGCAGCCGCAGAGGCGGCAAGGAATGTGCATGGCAGATGGACGCAGCTGCATAGCCCGAGAGTGCCCTTATCTTCACAACCAACTTGTTGCCTGTGGGCGCGCTGCAGGACTCGCTGGCGCGGCAGGGCAGCAGCGCGCTCACCACGGCGCCGCCGACGGAGCCTCGGTGCGGGCTTTTTTGCGCCTGTGGCAGCGACAGCCTGCTGCAGCGTTGCCCTGCCCAGCCTGCTGTTTGTGCCTTCTTAAACATGCTTCCACATCCAGAGGCTTCCTTCAGGCACGCCTCATGCATGCGGCTCCCGCCACACCCGCCTGCCTGCAGGGCATCCGCCTCTGAGGAGGTGCTGACGGCCGCGCTGGCACAGAGCAAGCAGGCCCTGCAGCAGCTGCTGGTGTGGAGGGAGCAGCTGGACCGGCAGATCGCCTCGCAGCAGAAGCAGGCAGGCTGGGAGGGCGGGGGCGGCGCCTTGGCTGGGCCCTGCGAGCGCAGGCGTTGGGATGCAACTCCGCGAGCGGGCTGGCCGAAGCAGTTCCTCGGTGGCAGCATTCCAGGCTTCGGCGAAGCTGCCTGGGCGGGACGCCTGCATAGGCACCTCTTGCGCCCTGTGTGCGCGTGCATGCCACGTGCCTGCTGCCCCCCCAGCGAGTGCCAGCTGCATCCTCTTGCCGCACGCCGCCCAGCCTCCCCACCAACCCCCGGCAGCCGCCCCGCCCGTCCTGCCGTCTGCCAGCAGGTCGACCGAATCGACTTTGCGCTGAACAAGGTCAAGGGGGACGCCGCCTACATGAACGCCCTCAAGGAGATGCTGCACGGCGACATGTGAGAGGGGCCGCAGCTCCAGCGGCGGACGCCTGCCCTCGGCGGCGCGCACAGAGGCTGGCAGCCTCCGGTGCGCGCTCCCATCCCCCCCTCCCTGGTGGCACGCCGTCCCGTGTCCAGCGGACGTGTCTTTTGTCCAACCCCACTCGAGCAAATGAATCAAGCCCGAGCCATACATCATGTGGCGCACAGTCCATGTGCTACAGAGGCCTCGGGACCTCTCATCTCTTGCTGGCGCCAGCCTGCCTGGCGGTGCTGGCACCGGCCGCCAGCGCAGTTTTCCACGCTGCCCGCCCTCTGCTTCTAGACTCAGTCCACATTTCTCTCTTCCTCGCCAATTCATTCTTGCTTACGGCTTGCCCCTTTTGAGTTTGCCCCTTTGCCTGCCCCCCGCACCAGCTCTTTACTTCCATGAACGCTGCCCTCCCACATCTTATCGCTTGCCTTGCTGCCACAACGGCCACGCGGGTTTGTTGCCACCCTGCCATGTGCATCCATGTGCCGTTTTGCTCATTGCCTGCATGCTGGTAAAACTGCACGACAGCGACATAAGGGCTGGCAGTCGCCTGCCCAACAGCTAGTGGGAAAAGCATCGACAGCACCGGAGCGTCATGGCCTTGCCGCCGGCAAACAGGTCCCCCCAAAATTTCATGGCACCGAGGAAACTGCGTCCCTCACTGGTCTCTCACATGGCTGAAGCGAGGAAACAGCTCAAGGAGAGGGGCATACTTTCCACCTGCAGGCTGGGCCCAGCACTCTCTCCCTCAACCGATCCTGCCAATCATCCAAGGCAGCCAGGAAGCCCTGGAAGCGTGCCAGGCTGCAGGGAGGCACTCCTGACCGCCTGCAGCGCTGTTGAAGACGGGGAAGTCGCTCTCGATGCGGCCGCGGCCCAGCGCCAAAAGCCTGAGGCAGCGGCGGGGGCAGAGCGGCGAGGAGGAGTTGGGCCACCAGGCAGGCCTGAGGACGCCAAGCGAGAGCAGAGAAGCGGACGTGGAGGCCGAGGGGGTGCCCTCCCCCGCTGGAGAAGCAGCTTTGGAGGCCCAAAGCGCTCTGTCAGGTACGGGAGGGGCGGTTGGTGAGGCTACCCTATGGAGGCGGCGGCAGTGGAAGCGGGCGCGGCGGGCGCCGCACCGCCGCACGCCGCTGCCGCCTCTTTGCTCACTTTTCGCCTTGCATGACCCAGCTGCAGGCCCTTCTGTGCAGCTGGAGGCTGTGGTTGAAGGCGATGCGCTGGACGAGTTGCAGCAGGAGCAGGCAAAGCTGCAGGAGCCGCAGCAGCCAGCGCAGCAGGTGCAGCCACCCGCTGTGCTGACGACTGCGGCAGCGGCAGCGGAGGCGGAGGGAGATGCCTTGGAGGCAATGATGCGGTGAGATCATGCCTTCTGGATTTTAAAAAACGAGGGGAGGAAACGTTTTTGGTGCTCTTGGCACACAGACGAGGCAAGACGGCATGCCCACACCGCTGGGGTCATGATGCCCTTCAAGTGTGGGCGTTGCCGTGCCGTGTTGCATTTGAGAAAAGCGCAGCCTTGTGCACCTGTCGCACTGTGTCATGGAATGGACTCCTCACCTTGCTGCCCCGCCCTGTTTCCATGCCCCTGTCACCAGAGCTGCGCCACAGGCGGGCAGCAGCCGGCCAGGCGCGGCGGCAGCGGCCCACCCGCGCCGTGCAGCCGACTCAAATGGGGCGCGCCCCTCACAGACCGGCATTCGGCACAGCCTGGCTGGCAGCCCAGCGGCAGCAGCGGGCGGCAGCCCAGCTCGCGGCAGCGGCGCTGGCGGCCCTGCGGCCGGGGCCGACGCGGCAAGGGGCAGCCACACTGGTGCAACACAGAGGGCAGCGGGCAGCCCTCCCAAGGGGAGCGCCCGTGCGGCGGCCGGGCTGTACGGCAGCGCTGCCACCGTCAAGCTGGCAAAGAAGCCGGCACACGCTCCTCCACCAAAGGAGCCAGTGCCTCGCAAGGAGCCCCACCCCCAGCACGTGTCGGTGCATCAGACAGGGGCACCTCATCAGCAGAAGCCCGCCGCAAAGCCAGCGGCGTTTGCCGCGACGCAGCCCGCTAGTGGCGCACAAACGCCCAGAAAAACAACAGATGCACACCCTGGGCAGCAGGACCATGAGCATTCCACCCAGCAAGCGGCGGATGGCGCGTCAGCGGCAGCAGAGGCGGCCGGCTCACCGAGAAAGGCGGCTGCGGCGACTGCCGCCTCGCCCGCCGCGGCCGCTGCTGCTGCAGCCGCTGCACTGGTGGACCAGGTCTTTGCCTCGGCCTCAGTGCACCACTCACGGAACAGCAGCGCCTCTTCTGCCCAGCGGCCGCAACAGCAGGAGCATGTCAGGCCGCAGCCTTCGGCAGCTGCTGGGCCGAGCCGCCTGGCCGCTGCGCCCAGCGCCCTGCCAGAACCGGCTGCAGAGCCGGCCTCGCAGGCAGTAACATCAAGCCAGCGTGCAGACAGTCGAGAGAGGCCTGGCACAGAGCTCACAGCCAGCCCGGCTCCAGCAGCAGAGGCGCCAGCAGAGGTGCTGCCTGCTCAGGCCCTCAGTGGCAGAGGCGAATGGCAGTCCCCCCGCGTGGCAGCTGAGCATGCACATGCAGAGGAAGGATCAGAGAACAGGCCAGCGAGCCCTCCTGCAGACGTCGAGCGGAGCAGCGGCGGCGCCCTGCCGGCAGCGCCCCCGCCAGCCAGGGTGGGAGTGGAGGCGTTCGCATCTCCTGTGCCCGACAGCCCCAGGGTGCAGTTGCCAGCTACCGGCGCTGGCACTGACGGCGTGACTGCGGCAGCAGCAGAAACTGCGGGGGCGGCGGCAGCGGCGGCCCCAGCTGGCCGCTCTGTCTCTTTTCTGCGGCAGCGTAGTGTGAGAGGTGAGGCCTCTCTTCCCTGACAGCGGTGTTTTTAAGTCTCCGTGGCAGTCTGGCTGTCGGAAATGCATGACTTTGTGCGCTCACAGGGCAAGAGCCTGTGCACAGCGTACGATGGTGGTAGACCCCGCCCCTTCGCCAACTCCTGCTCCCAGTCGCATGCGCTCCGCACAGTCAACAGTTCACGCATCTCCAGATGCCAGAGCCTTTCCCTGCCCTTCCCTTTCGTGCAGGCTCGTCGCCCGATGCCGCCGACGCCCTGCCGCAGGCCCGCCCCCCCAGCTCCAGCCTGGCTGGCAGGACCATTGTTGAGGCGCCGCTGGCAGGCAGCTGTGAGCAGCCGGGAGCCCCGGCAGACGGGCAGGCAGGGCAGGATCAGCTCGGTGGGCGGCCCGGCAGTGCAGCTGCAGCAGCAGGTCTGGAGACAGGGGCAGAAGCAGGGACAGAAGCAGGGGCAGAGGCAGGGGCGGAAGCAGGGGCGGAGGCAGGGGCAGAGGGCGAGGTGCCGGTTGAGAAGCAGGAGAAGAAGCGGAAGAAGCGCCTGCTGCTCCTGCTCCTCCTGCTCCTGCTCCTCCTGCTGGGCGGCGGCATCGGCATCGGTCTGGGCCTGAAGAAGAAGCCGGCCGCGGCAGCCCCCAGCCAAGCGCTGCTGTACCAGCCCACCAGCAGCTGGAGCACCCTGGGCAATGTGTCGGGTGCGCACACAATGACGGGGATCCGCCATCTTTTCCTGGCTGCATGAGGCCGCCACGCAAGCCTGCAGTAGCCACCTCAAACGTGCCGTGCACAGCTCTCAGTCTCTGGCCACGCTGCTCGGTGCAGCCTTGTGGGCCGCACCTGCCA
The DNA here is from genome assembly GCA_001430745.1 of Auxenochlorella pyrenoidosa. Lineage (NCBI taxonomy): Eukaryota > Viridiplantae > Chlorophyta > Trebouxiophyceae > Chlorellales > Chlorellaceae > Auxenochlorella > Auxenochlorella pyrenoidosa. Next base: position 907,705 of record KQ481997.1, read on the forward strand.
GCTGCTTGTGGCGCTCCAGTGCCGAGGGCTGTCCCCTCGATGCCCTGATTTTCAATAATCTAGCCTGCCCCTCCCGCTTAAACTGCTGCACCTTCTGCAGCAAAACTGATGGGAGTGGGCTCCTCCGGCGGCCTCTGGCGCATCACACCCAGCACAGCTCCTTGCAACGGCGCCTGCGACACAGGTAGGTGCCCTGGCAACAGGCAGCGGCGGGCGCCCCTGTTGCAGACAGCACCCTGCTGGCTGTCCACAACTGCTGCACCTCGACCCTGCCTTCCAAGCTCCCGAGCCTGGCGACTGAGCAGCTCCCAGCCCTTCTTCTGTGACCCGCCGCACCTGCAGGCAGCTCCGGCGCAGCTTCCGTCTCCTACTGCGGCGACTCTGTGTGGTACCTGGACAGCTCCGGCAGCTGGCAGGAGCTCACCGGGCTTGCGGGAGTCAAGGTGGGAGCACTTAAGAGCAGCCAGGCACTTGAAGCTGCAGGGCGGTCCTCCCGGGTGCCTCCCAGGCACCTGCGGGCCTGCTGGGAGGCATGCCGGGGTGGGCGGGGACGATGCGCGGCAGCAGGCAGCCTGTTTCTGGGCAGTGAGCCACCCCTCCACGATCTGTGTTCTGCTCAGTAGCGGCCCTGGCAAGGCAATGCTGCGCAAACATTGGGTGAACCGAACGGGCGCCCCACCCACGCTCCTGCGCCGCCTGGTGCGACTCCCTGCCTGCAGGTCATTCCTGGGCCCACCAACTCCACAGCCTATGTGATAAACGCATGTGACGAAGGTGGGACGGGCGGAGGGCTGCCTGCCGCCTCCAAGCATGCCACAAAGCTTGGGGACGTCCCCGCCCCGGGGCAAGCGTTGTTTCTTTGGTGCTGCCTGGCCTCGACCGTGCTCCCCTTGCTTACCTCAGCATGTGCACCCCTTCCCTCTCTCCTTTTCAGGCTTCTACTACACGGGCACTCAGTGGATCCTCATTGCCGGCCCATACAACTCCTCAGCCAACGCAACGGCACCCAGCAGCCCCAGCGCAGCAGCACAGGCACTCATGCCGGGTCCCTCTCCAGCTGCAGCGAGTGCGGGCATGGCAGGTGGACCTGCAGCCCTGCCCACCAGCAGGAGGCTTGCGCAGGCGGCCAGCCTCGTGGACCTTTCTCTGAGCCCCCTGAACAAACCGGTGAGGCGACAGCGCTGCCCGACTGCTGTGCAAGAGCCAGCCAGTGCCAGGGAGGGCACGGGAGGCAGGTGCCTTCAAGATCTACATCTCCCGGCATGAAAGCAACCTGCGCACATGCCTCACACCCTCCGTCGGCACTCCCCTCTGGGCATCCCCCGCTCAGTGTGCACAGCCGCGTTTTTGGCTGACACTGTTGCAGCAGCGCATGTGCAGCGGGGCAGCCGCTCCCGCTGTCGCGTCAATTCCTCCTGCCACTGCATCAATCCAACTGCCGCACCACCCCCGCAGGGCGGCATCGTTGACGGCGTGGTGGTTGCGGACCAAACCATGTGGGCGCTGCTGACCTCCCGCCTGGCGGTGAGCTTGGGGCGCTTGCCTGATTTTGCAGGGAAGGCGGGCACTGGAACAATCCTAACTAAGTGAAGCTGCAATAATGAGGCTGGCATCTGCCGTGCCGGCTCCGGCGATACTGGGTCTGGCACGGCAGGTGCCAGCCGGTCTGCTGCCGGCAAGCGCCTCGCGTCGGCGCCGCCCCTGGCAGACTGCACTCCAGCACTCAATATTCGCAGTGCAAGCGGCCCCTGCAGGTGCGGCAGTACGACCCCTCTCAAAACGTCTGGCGCGACGACGTCCCCTCTGCCGCCCCGCTGGCGGGCGTGAGCGGGATGGACGCGAGCGGCAAGGTGGCGGCCCTCACCGCCGACCAGCGCCTGGTGGCCCTGGACACCCAGGTACACTGTGGCAGGCACTCACTTGCCTTTCTTGCTTTGTACCACGAGGGTGCAGCCCTGGACACCCAGGTGACTGACCCCGCAAAAAACTTGGCACACATACGTGTGCACGCTCGCACACCCGCATGCCTTTGTTGGTTCGTATCCAGGGTGTTCAGCACTGCCCTTACCCGGCCTGCGTCGTACGCTCGACTAGGCAGGGGATATGCGGCCAGTGGGCCAGACATAGGCGCCCCTTTTCGAGTCGCGCCAGCACGCATGCCCTGCAACCCCCATCGAGCCACGCACCCCCTGCAGACTGGCACGTGGGAGACCAAGGCGTCGCTGCCGGCCTGCAGCGCAGTGTATGATGGAACCGGGGACCTTTGGTACAGGCAAGCTGCTGCCGCCCCACCCCTGCTGCAGCCCGCTGCGTTGCCTGCCTGCACGGGCCCTGACGATGCTCCTGCGCCCGCGTGCTAATGTTAACACGTTGACATGCAAGCAGTCGAATGCATTCGCGAAGCTGCAAGACAGCGTGTGTGTGCTGGCTCTCGCGCCTGTGCCCTGCAGCGGGCGCGCCGCCAACGGCAGCTGCGGCAGCGTGACGGTGTGCCGGGGCGACGTTGCAGCGAGCGACTGCCAGCAGGTCTACGGCGGCTCTGTGCAGGTGGGCCCCGGATCGCTGGGCGCTGCCGCCTTCCCAGCGGTGTCGGGGAGCAGGCTCTGCGTGGAAGCTGCTTAACAGCGGTGCTGGAGGAAAGCACTCACTTCCTCTCCTCTGCCGGGTCCGGCCTTGTTGACCCCCCCCCACCCCCCAACCCCCGCCCCACCCCACCCGTGCGCAGAGCTATGCAGTCAATGCGCATGGTGGCGCCTACGCAGGTTTGGGCAGGGCCCCGGGTATGGCGGTGTGGGGATGCAGGCCTGCCTGCCCACCGGCCGGCTCCTCAATTTGCATACTCCTTGCCGGATTGTCAGAGCAGCCCTTGGCCCTGCCCCCAGCCTGCCCAGCATCCTCCCCCAATTTCAACTGCTGCAGAGGTGTGGGTGGTGGATGCGGGCGACTCTGTGCTGCACACCATTCTGGTGCCGCTGAGGCAGCAGCCACCCCCTGTGGCGCCTCTGCCGCCGCCCCCGCCAAAACAGGCCCAGGCGCCGCCCCCGCCGCCGTCCCCTCTGGCCCCACCGCCCCCATCGCTGCCACCTCCTGGCTCGTCGCCACCGACATCCCAGCTGCCCAATCCTCCCAGCCCCCCACCGCCGGCACCCTCGCCGCCCCCAACCCAGCCTCCGCCGCCTGCGCCTCCCGAGGCCTCACCGCCGCCGCCCCCGGATGGTCCCCCCGCCCCTGCCGCCTCGCCAGCGCCTCCGCTGTGAGCCTGCCTGCTGCAACTTCCTTAGCGTTGATTTGCAGTGACAGCAGTTGCGTCCTGGGGGATGGGCACGCCGGCTGCCCGGCCTTTGCGCGCAGCATGCTGCTGGGGCTACAATTCGCAGTGCAACTGCTCACTGGTGCTCTCAACCCCTGAACCCCATGCCCCCTCCAGGCCCTCCCCGCCACCACCACCATCGCCGTCTCCTCCACCGCCCCTCCAGCCCTTGCCGTCAACCAGCCCTCCGCCATCGCCACCCAGCCTCTTGCCACCGCCGCCCAGCCGCTCACCACCACCGCCATCCACCCCCTCGCCACCGCCTCCCAGCCCCTCACCGCCGCCACCCAGCCCCTCGCCGCCGCCTCCCAGCCCCTCGCCACCGCTTCCCAGCCCCTCGCCACCGCCGCCCAGTCCCTCGCCACCGCCACCCAACCCCTCGCCACCGCCGCCCAGCCCTTCGCCACCGCCGCCCAGCCCACCACCGCCACCGCCCTTCAATGTGTTTGGTAAGGTGCCTGCAACATGCCTCCCGCCCTCGCGGATCTGCACTGCTACAAGCTGACCTGCTGTTGCGCACTTGGCGGGAGCGCCCCCAGCCCCTGCTGCCCGGCAGGCCCCACACCCTGCCGCCCGGCTGCAAGAGCGCGAACTGGTTCGCACCCGCTCCCCACGCCCCCTCCCTGGGTGCAGAGTTTGTGGACATCGGCAGCGGCGCCGCCGCCGGGCTGACCGCCTGCTCCTGCGGCCACATCTCTTCCTTCCAAGCCGGGTTTGTGACCATTGGCGGCACTCCCTACATCGCCACCGTCGGCTTCACCTGCAGCTCTGGGGAGTCCCAGCCCGACCCGGCTGCTGCGGGGCTCTCCCTCTCCTCCTCCGCCACCACCCAGGCCTGCCCGCCGAGCGGCTGCGCCTCTGCCAGCGGCCAGCTGGCGACAGCTGGCGGCATCCAAGGCATTGTGGGCTTCCAGGACGTGGGTGCGTTACTGGGAGGGTACTGCTGGGTACTGTCTGGCGCCGCTCGCTAGCGTGGGAGTGGGCGGAAGCAGGCGCCTGCACACACAGGGCATGTCTTGCCGCTGCTCCGCTGTGCAGCCAGGTGCTGGGTGCGCCCAGCAGCCCTGCCCTGCCTGCTGTGCAGGGAGCTCTGGCACCAGCAGCGAGACGGCAGCCTGCAGCGGCGGCGGGGTGGCGCTGGCTCTGGACACAGCCCGGTGGGGGGCAGGCACCTCGCTGCCTGATGCTGCCAGGCTCATACGCATTGGCTGCGGGACGCCGGTGGACTGCCCCCCGCCGCCACCGCCGCCGGCGCCGCCCAGCCCCTCGCCCCCACCTCCCAGCCCCTCACCACCACCGCCCAGCCCCTCGCCCCCGCCTCCTGGCCCCTCACCGCCGCCTCCCGGACCCTCGCCCCCACCACCCAGCCCCTCGCCCCCGCCGCCGAGCCCCTCGCCCCCACCACCTAGCCCCTCACCCCCGCCTCCTAGCCCCTCGCCGCCGTCGCCATCCCCGGCGCCTTCTCCGCCGCCCCCTCGCCATCCCCCCACCCCCCAGTCCCTCCCCACCACCACCCTCTCCACCACCCTCACCGCCGCCCTCCCCACCAAGCCCCCCACCTCCCCTGCCGCCCTCCCCATCCCCGCCACCTCCTCCGCCCAGCCCCTCGCCGCCGCCGCCACCGTCCGGCCCCTCACCGCCCCCTCCGCCCCCCAGCCCTTCTCCACCGCCGCCTCCCCCTTCTCCGCCACCTCCGCCACCACCCAGGTAAGATTGCAAGGGGCCATCAATTGCTGGGGGGATACGTGAAGCGATGCAGGGGGGGGGGGGGGGCACGGTTGTTCCATGATTGGTCGATGCGCCTCATCACACCTCAGTCCTACTCCTGTGGCATGTTGTCCCTCCGTGCAGCCCCTCCCCGCCGCGCCCGCCGTCCCCATCTCCCCCAAAGCCACCGCCGTCCCCCCCGCCGCCCCCGCCCTCGCCGCCGCCGCCGCCGTCGCCGCCGCCACCCGCTGGCTCGGGCCTGCTGTGGGCCATCTCCCTGACCCTGCCAGTCATTCACAAGACGGGAGCCACGGTGGGAGGCAGTGGGGCACAAACGTATGCAAGCAGGCATTCATTTAGGGATTACAGGCTGGGGTAAAGGCCTCGAGCTGGTGGGCTGTCAAAGGGCTGCTTGCATTGACTGCCGCTCGGTTCCACTCGGTTCCCGATCCCGCCTTCCTGCAGCTGTCTGCCAGCCAGGCCGTTGTGAGCGGCTACTTCTCCTGCAGCATCGGCTGGTGGAACCGGCTCAACGGCGCGACCACCCCCTCCAACACGCTGGTGTCGGGGCCCCAGATGGTGTTCAAGTTCAAGGCAAGCCGCATGCTGCGCCCTGCTGCGCTGTGCCATGCGCTGTGTCGTGCGCTGTGTCGTGCGCTGTGTCGTGCTGAGCTGTGCTATGGTGTTCAAGTTCAAGGCCAGCTGCGCGCTGTGCCCTGCTGCGCTGCGCTGCGCCCTGCTGCGCTGTGCTATGGTCTGCCACGTGTTCAAGTTCAGAGCCAGCTGCGCGCTGTGCCCTGCTGCGCTGCACTGTGTCGTGCTGCACTGTGTCATGCTGCACTGTGTCATGCTATGTCTACCACGCGATGCTTTGGGAGGGCCGCGCATGCTCCCGAGTGCTTCCATGCTGTGCCCTGCTGTGGCGCAGAGCAAACGATCAGAATCGCCTGCCCTCTTCTGCGAACCAACGCCTGTATCCCTGCTCCCCCCTCTGCTGTGCTGCAGGAGACGTCCAGCACCACCCGGCACGCCGCCACCTGCGGCTGCGGCTACGATTCTGTCATTCTGATCTTCGACGGTGAGGCGGGGGGGAGGTGTTGCAACCAGTTGGGAAGGCTTGCTGACGCGGCAGCCAGCAGGAAATTCCTGCCCAGAGCCGGTGCCAGCAGGAGGAGCACGCACGCATGGATGCGCCGTCTTCTCTGCTCTGCGCTGTCTGTGGAATCTGGAAAAGTGCCGGGAAGTGACGGCAGCCTGGCCTGGCGCGCAGGCGGCACAAGTGGGGCCACCAGCAACACAGTGAGCAGCGCCTCCATGCTGAGCGACAACACGGCCATCTCCGGCACCGGCCTCACCTTCCTCAAGTGAGCCGGGGCCTGCCTGCTGCGCCTACTGCGCCAACGGGCGCCGGAGCCACGCTGCAGAGCTACGTGTATGCAAGTGGTTGCCACGGCTGGCGGCTCGCTGCAGCTCTTGCGCCGTGCTGGGGCCGCCCGCCTGCTGCCGTCATTTCGCCCCGCGTGCCGGATGCGGCGCATTTCTGTGCCACTCTCTCCCTCCTTTTCTTTACCATGCTCTCCAGGTGCGACGACGACGAGGGTGACTACTGCGACGGCACCTCCACCCAGCTCACCCCCGCCTATGACAGCTCCAACGTGAGTGTGTGGGGGTGGGGCGGGGGCCCTGGCAGGTGGGGCGCGATGTGCAAGCCAGAGATACCGAGCCGCAGGCTGCGGTGCCCTGCCAGGCCGGCTGCACAGGCAAGCAAGCAGGCAGGCCAGGTGGGTGCGCGGCAGGCCGGCCGGCGCTGGCAGCAGGCATCCAGCAGGCGGGTGCAGTGCACGTGTCGCCGCCTGCTTGCCGGCGACGATGCCCCCCACCCCCCACCCCACCCCACCCCACCCCTGGGTGTGCAGTATCCCCTGAGCGGCCAGGCCAGCGTCATCTCCTTCTCCACCACAATCAACCACTGGTGGGCAGCGCCCCTGCACACCCTTGAGCTCGGCCATGCTGGCCAGCAGTTGCCCTGCCCTGCGCACCCACACCCGATCGCCATGGCTTGCCCGCCTGCATGCGTGAAGCTGCCTCCCTCAAACACCAACAGCCGGCACAGCAGCCTGCGCGCCGTGCCCCTGGTACCGCTTATGCATGCACTCACTACCCCGCCGACACCACACCCTTTTCCCTGCCATGGGAGCAGGTACTACGTTGTGGTCGGCGACTACAATGGAGCTGCCACCCTGTATGATGTGTCAGTGTGGTGACGCTGGGCGGCCAGCCAGACAGCGGCGGCTGTGCGCTGCCAGTAGTGGGCTGCCAGCGGCTCCGCTGCTGCTACGGCTCGGCAGCAGCGCAGCTGGGCCGTTCCCGCCAGGCCTGCTTGCCACTGGCTGGGGAGGGAACCTGTTTTTGACAAATGCATGCATTCGTGAGATGTTTTCTTGTTCTTGCATTCCAGTACACACCGCTTCCTCGTCAGTTCGTTGGGCAGTGCCGTGCAGAGGCACGGCAGCACTTTGCAACAAATGGGCTACTGGCTTGCAAGAAGGAGGGGGCCCTCCAGTCTGGGGCTGGGAAGGTGCTAACCGCAGGGCTTGTGGGCTGCTACCGATGTGCTGCTGGCGCTGCTTGCTCTGCCACTCTGCATGTCCTTTTGCCACGCTGGAAGCGAGGAAGTGGCTGAGCTCCCGCCATGCCCATGGCACAGGTGTGCGCAGCTGAGTCGCAGATTGGCTGGTTTGGGTTCGAGCTTAAATCCTGTTGCGCGAGGTTGGCAGCAGGTGAGAGCAGGGGAGCGCACAGAGCGCAGGGCGCTGCGCAGGCAGGACACCCACGCTGTACGTGGGAAAGAATTGGAGGGAATCTTAAATCAAAGCGGGAGAGGCGCTCGTTGGCAGGGGGTAGCGAGTCGTAATGCTGGGAAATGCAGTGCTGGATGATTGGGGAGAGCTGGGGTGGCCAGGAGAGGTGGGTGCAGGATGGTAATCAACGCGTTGGGGGCATGGGGAGAGCTGGGGTGGCCAGGAGAGGTGGGTGCAGGATGGTAATCAACGCGTTGGGGGCATGCAAGGAATATCGTCGCGCACGCTGATGGCATGGCAGACACACACTAAACAGGCAGCAGTGACAAACCGCAGCTGGGACATCACAGCAGGGGAGCTGTGCATGCAGGCGCCAGCTCCGCCCTGCACATCGTCATGTGGGCGTCTATGCAGGCGGGGCACTGGCCAGCGCGCCCCCTGCGGCTGCAGCCGGCGGGTGCTCGACACCTGCGGCGGTTGCGGACGTGTCTAGCTGAGGCTGCTGGATGTTCTCAGCGCCGCTCTTGGACGCCAAACACTCGGGCGCGGACTCCTGTGCAGCGCACTTGTTGGTGTGGATGTTGAACACGCTGCCTGCGAAGCAAATAATGAGGAACGAGGGGCAGGCCAGATGTCATGACAGGTCTGGGCAGAGGCATGCCACGCGAGCAAGTTGTGGCCCCGCTCCACTGCGCCAGCACCCCACATTGATGGAGCGGCAGGCAGGCAGAGAGGAAAAGAGGCGCATGCTGGGTGCAGAGACGCCTGCCCGCGAGGACACATGCGTGCACGCATGCACCCCTGGCCCGCACCTGAGGTGCAATGCCCCGCCAGAGCGTTGAGGGTGGGAGTGCAATACCTGCGGGACCAAGGCACGGCAGGCGAGCTCGTTGCTCTCGTGCCAACCCACGCGCCACCTCGAGCCCTTGCAAGCAGCGCACATATTCTGCACCATCTCAAACTGCGCCACCAGCAAGCACCATGCGCGCGTCGTTCGTGCCAATGGCCGGGGGAGCTAGGGCTGCCGGCTGTGTGATACATTTCCATCGCCCCCTTATCCTGCCTCACATGTACTGGTAGTCGCACAGCCCCACATAAAAGTAGCCCTTTTCTGTGCAGGCACCCGTCCAAGGCTTGGATGAGGGCGGCAGTGGGGAAGGGACCGCCAGCGGCGGCGGGCGGGGACCGCTCTCCGCCGGCACTCAGCGGCGGCGGGGAGGGGCGCAGGGGCCTGGGCGGCCTTGGCGAGGGAGGCGGTGAGGGAGGGGGCGGGGGTGGCCGGGTGGGCGGAGGCGACCGAGGCGGCGGAGGCGAGCGTGGGGGTGGCCGTGTGGGCGGCGGCGGGCGCGGCGGCGGCGGTCGTGGCGGCTGTGGTCGCTGCAGCGGCAGTCGAGGAGGCGGGCGCGGCGACGGCGTTTTGCGCGGTTGCTTGACTGCCGCCAGAGAGCGCTGGAAGCCGTGGCTGGTGGCCAGCAGTGCTGCCTCGGTGCATGCTGGGTCGCTGCTGGGCTCTGCGCAGCCGCGCGCAGCTGGGGAGAAGGTCAGGCCGCCTGCACAGTGCTTGGTCTCGGCTGGCAGCGACCCCTGACTTTTACACACAAAGTATAGCCTGCAGGGAGCCCGGGTGGCAGCATATCGGCACACGTGCTCAAGGCGGATTGTGCAGTGGGACGGCAGCGGGTGCAGTCGACAGCGCGGGATGCTTCCCAACCGCCGCCCCCCGCTCAGGCACGCCTGGGCATCTGTGCATTGGGGGACGGCAGGCTGCTTATAACATACTCACAACGAGCAGGCCGAGGCATTGTACAGTCCATATCTGGGGCAGACGAAGGTCTGCGGTTGCTGCAGCAGGTGTGGAAGGTGGAGCAGCGGTCTCGAGGCGGCGGGGTGCGCGCTCAGCACCGGCCATCCGTCGGCTTCGCTCCTGGGCCTCAGTAGGCTCAATCTTGATGCAGGCGCTTCACGGGGCTGCGAACAGCCAGGCAGCGCCCGGGAAGCGAAAGGGTCGGCGTTGTGCAGGGCCCCACCGTTGCAGTTCGCCTTACCAATCCTGGCACATCATCTATCAGGGCTGCTGGAAGCGCCCCCGAGTCCACCGCCGCCGCGCCCGACAGGCTCCGAGCGGCCAGACCCAACTGGAGGAGCAGAAGCAGCGCTCCTGCCCGGGAAATGCACCCTGGCAACATAAGTTTGCAAATTGATGCTGGAGCTGGGCGAACAAGACTTTTGATGGTCCGGTCGCCGCACGGCCCGCACGAAAGGGGGTGCGGTTGGTCCCTCTCCCTGCCTGCCGCCCTGCGCCTCTGCTGCAATTTGCAAGAACAGCCTTTCCTGATCGAGCAAGCGGGCCTGCAGCCATGCGGCGCTGCAGGGTGCCTCCCTCGCTGCCTGCCTGCCTGAAGCCGTAGGAGCGGCTACCAGTGGTCCTGCAGCTGTGCCTGCACACCTGCTGCATCGCGTCGCAGCCCTGCCGGCCTGCCACGAATAATCACAATGCTAAGCGTTATCAGTGAACAAGTGACGAGGAGGCGCGCTGGCAGCGGGCTGGCAGAGGAGCAGCGAGCCCGGCTACACTCGCTGTCTGCCGTCCAGCCAGGCCCTGAACCTTGGATCGGCGGCGGGCGTTCACGATCGCGCCCGCGCGCGTGGGGAGGGGGCGGCCCAGCCCCTCACGCCCGCGCCGCCATCTGGCGGTCGAACTCGTACACGCCCAGGCCGGTGCCCACCCGGCGCAGCTGGCTCACAAACTCGGCAAACTCCTTGACGGCGTCGGCCTGGTCGGCCAGCAGGTCGCCCTCTGCGGGCGCACACGCAACGTGTTGGGGAGGCACAGGGGGGTCAGGCAGGCAGAGGGGCAGGGCCAGGGTGACGTCAAATGGAGGGCCGAGGCAGCTGGCTGCAACTAGAAGAGCAGGCCCCCTGCATGCCGCGCCAGCCTCGGCGGTGTACACCATGCCGAAGCCAC
>KQ481997.1:1021492-1033751 GCA_001430745.1 Auxenochlorella pyrenoidosa
CCCCAACACACACACACACACACACACACACACCACCCCTCCCTTGCAGGCGGTGCTCCAGCGCCCCGCGCCGCTGACCGTGCCGGGGGTGTTTGCTACGCTGCAGCAGATGTCTCGGGAGAGGGGCCAGGGTGGGTTGACACACGCGCGCACACACAAATACACACAAGCATGTATGCATGAACACACACACACACACATGCGCGCATGTATGCATGAACACTTTGCACGTCACACATGGATTGCCAGATGCGCGCGGCTGTGACCGGGGGAGGAGCGGTGGTGCGCTGCGCGTGCTGTGCACCGCTTGCTGCAGACCACCCCCGGTGCCGCGGCTGGCTGCAGGCTCTGCGGCGCGGCGCCAGCGCCTGGTCCTCTCCCTCCTGCGCGCCTGTCGGGAGGCAGAGACCAAGTTCATCGTGCGGACGCTCATCCAGGCAAGCCCAGGGGGCCCAGCCTGGAATTTATCAGTATGGCCGGCACGCGTGTTGGGGTGCTGCCGGAACACCGCCCATTTGGACGCTGCCTTGCCCGGCCCCAACTGCCCGCAGGCCCTGCGGGTGGGCGCCAACTGGCGCTCGGTCATCCCGGCCATCGGCAGGGCCGTCCTGCTGCACAGTGAGGGCGCCAGGGCACCAAAGGTGCGGTGCTTGAGCACACACCCTCCGATTCAACAGCCAGCCAGTCGCTGCTAGCTGACCTCCACAGCCGGCAGGACTTGCCTGTTTGCGGGCGCAAGAGGGCACCTAACCTGACCCTAAACCCAGCTTCATGGTTCCAGCCTCGGCTTCCCCCCCCCCCCCCCGCGCACCCACCCACTGTGCAGGCGCGCCTGGACGCCGCGGCGGCCGCAGCCACTGCCGCCTTCCACGTCTGCCCCAACCTGTCGCTCCTGGTGGAGGCGCTCACGGCGCACCCACTGGAGGAGTGGCAGCGGCGCTGCTCGCTGCAGCCGGGTGCGCGGCCGGGGGGCCGGGGGGCCATACTTTACGGTCTCGCGGGGCCGTACGATGCGGTCTGGGGCATGCGCGCTTACCACAGGGCTCCAGCCGCGCCTATTTATATCCTTTCCAGCGCCTCCCCCCCTTCACCAAGCCGTGCTGGCCAAGCGTGCGGGGAGCCAACCTTTCCTTGCCTTTCCCGATAACCTGCTGCTCTGTGTGCTGCGCCTTTTGCTCGTCGCCCGGCCTCCGCCGCAGGCGTTCCCGTCGAGCCTGAGCAGGCCACACTGCGGACTGCTTCTCTCCCTTATACACGTGTATTCATGCACTTATGTATCATTGCCCCCACCCCCCACCCCCCATCCCAGGCATCCCCATCAAGCCCATGCTGGCAAAGATCTGCGAGGGCCTGCCCGACGCCATCCAGCAGCTCAGGGGCGCCCCCTTCCTGGGTGCGGACCACGCAGTGCTGGGCCGCCTGGTCCCGCTGGAACATGCGGCCCGCCGGGGCAGCATCTGCCTGGCGCACCTGACACTCGCCTGAAGGGTGCCTGCCTGCCTGTCAGTGGTGCCTGCTGTATCACCCTTACCCTTACCCTGCCCCTGCCCCCCTCCTCCCACCAACCCACCCACACGACACCCCACCCCCCACCCACCTACCCACCAACCAACCAACCTCCCGCTCGCCTCCAGCCGAGTACAAGTACGACGGCCTGCGCGGCCAGATCCACATGAGCCTGGATGCCGAGCAGAAGGTGTGCTGAGGGAGTGGCCACATTCGCATGCAAGATGGGCCGTTCGTGCTCATGCAACGGCCTACATCCTGCAGGCCCACACCCGCCAGCCTCCCTACCACCCACACCGCCGCATGCGCCTGCAGCCCGAGCTGCGCCATGCAATTCACAGAGCGCCCGCCCCCCTTCTTCTCGCACTGCTGCGACGCCTGCCGCCTGCTGCTGCCTCACGCCCACGCTTTCTGCTGCATCCTGTTGGTCAACACCCCCCCCACCCACCCACCCACCCCACCCCCACCCACCCCCACCCACTCACCCCCCCCCCCCCCCCGGCCAGGTGCGCATCTTCAGCCGCAACTGCGAGGAGAAGACGAAAGAGTACCCCGATGTGGCGGCGCAGACGCTGGCAGCAGCCGCAGGTGGCTCCCTGGTTCTTCTTCTTCTTTTAGCCGCCTTTCCTCGCTTGTTTGGGATAGAAATCTGTCAAACCGAAACGGAACTTGCGACACAGACCCCTGCCCTCACCATCTCGTGGCCGTGGCCCCTCCTGCCGCTGTCGCACGAGCATGAGGGGTCGTGCATACCCGAGCTCTTATGGGATGCCGTGACTGGCAGCAGCTCCATGCAAGTTGTCTCTCGCTGGTTGGCCAGTGCTGGCCTTGTTTCCATCGTCCTGCCGCCGGTCCCGCTGCTGCTGCTGTGCACACTCGCCCAGCGCTGCCTGCTGCCCAGCCCGAGCTAGCCCGAGCATGCACTGGTCGGTGTCATAACAGGGCGCGCTGCTGTGCATGCCGCGCTCACCCCCCGCCAGGTGGCGCCACCTCGGCCATCGTAGACGCCGAGATTGTGGCTGTGGAACGCAGCGAGGACGGCATCAGGTGCGCCCTGCCAGTTCTTCTCAGCAACCCCAATTTTTTTATCCAGCAAATAGTCGTGAACAGCTGCGGATGGGCCTGGTGGCTGGTCCCAAGCGGCCGTTCAACTAGGGGCAACGGCAGGGCCGGCTGCCCTGCGCCACCCTCCCACTGTCCCATTCAATTATGGAGCTTGACGGTTCTACGCCGACGAGCATCCTCACTTCAGAGTGCTGATTGCCTGGTTTGGCTGCCTCGTGGACCACGCCGCCATTCAAGCCAGATGCCCGGATCGCTTGCGCACCGTGCCGCTCGGCCGCACGTCTGCAACCTCCCGCGTGCCCCAGCCCGCGGGCTGCCTGCAGGCTGCGGGCCTTCCAGGAGCTGTCCACCCGCAAGCGCACAGAGGTGGAGCAGGGCAGCATCAAAGGTGCGGCCGGGCGGCCTGGGTCCCGGCTGGCGCGCTCGTGATGCGCAGCATCGGCGCCCCACTGCAGCACAGGATGGAATCGGCCACAAGGGTCTAAGTGTCCAAACTTCTGCGCGAGCCTCCAACTACCTGAAAATGCGATCCTGCTCCCGTGCAGTGCACGTGTGCGTCTTTGCCTTTGACCTGCTGTACCGCGACGGCGCCAGCCTGGCGCACCTGCCGCTAGCGGAGCGCCGCCGCCAGCTGCGCGCCGCCTTCCCAGCCATGCAGCCCGGCTTCTTTGCCATGGCAGAGGGTGTGGAGTTTGGGGTGGCGGCAGGGGGGCCGGAGCGAGACGCGGCTGTGGGGGAAGACGATGCGGGTGCTGGTAGCACAGTTGGCAGCGTTGGCAGAGGAGCCGCCGCCGCCGCCGCCGCCGCAGCAGCAGCAGCAGAAGCAGCAGCAGCGCCCGAGGCACAGGCGGCTGAGCAGCTTGATGGCAGCACAGCGACTGCGGGGGCATTGCAGGCACCATCGGCGAGCCTGGAGGACCGCCTGCAGGAGTGCTTGCTTGAGGCATTTGCTGCCGGCGCAGGTTTGGTCTAACTCAGAGCGCCCGGAGCGCTTGGTGGCAACGCGCTGTTGTTTTGCAGTGCTGGACCATGCCTTGTACTGCCTGCCTTCCTTGCTGCAACGCCTGCCCCAGCCTTACCTCACTGCGGTACTGGCCGCCCCTGCTGCGTTTGTATGAAGCCCAGCTGCTGCCTGTTCCACCCACGGGGATGGCGCTGCCCTGCCTGCAGAGGGGCTGATGCTCAAGTCGCTGGCGGGGCCTTACGAGCCCAGCAGGCGCTCAGACCACTGGGTCAAGCTCAAGCGGTGAGGCCTCGTCGCCCAGGGGTCCGCCGCCGGGCAAGCGGCACACCCTGACCAGCATGCACGCAAGGCAGTTGCTGCAGCAATCGGCGCCCCTGTGTGCAACAGCCGGGCCCCTGCAGCTTGATCTGCACGGCTCCAGCCCCTTCCCGCACCTCCGCCCCCGCCCCCCCTCTTTCCCTCCCCTGCCCCTCGATCAACTGCTCTACATCCTGCCGAATGCGCCATCCCTGGTATGCAGCGACTACTGCGAGGGTTTGCACGACACGCTGGACCTTGTAGTCATCGGGGCATGGTGGGGCAACGGCCGCAAGAAGGGGTGAGCTGGCGCCGCAGCCTGCCCTGCGGTGGCGTCTTTTGGCCTCTGGCTGCGGGTTGGGGTGTGTGTGGTGGGGGGTGGGGGGGGTGGGGGGGGGGCTGCATGAGAGCGAGGGTGTGGTGGTGGACCGTCTGGCGGTGGGGGGTCCTGAGGGGCGCCTCTGTGCCCAGTCCTTCTCATGTGGAGGCCTGGAGGCCTCCCCTGCGCCCAACATCATGGCCCATGCGCTGGTACTGCAGGTGGTACTCCCCCTACCTGCTGGCCTGCTACGACCCCGACACCGAGGAGCTGCAGTCGGTGTGCCGCGTCATGAGCGGCTTCAGCGACCAGTTCTACCGGGACAGCCTGGAGCGGTGGGGGGGTGGGGTGGGGTGGATGGGGTGTGAGGGGGGTGGGTGGGGGAGTGGGGGGCGGGGGCTTGACTATGTTTGTGAGGTGGTGTGTGGCGCGAGCGTGTGTGCGCCCGGCCGTGCCGTGCTCGTGTGCGGGGCTGGAGATGTGGGGGTGTGGGGGGGTGTGGGGGGGGCCCGGCCGGCAGTGGCTCCATGCAGTCGCAGCACCCTCAGCGGCAAGGATGTGCTTGCAGGCCTGCGCGAACGAGCAAGCGAGCCAGGCAGGCTCTTTGTGACGTGTAGGCAGTTGCCGGCGCCAGCCAGCTCGTCGCAACCTGCCCCCACCCACACACCTGTCTCTGGTGCAGGCTGCAAAGGACGGTCATCCCGGGCCCCAAGCCCTACTACCGCACAGGTGTGTGCACTGAATCAACAGCATGCCCACGCCGCCCCCCCCGCCCGCCTGCCTGCCTGCTGCTGCTGTACCCCTGCTGCTGAGCCGGGCCTCGCGTCCCTCCTGCCCGCCGGCGGCCCAGCGCTTTCTTGGCTTCCAACTTATGCCCCGCCATATGCAATCCTCCAACCCGCACCGCCCTTCCCCCCTCGTAATCCACCGGCAGACGAGCGGCCCAGCGTGTGGTTTGATGCGCGAGAGGTGTGGGAGATCCGCGGCGCCGACCTCACCCTCTCGCCTGTGAGCCAAGGGCAGCCCCCTCCCATGGCAGGGGGATGCGGACAGCCCCCATCCAAACTGCTGCCTGCTTACCCCTTGCCAAGGTGCTGCCCAGTCCCTGGGCTGGCTGCCCGGCCGAGCAGGCGCCGGAACAGGGCATGCAGTGCAGCCCCCCTGCCATGCGCACCCTGCCAAGGGGCACGCAGCGGATTGCATGCTCACATCTGCACCGCTCCCCGGCGCCGCCCGAGCCAGGTGCACAAGGCGGCGGTGGGGCGGGTGCACGAGGGGCGCGGCATCGGCCTGCGCTTCCCTCGCTTCCTGCGCATCCGGTGAGCCAGCTGGGGAGGGCGGGGGAACGGGGGCAGGGGCCCGTTGGCTGCGCTGCCGCTGAAGCAGGGCTGCCGCAGCGCAGCGCAGCGCAGAGGCGCGCACCTGGTGGGGGGCCGGCTGTGTGGGACTCCTACCCCCACTCCCAACCCACCGGGCACCCCTGCAGGGAGGACAAGGCGGTGGAGGATGCAACGACGGCGGAGCAGGTGGCACAGATGTTTCACGCCCAGGTGAGGGTGTGAGCCGACCAACCCGGCTGGCGGCGTGCATGGCCGTTCGCCCGCCCGCCCGCCGGCTGGCCTGCTGCTGCACCCGGGTGTCGATGGCAGAGGAGCTTGCTGGCTGCCGTGGCTTCGGCAGCCTTCACGCCACCCGCTCCCCTGCTCCGCCTCTCTGTGTGCGCTACAGACCCGCAAGGCAGACACGGCCGGGCAGCGCCTGGCAGCCAAGCAGCAGCCTCTGGGGCGGCCAGCGCAGCGCCCGCGCCAGGATGACGGCGGCGCCGGTCAGACAGAGGAGCAGGCAGCAACTGATACTGCGGCTGGGTTGCCAGTGCGTGGCGGCGGTTATGCAAGCGACGGCGACGATAGTGCCTCTGGCAGCGAGGACGATGGGCCGGGAGGGCAGGACCGTCGCCGACGGGCCAGCGCACTTGATCTGGGCTTGTGAATACACTGCAAGTTTTCTCCCGCTGTTATCCAACTCTTTGTGACGAGATTGGTTGTAAATTGAACGTACTTGGAGGGCCGCGCAAAGCACATGTGGGGATCCGGGCGCGCTGTCGGCAGCGGCCAGCCGCTTCCAGCGCTGCGCTGGCGGCAGGGGCATGAATTCAAGTTGCGCATTTGATTGCCCGATCAGCGGCATCCTCGCTTTCTCAGCCGCTGCGTTTCGATATTGAGCCTGCAGACCCTCTTGGCGACAATTGAGCTTGGCTAGCCGCGTCCGGCAGCCGCCATGCCTACCTTCAACCTGCAGACAAATGGTGCGTTCCTGAGATCGCTTCGGAGCGATCGGCGGAGCACATGCAGGGTCAGCGCGGCAGCGCCGGCGGTGGCGCCTTGTTCTGGCAGCCCAGCCCTGCTGCTGCTGCCCTGCACCTTCCTGGCGAACTGCAAACTCTCATCGCTGTTGCATGGGCTGCAGATGGCTGCCAGCTTGCCATCGGGCAGACCCCACTTTGTTGCGCCCTCCCCTGCCCGCAGTGCCCGGCGACCGTGTGTCGTCCTCCCAGCTGGCAGCTGACCTGTCAAAAGCGGTGTCCAAGGCAACGGGCAAGCCAGAAGCAGTGAGCACAGGGTTTGAGGGAGCAGAAGGGTCGCTGATTGTGTAGTACGACAGCCCGAAGGCGAGGCCTGTGCACATTCCCTGCACGCGGCAGCGGGGCGCTGCACTGGAGCGCTTGCCGCCATGCGCCGTGGGCTGCACGGTGGCTCCCTGCCCATCGGCAGGCCAGGCGCACCAGTCTCGCGGCTGGGCCGAGCAGCCGGGCGCCCCAGGCTGGACACCTAGCAGCAGTCCCCTGCTGCATGCGCGTGCGCACATGCTGACCGCATCCCCCTGGCATGGCCTGCTCAGCTGTGCGCCCCCTCCTGCCTCTGTAACGTGCAGTATGTGATGGTGAGCGTCACGACCGACAAGCCCATGATGTTTGGCGGCACTGAGGAGCCATGCGCGTTCGGGGAGCTCATTTCTATCGGTGAGGCCGCCCGCCTGTGTTGCGAGCTCTGCTGCGTTTGGGATCTGGTGTGATTACCACATGGAGTGCACTGGCAAATCTGCATGCACCCGTCAGCAGGCGTGCCTTCACTCTGCCCCCAGCTCCCCGGCGCGCCCGCTCCTGGGATCGGCTGGCCCGGACGAAGGGATGCGCCTGTCGGCGTCCGCCTGTGTACGCTGTCTTCGCACCAGGCCGCATGCATTCTTTGCGCTTTCCACATCGGTGCTGGCAAGCCGCCCTGCCTTCCCTGCCGCAGGGGCGATCGGCGGCGACAAGAACAAGGCGGTGGGTGGCTCGGCCGATGGGCTCAGGGGCCTGCTGCTGCCCTCGCCGCGCGCTTCTGCTGATGCGCTGCGCAGCGGGCCGCATGCTGCAGAGCCAAGTGGTGAGCGCCCCCCCCCCCCCCCCCCCCTCCCCGCATGCCGCGCTGGCCCCTGCAGATCAGCGCGGCGCTTGCAGAGGTGTTGCAGCGGCACCTGGGCGTGCCCGCCAGCCGCCTGTACATCAAGTTGTGAGTGTCTCAAAAGCCGGGCTTCCTTGTTTGACTGGCCGCCACAGCAGGGCCGGGTTCCAACCCACCCTGCCAGCCTTGCCGCTGCCACCCCGTCAGGGTGCCGCGTGGGCGAGGGCGCAGCGGGACTGCTTGCCTTGAGACCGGCTGCATGCTGTTGAGCCGCACTTCAGGGGCTGCGGCTGTGCTTGGGGGGACGCGGGAGTGCCAAAGCATGGGCATGGCAAAGCCTGTGCCCGCCCCGTCACCGACACCGACCCTCTGCCTGCCTGCCCCCCCTGCAGCTACGATGTTGCGCGCACCGACTTTGGCTGGAATGGCAGCACCTTCTGATCCCAGCCGCGCGAGGCAGGGGGGTTATTGGAACGGTGCCAGGGCTGGCAGGGCACCCTCGGTGGCAACCACCGTGATGCAGGTGGCAACCACAGCAGCCCGATGTGCCGGCGCCAGCCTGCCTGCGTCCCTGAGGGCTCTCCCACCCACCCTGGCTCCCTCCCTGCCCTCGCCGGCGCCATGTGCACCCTGCTGCTAGCTCTCTCGCCGTACTGAACTTCCCTTCCATCGTGGTGAGCACCTGATAAGCATTGCCAGGCGTTGAGAGCAGGATGGTCGATGCTCGCACAGCTTGTGCAGGCTGCCGTCAATGCTCGAAGCTGCATGCGCTGCAGTTCAGCGTGGGCTGGAGCGCAGGGCAGCCACCATGTGCGCGCACCTGCCTGCGCTTGTGCACACCAGGCACCCACACTCTGCAGCCAGATGGGCTCTGAATGGCAAGCCTCGCCACTTGTACCTGGGGCACATCAGCTGATGCTGGCATGGGTGCGGGCGAGGCCATGGCAGGGATACTGGAGGTGGCGTAAGTACAGCTTAGCGTTCACGGAAGATCAATGCTGTGATCAGACACACCTGATAGCGATCGAATCTGCGCCTTGCTGCTCTGCTACAAACTCCGCCGCTTGCACGAAGCGGTATGCGAAGTCGAGGCAACGCCCTGCTCTGTTTGGCCTTCACCCTTGGCCTTTTAGAAGCTTATTTCGTACGCGGTAAGCGGGTTGCAGCCTCAAAGTCTCTGTTGTGGCCGCTCGCTCTCGCCGCGCCTCCAACCCGTTCCTCTTTATGCCCGCGACCGCAGCCGAGACCAAGGTAGACCATATCAAGCTGAATCAGGAGGGAAACCTGCAGAACCTCGGCCCTCCATGATGACTTGTGGGTGGCCCGCAGAGCGGCGGTCCTGGCGGCGGCGCAGCATCCAGGCGCTCACAGCCAGCACACCCTCGCATCCTCCCTTGATGCAGTGTGGTAACTTCTTCTGCGGCGCATGCGCGGCTGATGGGGATCGCTGCCGTGCATGCAGGGAGGGCTATACGTTTGACGACGGGCGGACGTGCGTGCCGGTGCGCACGTGCGTCGTTTGACCGCTATGCGTCATGCACATGGAACCGGCACACCGAGGCACGCCCTGGTGCATTGCCCCTGTAGGCTGTTCAATCACACATTCTAAAGAACTTGTTCCCTCCATCCCCACCCATATGACAGTGCTCCGACCCGCTCTGTGCTCGCTGCGGTCCGCCGGGGGCATGCAAGGCATGCAAGAAGCGTGCGCCAGCTGAACCAGTGCCCACAGAGGTCCCAGATTTTTACGTTGGGGACCCCTACACAGTCCCTGTTTACATGGACAAACAGGGAGCTTGTCGCAAGGCGAGAGCTGGGGTGTGCGGTGGGTTGCGCTACTGCACGGATTTATTGATGTCGGGGGAGGTAATGCATCAGCTGCGACTGTGTAGCCTGGCATCGCTCGAATGGTGGCAGGATAGGAAAGCATCGCTGCCGGGCCCCTCCCGGTCTCCGTGCACCTTGCTCCCTGTTTGGGGCCCCAACCAGCTGGCACAGCGCTGCCCAATTAAGCCCCTGCTGCCCTTGCTCCCCCTGCTGCCCCGCATCGCCTACCCTTCTCACTCGCCCAGCCCGCTGCCGCCCCCATTCCGTAGTGCAAGGCAGCCGGGCCCTGCCTGGCATGCGACTCAGAGGGACGCTGCACGCGCTGCCCGGCGTACGCTGTGGAGCCCCCAAGCCCAGCATTCATGCTGACTAAGGCTGGCTGCGTCATGGTGCGCGCCAGTGCCTGCCCGCCTGCTGGCAGGCTGCCCCTGACGGCTGGGCATATTGGTCGCTGGCCTGCATGGCAACCAGGACGAGAGCCCAGACCTCAGCTAAGGCTCAGTGTGCCACCAGCATCCTGCGACTCTTGCAGTGCCGAAGCTTCAGCTGTGTCCGATGCGACCCTTCGGCGCCGGACAGGTGCCTGAAGTGCCAGGGCGCAGCAGACCCCAATCCAAGCACTGCCTTTGTGCCCTTCCCATCCTTCGTCAACCCAAAAACTGGGAGCTGCGACCAGGCAGGAAGCGGGGGTTGGGGGGGGGGGCGCAATTGTGTTGTGATTGTTTGCCACGCCCAGGCAGACCCTGCAGCATCTCGATGACCTGGCAAGGCCGGTACTCAGACTGTTCCCAGATGCAAGTGCCTGCCTGCCTGAGACTGCAGGCCAGCGTTCCCAGCGCATGACACCCTCTGCCCTGCTCTCATCTTTGCATCCCCCCTTTATGCCGCAGTGCACCAAGCACCCCGTGCTGTCTGGCTGCGCCGAGTGCTCTGGCAGGGACGGCGGGGATGCATGCCAGAAGTGCCTGCCCGGCTACCTGCTGCGCGCCGGCCAGTGCGTGCGCTGCCGCGACCCGCTCTGCATAGTATGCTCGGGAGCCAAAGCCGACAAGTGCCAGAGGTGCACGGATCATGACTCCGACCGGAGCGGCTACAAGCCAGTCTTCATGGGCGCCGATGGAGTCTGCAAAAAGGTGAGCAGCGGGAGTCAACTGACAGCAGTAGCGAGGATGCGGTGATCTTACTCTCCCCACGCTCGCTGCTAGCACGACGCCTCTACTGGGCTCCCAGGCTTGGTCATCGGTGGTAGCATGCATCAGCATGCATGCGTGCACCATTCTTCCCGCAGTACAACGGCACCGCCTGCATGAAGGTGGGGCCAGGGGGCCGCTGCCTCGAGTGCGAGCCAGAGGAATGCGCGTGGTATACTGACAGCAGCGGCCTGCGGTGCCAGCATGGCAACCTGCTGGACCCCTCCACCGGGCGCTGCGTGTCGTGCGAAGCGCTCACCGGCGACCCGCACTGCGGCGAGTGCACGCTGCAAGGCGCCTGCCGGCGCTGCACAAGCGACGCCGGCTGGATGCCGGCGGGCCTGGACGGCAAGCGCCGCTGCGCACGCTGCAAGGACAAGCGCTGCGAGGTGAGTGTCAAGCAGGCCTTATAGCACCGCCTGTGCAGGGCGCTGCTGTGGCCCAGCAGTTTCTTTTCTTGTGCATGTTGCAGGGGTGCCAAGCTGACTACCGGGTGTGCGAGGCGTGCCCAGAGGAGGACTGGTCGGACTGGGAGAATGTGCAGCGGGTGTACCGCGACGCCTCGGGGCGCTGCCAGCTGGCGAGTCTGGCCCTCTCTCCGCTGCAAGGGGTGCACAGGCTGCTGACGTGGCGCATTATGCTATGCGCACAGAGGCGTGCCAGCAGCAGCTTGCATTATGCATGAGGGTGGCCAGCACCGACTGCACACCCTTGGTGCGGCCTTGCACCCACGCCCCCTGCAGTGCACAGCCCCGTGCTTTACCTGTGCACCTGATGGCAGCTGCCGCTCCTGCATCGACGGCTGGCGCCCAGACCCTGCCTGGCCTGGCAAGTGTGTTGCGGTAAGTGTGGGACCATGCTGCCCAGCGCAAGATCGCGCTTGCATGGCGATGGTTGTGGGACATGCTTGTGACGCATCTGCACCTGATGCCTGGACCCTGGCATACCAAAGGAACGAGAGAAGGTGCTGGTCTTGTGTTCATGGCCCCGCTTGCTTTATCGCCGCCCCAAAGGCAGCCCTCCCCCCCTTCGTCGTCTGCCCAGTGCGCCAAGGGCGCCGGCTGCATCAGCTGCTTCTCCCCGCTGTGCGACGAGTGCGGCGCCGACGGCACCTGCGCGCGCTGCACGCCCGGGCCCGACGTTGGGCCCACCTGCCGGCCCTGCAAGGCCGTGCCGCACTGCGCAGAGTGCGACGCGGCCGGCGCCTGCGTGCAGTGTTACGATCCGGACAGCATGGGCTCGTTTGGGCTGGACGACAGCGGCGGGTGCCGCCCCTGCCAGGACCCCTTGTGTGTCTCCTGCCCAACAGACTACCGCACCTGCCAGGCCTGCCGGGGCTGGCCCCCTGGGAGCACATACATGGACGCAGGCGGGCGCTGCCGCAACTGCACACAGCCGCGCTGCCTGGAGGTGCGGGGATCTGCCTGCAGCACAGCTAGGCCTGGGGCGGGCCTCCACGCCTGGGTGGCGTGAAGCAGCCGCGGCGTGCCCCCTGGCAGTAGCCCACTTAGACCCTGCCTGGCCCCCAGCCCTCTGCTCCTGCAGGCCCGCCTGCACATTCACCCGCCTGCGCTGCCCCGCCGGCATGCGACACTCTGCACTTGCCCCTGCAGTGCGCGCCCGACGGCAACTGCGCAGTCTGCAGCGA
>KQ481997.1:1040509-1065633 GCA_001430745.1 Auxenochlorella pyrenoidosa
CCTGCGGTGGTCTGGCAGCGCGTGTGCTGCCCTGATGCACGTTTGTCGCAGCCCAGCTTGTTTGTTTTGTGTTCATTTCTGCATGTGCATGCTCTTGGGTGAGTGCTTGCTCTGTAAATGGTGAGGCGTGCCACTGGGCTGCAATCTACTGCAAAGGAAGAAGAAGAAGAGGCAAAGCACAGCAGGGGAAGAGAGCAAGGGGGCAGAGGCAGGGGGCGGGCAGAGGTCAGCAAGAACGTGAGCACACAAAGATCAGACAGGATGCTGTTGATAAGTAGCATGCAGCGTCCAAAGCAGGGATAAGGCGGGAGAGGGGACAGAGCAAGGCAGGGAAACCGACTTGCACTGCAACAATGGTGCAACAAAAGGGCTGGTGGGCGCCAATTGCAATCATCCGCAGCTCAATCCTCGCCTTCCCCTCCCTCCTCCTCTTCCTCCTCGCTGCTGCTCAGGTCCCCAAGCATGCTGTCCAGCATGCCGCGTTTTGCTGAGGGTCTCCCAGCTGCTGCCGCTGCCGCCGCACCGCCGCCGCCCTCTGGCTGCTTGCGCTTGCTGCTGCTGGCCTCCAGGCCCGTTTGCAGCGCCTCCCTGCAGCCGGGCCCCCCAGGGCCAGATTCGGGCGCTGCACTTGTCGCACCGCGCAGCCAAAGCACACACACTCACCCTGGTGCCCCGCCGGCCAACACGTGGGAGCACCAGGAAACACACATTGGCAGCGCAGCAATGACCGCCCAGCTGCACCCCGCGGCGTCTGCTCACTTGACCGACGCCCGAGCCTGCGCCGCCTCCAGCTTCACCCTGGCTGCCGCCTCCTCTGCCGTCTCCTTCTTGCTGCCGCCGCTGCCGGCCCCCGCCTCGTCAAAGTCCTCCAAAGTGCCAGCTGCAGTGCCACATTAGCGGGCGTCGAGTTCAGCTTGGGTGAAGACATGCGCACCACCAGGTGAGGCGGCACGGCGCAGCGGCTGTTCGGCTGCCGCCTGCCACCGCCGCAGGGACGCAACGTTCAACAGGGGCTCAGTGTTCGCCTGCTGCCTGCAGTCGCCACGCGGCAGCAGGGCGCCGCGGCAGGGCCGCACCCGCGTTGGTGAAGCCGCAGCGCGCAACCCGCACGCGGTGCTGCGGCGAGTCGTTGATGTCTGTGCGCAGGCCGTTGAGCAGCGGCAGCAGCTCGCGCCCGCCACTCAGCCGGCCCACCACCTGCGCACACGGGAGCAGGGGAGGAGCGGCAGGCGTCTGCGAGGCATGGGGTGGCGTGCCAAGCAGCGCCGGCGTAAGCCCCTTCCATGCACAACCGACACGGCTGCAGCTGCGTCCGGGCTTGCTGAGAGCAGCCTGTGCCTGCCAGGCAGGCGCCGCAGCTTACAGTGGGCGAATGCCCGAATGCTGGCCTGCACTCTGCACGGCACGCCGGCCTGCTGCGCCGCCGCTGGCCGCTTCCCGGCCCCCTTGCGCATGCCCCCTGGGCCACCCGCCTGGTGCGTGTCGTCCAGCATGAGGGCGCGCCCCAGTGTGATGCACAGCTCCTCGCCCTGCAGCGAGATGGAGGCCAGCCCCTCCTCGCTGTGCCGCAGCTGGGGGTACCGCTTCATGTGCACGCCCTCGCGGTACCTGCGCAGCGTGCACAGCGGCGGGGGCGGGCGGTTTGAGGGCGCACAGCAGCAGGGATAGAGGATGTGAGGGCGCGCCGCGGCCCAGCCTGCGCAGAGGTCCCCCGTAGGCGTGCACCCCGGCAGCGCCGGGCAGGCGTGCACGGCGTGCGCTGGGCAGGCAGGCTGCGCGCCCGCGCGCGCAGGCGGCGCGGGCGGCGCGGCGGCTTGCCTGGCCGAGTGCCCCCCAAAGGCCCCCATGTCCTTGACCACCTTGTGGATGGCTGTGCCCTTGAACGAGTCGCTGGCACCCTCTGCAGGTGGGGGCTTGCCAAGGAGCGCGGGGGAGCGACAGAGCAGATGGTCGGCAGGGCGGCCGGGGCCTCAAAAGGGGAGCAACAGACAGGGGAGCGCACCAGCGATGTGCGGCGGCTGTGGCTGCTGCAGGCAGGACCGCCCTCGACAAGCAGCAGAGAGGGTGACTGAGGAGAGGCTCCCAAAATGGCAGGGCGGGACCAGGGCGGCAGGGACTGACACCGGCAGGCCCCTCTGGTGTTGTTTCCGCCGCACAGGCATGCGTAAGCCAGAGGCATGCGCACAGTGAGCGCCAGACAGCCGCTGCACAGCGTTGCGCGGTCTGCTGAGAGCTGGAAGAAGGGTGAGCTGCGGCACATCCCCCGCACCCGAGCAGCGCGCGCGGAAGTGCATCACAGCCACCGGCGCAATGTCATCAAAGAGCTCAATGACCATGCGCCCTACAGGGGCAGGGCAGCGTGCGGGGCGCCGCGACAAGCCTGGCTCGGTGGCGCCACCGCTGGCAGCACGCATGGCGCACACACATGGTGGACACAGCGGGCAGGCAGGCCGGTGCACTGCACGAGGGCAGGCGCAGTGGCATCGCCAGCGCGCCGCAGCTACGCGCCCCGGGCTGTCAAACAGCATGCAGCATTGCCCCGCTCTGGCGCCGTGTCGCCTGCCTCCTCCATCCCTTATGCTCACCTTGCGTCGTGTTGTTGACGGCAATGTCCAGGAAGGCATGCTGGCGCTGCGTGGAGCGCTCTGGCAGCGGGGGGATGATGTCCTGCTGCGCCCGCCGCGCCCGCTCCACCTCTGGGTGCACCCCCGTGGCCAGGAATTTCTCCATATCCTGCAGAGCGCGCGGCCAAGGTGTTGAGCCGAACCAGGACGGGCACGAGGGAGGAAAGGCAACGGCGGCGGCAGAGGCGGCGGCAGCAGCGGCAGCGGCGGCAGGCAGGCGCAGGACTCGACCGAGCCGTCTCGAGAGCGCGATCGCACCTTCTTCATCTCCTTGCCCCCATAGCCCTTGGCCTTGGCGCGCACGCCCACGGCGTCGCCCACGAAGCGGGTGCCGCCCTTCCCCATGTCGGGGGCCGCCTAATTTCAGTCGATAGAGTAGTCCTGCAGAGCGCGTGCAGTCCCAGCCGGAACGGCCGCTGCTTCGGCCGCGCAAGGAAGGCTCCGCTGTCGGCTGCGCAGTCTGCTTCCTCTTGCTCACAGCAGAAAGTCACGAGCAGTGTATGAAATTCCGAGCGAGCATGCTTGCATCGAACAGGGTTTCTACTGCGCAGACGCCGACAGCACGCTGCGCTGCTTGCTGCTCAGGGAGCCTTGTGCCCAGTGGCAGCTGCCTTGCGCTGCGCCACCTGCTCCTCGTACTCCTCCAGCGTCAGCGCCTGCAAAGCAGAGTGAGAGTCAGCAGGCCTTTGAGGCGCACGATGATCCAGCTGCGCTGTCTGCGCAGTGGCTGTCGTCCGCCCTGCCAGTCCGCCTGGCTCGCGCCCTTGTTGCCCCTCCCCTGACACACCGAGCTCCCAGCGTGCATGCAAGCAGCTCTGCTGCATGCAGGGGATTACATCCCAGTCCCATGTCCAGCCGCTGAGCCTGTGATGCTCCCCACGCCGGTGTTGGCAAGTGGGGCATCCAGGCCCCTGCCGCCAGCCACCCGCCTGCGCCCCCTGGCGGCACGTCACCTCTCACGTTCTCCTCCTCCCCAGCGTCGGCCTGCCCCGCAAAGTCGGGGTTCTGTGCGTCCAGCTCCGCCTCGTGCGCCAGGCTGGCCTGCACCGCCAGGTCCAGCTCCCTGCGAGCAAGGGGCCGGGCTGGCCGTGGTGGGCGTCTAGTCTAGTCCAGTCTCACAGCTTGTGGCCAGAGGGCTTGTTCCAGGGGTGGCGGGCAGCTCCCGCTGGCGGGCCCGACCAGCCCGCAAATGCGCTGGCCCCCGGGCGCTCCGTGATACCGGCGCTGGCGCTCACTCATCCTGCTCGGCACCCAGCGCCCCCCAGTTGGCGTGGCCCTCCCCGTGCTTCTTTTCAGTCTCATGCCTGCGGTGCGTCGGGGGGGGGGGGGGGGGCTGAGGAGCGGTGCATATTTGCAGCGGGTGCGGGGGCGTCCAGGGCGGGGCCCAGGCAGTGTGTGCCTGAATGCAGAGATTATGCAGCAGGGGGTGGCCCACCCGCGCCCAGACGCATCGTGCCGGTCAAACAGTCGCTTGTGGGGCCGCTCCTGGGTGGCTGCAACGGGGGGGGGGGGAGCTGGGCATGTGGCTTTTGGGCTCCCAGGCAGCCACCACAACTGGCGGCCCGCACAGCCGGCTGCAACCATGAACCGCATGCGGCAGGGCAGCAAGGGGCTAGCTAGAGCAAACAGGACACACAACCTGCGTTCCCAGGACAGGGCGGCTGGGAGGAAAGTTGAGGCAGAGCAAGGTCACCTGGCTTGGGTTCCTTGAGTTTTGCGGTGTTGCCGCGGCCCTGGAAGGTGGGGGCTGCGCAGGGGGGGGGGGGGAGGAGAGCCGACAGAGTTTACAAACTCCCCCACATTGGCAGCGCCGGTGCAGGCATGCGCTGCACCAGCCGCGGGCGATGGGCAGGCGCCCTGGCAGGCCAAACATGAGATGCGCGGCGTCTCAAGAACCCGTGTTGGGTAGTGGC
This sequence comes from Auxenochlorella pyrenoidosa, assembly GCA_001430745.1. NCBI lineage: Eukaryota > Viridiplantae > Chlorophyta > Trebouxiophyceae > Chlorellales > Chlorellaceae > Auxenochlorella > Auxenochlorella pyrenoidosa. The sequence continues at coordinate 1,045,047 of KQ481997.1, forward strand.
GAGGAGTGTGTGGTCGCCCCCGCTTGCGGGCATCCCGTCCCTGGCACCACGTCTGCCTGCCCCAGCACCTGCCTGACAGGGCATCGTATGCCTCCTCCCCCTCGGCTAGGTTGACGGGGCTGACCTTGTCAGCATGAATCTGGGAGGCAGGGAGGGGGGGGCGGGTGGCGCCACGACAGCGGCGTGCGGGCGGGTGGCGGTGGTGGCAGCAGTGACCCTGGCTGCCTGGGCCAGCCTGGGGGGCCCTCCCATGCACGGCTGTGCACGGCTGTGTTCTTCTAAAGACAGCTGGCCTGGCTGGGAGGGGTGTTCCCACCGTCCAAGGTTTGGTGCACCTTTTGGGGGCTCGCCATCTCTTGTGTCCCCTCCCTGCCAGGTGAGAGGCCGTGGGTGACCGGCTGATTGCTGGGCTGAAAGCGTGCGGGACAATGTGGGCGCCATCATGCAGCCTGGAAAGCACGGCCCCTGGAACGTGTGCAACTCACTCCACATGTGTGGAACACTGCACAACAAGTCGGATGAGCGCCCCGCCCGGCCGCGTTAGGTAGGGGGCCCCCCATCTGCCGACGTAGTGGCACACAGCACATGCCACGCTGCGCACGACAGCGCTCGCAGAAGCAGGGGTTTGGGCTGTGTTTGTTCGGTTTCGGCGCAGCCCTCCGTTCTCACTGGGCCAAGCATATCCACCCTAGTCTTCATTCACCCTTGGGCGCTTGCCGCCGTGACTTTTATTTGCTGCCAGTACCCTTCGAACAACCTCACCCCTCGTTCGAGGTGTTTTATTCTACAGATCGCCTCCCAGGCCCCAATTTTTAAGGCCCGGTGTCTCCCGCCACTCCGCGTCTGCCCGCCGGCAGCCGCGGCTGTATGCTGGCTTTCCCCGCCTGCGGTGCCTATCACGCTGCAGCGGCACTCATGCCAGCCGTCAAGGATGCCGGTGGAGGAGTAGCAGAGCATGACAGCGCCAAATTGGCCTTTGCCTGTACTGCACCCTCAAGCGGCGGCAAGGCTGCGAGCCGCCTTCGGCGCCACTGGCAGCCATCACTACAACTGCATGCCGCAACCCTGGTTTGCATGCTGACCAGCCAGGTGAGGCTGCAGGATTGACATGCAGGGCCGATGGGGCGCCGCAGGGTGGCCACCCAAGGCCAAGGCCGCTGGCGGTATCCTTACGTCCAGACCGCTCGTTCTGCAGGCTGTGCTGCCTAATGTGCCCCAGAGCGACCAGCGTGGCCCCCGCTGAATCTGTGCTCCCCTGACCTCTCCCGCACCTCAGGTCCTGCTGGTGCTCACCCAGGGGGTGTCCTCGGGCAGGCTGCCCGCTGCCGGCCTGCAGCCGCTGCGCAGTGTGCTGCTGACGGCGGCGCCGCTGCTGTGGGTGCTGTGGCGCCCAGAAGCCTACTGGCGCTGCCGGTGAGCTGCCACAGCATGCAGGACCTTATCAGCGCACGGCAGGGCTGCCAGGCGAGCGAGCGGCCAGGAAAATCGCCACAGACAAACCACACATGCACACCCTTGGCGCGCTGGGAGTGGAGGTACAAGGGGCTTTGCCCCAGCCGCGCCAGGCCCGCGCCAGGCCCGCGTTCCAAGCATGCCAAACCCCGCTCCGCCTGCTGCAGGGCATGGGCGGTGCCGGCCTGGGTGGTGCTGCTGACGTGGGCGGTCCCCAGCCCCTCTGGCGCGGCGCTGGTGCTGGCACAGGCGCCCTCGGGAGGGATACTTGGCGCCGCCGCGGACGTGCTGCGCGTGGCTGGAGGTAGGGGGACCTGCCCTGCCCGCCCTGCCCAGCAGCGAACCCTTGAACGTGCCACAGTACTGGCGTAATGTGCACACGAACTTCCTGCCGTCATTAAGTGGTGCGGTACTGTGCGGTGCGGGCGTAGCGGCAGTAGCGTCCACCGCGCACCTTAGGTTTGCACTGCACCCATCCGGCGCGCTGCCTCTGCCTGCGCGCCGCGGCGGCCGTGCTCATTACCTCCCCCCCTCCGCCCGCCCGCCGCAGCCACGCGCGTGTTGCCGTGGGCGTTCTGGTCGGCGCTGGTGCCGGCGCCCCCCACTGCCGCCCTGGCGCTCCACACGTGCATGGCGCTGCTGACGCAGCAGCCAGCCGCGCACTGCGCCGCGCCGCTGCTGAGCGCGCCGCTCAGCCGGCAGCGCCAGGAGGCAGCTGCCCGCCTGCTGGAGCTGACCGCGGCGCCGCTGCTGGCGGGGCAGCCCGCGCCGGGCATCGTCATCCAAGCCTCCCGTATACTGCGAGGTGCGCCTCGCTGAGCGCAGCGGCTGGCGGGCCGCGTGGGCGTGCGTGATGTGGAGGCACAGCTTGCTCACCGAACTACCTGGGCGCCGCACACTGGCATTGCATGGCCCGCGCTCAACCGGCCAGGCCAGCAGCCGCACCGCGCCTGCCGCTGATCTCTGCCCGGCTGCCGCCCCGCTGCTGCCTGCAGGCGAGGCTTCGAGCGAGGCTGTCTGCCACGCCGCGCTCTCCTGGCTGCTCACCGCGATCGGCCTGCTGGCACCGCTGCTCATCTCCGTGTGGACCTGGCAGCCGCCATCAAAGAAGGCAGCGGGGGCCGCGGCCGGCGGCGGTGGCGGCTTGCAGCAGCTCGGGCGCGTGGCGATGCTCGCAATCGCGGCCTGCGACCGAAAGCTGCACTTCTGGCTGGGCGGGGCCCTGCGGGAGCCCGCCGCTCGCGTCGTGCTGACCTGGATGCTGCTGGCGGTCTGCTGGCTCGTCTGCTCCACGTCTGCGGGGCTGTGATTGGATTTGTGGCTCAGTCGCGCGATTCGACTAGTTCGTTCGTTACCGTCTTCGTTAGTTTTGTGAACCAGCGGCGTCTCGCGATGATTGCGCGCAGCCGTGCAGCCGCCAGCTGGTTTCGCCGCCGCAGCTGCACAGTGTACACTTCCGTCCCAACATCCCTACCGAACTTGCCGCCTCTGCTTCCGTGCTGCACCGCGGGCTTCTGCCAAAACTTCCCGCTGCGCACCATGTGCCCGCTCCCCTGCCGTGGACGTCCCATGCCACCCCCCGACTCGTGCCACAAGGGCCGAGACTTTTTCCAGCCGCACTCACTGACCATCCCAATCTGCTTGCGAACAATCCTGCCACCCTCCCCCGCCACAGCAATCCTCACCTCTGCACCCAGACCCTTCCCTGCTCATGCTGCCGGCAAGCCTCTGCCCCCCTCTTGCCCAGCCCTGTCCATCAACTCCACAGCGTCCATGCAGGCCTCCACAACAATGCCCCCCCCCTCTGGGACCCTTTTCCTTCCAGGCTTCTTTCACAGCAAAGCAATGAACACATATTGTTCCGCTGTCAGCGGGTCCAGTCTCCAGACCCCTGCCGAGTCAGCAGCAGCGCGCCCCTCCCTTCGCCGCCCTTTGGCGCCCTTACCACCAGCCCCGCGGTGCGACAATCCCGCCTCCACACCCGCCCTTCGTGCGCACGCGCTTCACGGCTTTCTGCGGCTTTCCGAATGTCGCGCTGGTGCGCTGTAATGCTTTGAATCGTGCAAGCCCCTTTGAGCTCTGGTGTTTGTGCCCCGCAGCCAGCGCGGCGCGCATGCTCACCAAGTCGCCGGCTGCCCCCCGATCATTGGACCAGCAACACGTGCACTTGCCAGCTCGGTTTTCACAAGGGGTCACACGGTACGGGGGCCCATGCGCCTCCAGCATGCCTGCACTGCTCAGCAGAAGCGTTTGCAAAACGGTGCGTCAGCGCTGGTGGGCTGCAAACAGGGGCAGCCCACCCAAGCCGGCCGGCCCGTGTGTGCTCCAAATGCCAGCTGGCTCTGGTGGAAACATGGTTGGAGGCCCGCCGCCAAACAAGGAGTTGACGGAGGCGGCACCGCCGCCCGTGACGCCGCACGCAAACAGGCCGCCGCTGGCGCTGCCGGCTGCGCCACTGATGGCTGCCCACCCAGCGCCGCTGCTGCCCGCCAGCAGGGCGAGGGATGCGGGGGCCTCCGTCGGGCTGGCGGCGATGCTGCTGCTGTGCAGGCTGCAGGGCGGCGTCATGCTGCCTGAGCCCGTGTGAGAAGAGGGCGAACCCGGCGCGCTGCCAGAGCCAGCCAAACCCAAGCCGCATTCATACAGCAGCGGGAGGGGCGCGCCTGGGTGCAGGGTCGCCGCCTTTGCTGCCGCCTGCCCGCCATCCAGCCGCCCAGTGCTGCAAAACAGGCTGCCGCCGCCGCTGCTGCTGTGGTTGCCATCGGCACACCTGCTGACGGCTCCAAGGCCCATGCTCCAGGCGCCGAGGTGCGACCCAAATAGCGAGGTAGGCGCCTCTGTGATTGCATGAGCCGCTGGCGCCCCTGCCAGTGCTGGCTGCAAAGGCAGGGTGTCAGGCCTGGACAGTGCCGGCCCTGGGGTGCCCGCCAAAGCTGCTCGCTGCTGCGCCGCCTCGGCGGCAGCGCACGCGGCTGCTGCCCGCGCGTCTGCGGCCGCCGCCGCGGCTCGAGCAGCTGCCAGCTGCTCGCGTAGCTCTTCCGCGGCTGCCCCGGCAGCTGCTGCCCCCTGCCTGGCTGACTCCAGCTCAGCCCGCATCGAAGCGAGGCCCTGTTCTGCCTCGAGGTGTGCCTGCAGCTGTGCACGCTGTGCCTGCTGCTGGGCCTCCTCCAGCTCCGCCGCCAGGGACGCCTTCTCTGCGTCTAGCACCTGGCACTCTGCCCTGGCAGCTGCCAGGGCCTGCGTCTGCTCCCCAACAGCTGCCGCCTGCGCACGCTCTGCTGTCAGGCGCTGCCGCTCTGCCGCCTGCTGGGCACAGCGCAGCTGCTGCCTGAGTCCATCCATCTCCCGCTCCGCTGCCGTCGCAGCCGCTGCCGCCGCGGTGGCAGCATCCGTGGCGGTCCTCTTGCAGCGCTGCTCGGCGGCCTCGCGCCGCCGCCGCTCCTGCGCCAGCTGCTTCTGCAGCGATGCAGCTTCGGCCGCCGCTTCCTGCTCGCGGACAGAAGATGGAGACAGGGCAGGCGTCTCAGGTGGAACCAGGATACTGACGTGCTTGCATCCTCATCCTCCCCAAAATGCGCAAGGCGCACTGAGGCATCTCAGCTGATGGCGAGCATGGGCTTGCGCTTGCATGCAGCGCGACAGCACCAATCAGCGCTCACCTGCTCTCGCAGGCTGGCCGCCTTCAGCTCAGCAGCCGCCACCGCTGCCCGGAGCTCGAGCTCCCTGCATCGGCAGCCAGGTGCGTTGTGCGCTCAAGAAGGCAGGCTGTCCTGGGTGCAAAGAACAGGCAAAGCCTGCGTGGCCCTCGGTAGCAGCCACACTGACTCTGCCGCTCCTGTCCGGGCTGCGGACAGTAACGCATGTCGCCTTACTGCCAAAGGCAGGCGCCACTGGCTCAAGAGCCACCCCTGCCTGTGCCGCCAGCTGTGCACGCCCTCACCGTCTCTGCTGTTCCTCCAGGTCGCTGCTCTCCTTGATACACGAGATGCTGCGCTCCAGCTCCCTCAGCCTGCGCTTCATGCCCTCATTCTCACCCTGCGGCATGCAGGAAGCACGAGGCAGGGGTGAGCGAGGTGGTTGGGAAGGGGACCAGCAGCACAAGCGAGCAGCCTGCTGATTAATGGCCACCTTTTCAAAGCAGCAGGCAAGCGCACGCAGGGAAATGAATCGGTAGGAAGCACACAGGAAAGCAGGTGCTGCTGTCCTGACGCGCAAGCAAGGATGGTTTTTGAGGACGCCCATGCACGTGGTACGACAAGGGTGAGAGTAAGGTGGTCAGCCAATTTGCAAGAAACACTGGCAGGTATGCTCGCAGCATGGCCGGCCGCCAGCCCTGGCTAGGCTCAACAGCACCCTGTGGGCGGCCTCACCCGCAGCGACTGGACCACTTGACAAAGCCTCGCGGCCTCCTCCCGCAACGGCCGCTCGGCATCGCCGGCGCGCCGAATGAGCTGCGCGATGCGTGTGTCTGCCCACTCGCGGTGCGCCCGCAAACTGGCCAGCTCTGCAGACGATTGGGCGCGTTGGCTCGGGTCGCAGCGCGCACGCGCCGACGGCGATGCGCCCACCCAGCAGGCGAACCGAAAGCACTGGATGGAGTGGGGCGGGCAGCCCAATCAACAGCGCACCCCTGCAGGTGGAAGGACCGCCGCCTTTCTCACCTGCAGCAAGCGCTTGCGGCTCTAGATCGGCGGTTGTAGCGCCGACAGCAGCTGGCGTCTTGCAGGCGCCAGCAGGCGCAGCGGGGCGCTCGGGCAGGGTCTGGAGGTCGAGCGAGGGCAGAGCCTCGTAATCGGCCCCTGAATGCAACAGCGAGGCAGACACATGTCTGGGCAGGCAGAGTGGCTGGGCCTCGGCTGAGCTTCGCAGTGGATGCCGGAGGAAAAGCTGCTGCCCTTGGGTTGAGACGCTGCTGCTCATGGCAAGGCACTCGAGCAGCTGGCACCAACGGATGCAGCGGCAGGCACTCGTGCACAGGGCACAGTTGCCAGCGCCCGCGGCACTGAGCGTCCCTCCTCCCTTCTGCATCGCACTGCTGCTGCAGCGGGCCCCTGCCCCACCTGGGTTCTGCTGCTTGAACTCCTCTGCAGTGCACACCTCCACGCCTGCGCAGGGATGGCGCCATGGAGGGGGGTGTTGTTTTACCGGGCTTGTCATTGCCAGTGCCCGCTGGCAAGCCACCCAACTTGCCTTTTAGCAGGACGCGCCTGCAAAGACACATAACACAGATGCCAAGCTGTAGCGGGCAGCCAGGCACAATCACTGTGCTGCACGCAGCGCACCTCCCCCCGCCACCCCACCCCATACCCAATCCCCACCCCCGCTCCACCTGCCTGGGCCAAGCATGTCGCGCAGCGCCCCCAGCTGCTCTTCGTTGCTCTGTTGCCCTGGCCCCCCTGCAGCCCCTGCCACCGCCTGCTCTGCATGTGCACCTTGCACAGGCACGGCCGTGGCTGCCGCCGTGGCTGCGCCTGCGTCTTCTGCGCTTGATGCCGTGCCGGCAGGCCTGCTGCCGCTGCTGCTGCTGCCGCTGCTGCTGCGCCGCAGGCTTGCAAGCGCCTTGCTCATGTGCTGCTGCAGGCCGAGTACCTGCTGCGTCACTCGCTCAGTAAAGCCGCCGCCGCCACCGCTGCTGCCGGTGCCCGCTTGTTTGTCGCATGCTCCAGAGGTTGGCTGCTCTGTGGCTCCTGTGGCAGCCGCCGCAGCAGCAGCAGAACTGCCGCCGCCGGCGCTGCCGCTGGTGCTGCCGCCGCCGCTGCCGCTGATGCTGTCTTGGGCTGTGGCCGGCCCATGGCCCACAGCAGGTGCTGGCACGGCCACAGCAGCAGGCGCAGCCACGGCAGGACTGGTCCTTGCTGCTGTGCCGCACGCCTCAGCAGCGCCCAGCGTGCGCAGCAGAGCCCCGAGGTCCCCCTCTGCCACCTCATCTGCCGTCAGCCCGCACAGCGTGGCTAGATCCAGCCGCTGCAGCAGCGCCACGGCCTGCATGAACGGCAGGTACCGCAGCAGCTCCAGCGGCTGTACCGGGCGGTCAATCTCGCTGAGGTCGTGCCGCCTGCAGAGTCACCACGGCGGGGTGGCGCACACAGGCGTTCTGGAATTGGCCCCACTCAGCTCTGGGGTTGCGCTTAGTCAAGACCAGAAGAACCAACAAGCAAGCATCCTTTGCGGGGCGGAAGCCCGGCCGCCCCTCACTTTCCCCTGCAGCCTCTGCCTGGCCCACCTGATCCACTTGACGCAGCTCTCGTAAGACATCTCGTGCCTCGCTTGGTGCACCTCCAGGCATGCGCGCTGCGGGGATGGCGGGCGGGGATGCGGGCGGGCAGGGGGCGGGTTGACCGGGCAGCACACGCAGGGGACAATCTGTGCTGTTGTGTCCACATGCCCGCCGAGCCTGTTGAAGGAATGCCGCAAAATTGGCGGCCCGGCCAGCATGCACGAACTCGCTTGCAGTTTGCATTTGCCCCTCTACCAAGCGTGCTTGCACTCGCTCCCTGCCCCGATCCGCCCTGCCAGGCAGCCGCACCTGTGCCACATGCTCGCTGTATCCGCTGGCCTCGAGACGCTGCAGCACAGGCCGGCAGCGGATGCTGACCAGATGCTCCCCCAGACGAGCAGAGATGTCGGCTTCAGACCCCGGGAAGGCCTGGGCAGAAGCGCCTTGGGTGCTGCCACCCGCGGGTGCTGCCCGGGCGGCAGCAGAGCTGCCAGCGCTCGCCGCCTGTCTGCTGCGGCTCTTCTTGCCCATTGAAAACTGCGCAGGAATGAGTTGGTGTCCCAGGGCAACAGAGGGTGCGGGAATGTTGACAGGGTTGGGCCCGCGGGCGGGCGCCCGCCCGGCCCGACCGGGTGTGCGGTCTGCGGCACGCAACAGCAGCGGCAGGTGTAAAATGGTCTGCCACAACTGTCGGGAAGGTTCTCCATTCAACCAAGGGCTTCTTCAGCCGCCTGATCGACGGTGAACGTTCCTGGAACCCGGCGCTCGCTCGGATAGCGGCCTGCGGGAACGAGCAAATGCAAAAGGCGCTCACCGCAGCTCGCGATGCAGCCTCTCTTCCAATCTCCGCGATCCCCGGCAGATCGAGGTAGCCGGGCTTCCCTGCGCCAGGACTGCCCTCTCCCTTCCGCGCCTCTGCTATTTCGCTCAACTGCGAATTGCCAATGCCATACGAATTGCAGGGAATTGATGAAAGAAGCGTTAAAACAGGTTTTTCAAGGCCGCATCTGCTGGCAATCACCCCCCCTGAAGCACTGCTGCGCTGGCAGAGATGCATCGTTCAGATTTTAACCGGATGTTGATGCATTTCACTTCCTGTGCAGCACCTTTGCGGCAGACCAGCCTTGGTCTTGACCAAACTTGGACCTGCTGGAAAACTCTCTTCTGCGGTGCGAGCCACTGACAGCTGTTGGCTAACAGCAACACAGCAGCCGTCCTCCACCTGCACATGCTCAGGCTGACACCATTCTGAGCACGTCGGTGGGCGTCACTACGCCAATCGCGCGCCCCTCGCCATCCACAATGTATACCCTGCGAGGCCAGGCAACCGGGCGCGGTAGTGCTTTGCTGGCCGGCAGCAAAACCTCTCTGTCACAGCACTCCGTGCGCCCACCGGGCAGGAAAGTGGGAGCAGCCCGGCGTCGGCCGGGCCCTGCATACAGGCCATGCGTGCACAGGGGCACATGTGACGGGCCATAGGCAGCAAGAACGGAAGCATAAGGCATCCGTGATATGTGGGTGGCCAGGCCGCCCACCTGTGCTTCTTGTGGTCCACCAGCTGGCCCATGGCCTCTCTGAAGGGGGTCTCAGGGGTAGTGGTCACCAGGGGTATGGCCGCCAGAGCCTCGCTCCACCGGCCCTCCTGCAGCAGCACACCCATCAACGGGGGGTAGAGCGGCAGGACGGGGGTGCGCGTTGCCCGCCCAGGCGCGCCGGTGATGCGCGCAAGTACCAGGCAAGCCAGCGGGGCTTCGCTCAGCCTGCGTGCCGTGCATGCTGCGGCTCTGCAGCGAGGCAGGCGAGGCCTGGCACACGTGCCCTTGGCCCCCCCCCTCTTTGCAGCGTCCCTCTGTTGTGTCCCATCCCTGCACCTTGCCCGAGGCACAGCACCCACCTTGACCGCGGTGGGCAGGCTCTCGGTGAGGCAGTCCTCCCAGCGCAGGTCGCACCCCTTCTGGAGCATCAGGAAGGAGCCGACCGGCAGGGCCAGCGCGCCAAACCTGCGTGCACGGGGCGGCAGCAGGCTGGGGCGCAGCGGCAGGCTGGGGGGCAGCGGCAGGGCAGGGCGGCTCTTCAGCGCCTGAAGGCCGCTGCCCGCCCAGCCTGCACCAGCCCGGCTTGCCCACTCTCCGCCCCCGCTGTGCAGCGCAGAAAATCAAGCCGGCTGGCGCGTGCCGACCCACAGGGCTGCTCATCGGGCAGGTGGGCTGCTGGCGTCGGTGGCGCGCCTCGCTGGTCAATGCCGCACGCACACGTGCCGCCGCCTGCCCGCCCCGCACCTCTCCGGCGTCAGCCCCCGCAGGTCGCTCATGGACAGGTTGCCAATCAGGGGGCCGCCTGCCGCCTCGGTCACGCCCACTCCCGACAGCCCCTTATGGTGCATCAGCGCAAAGGCTGCGCCATGGAGGGGGAGGAGATGCGCAGCAGGGTGAGCATGTCTGGCAGGCAGGCAGGCAGGGGAATGCTTGAGGCGGCGCCTGCAGATTGCAGGCCGTGCCATCCCAGGTGCAAGAGGCGCCGGCCCGTCCCGATGCGCAGGTCGTTCGCAGCGGGCGGCGCGGCGTGCAGCAAGCTTGCCCGCAAGCGCTGGCGTGCTGGCGGCGACGGTCTGCACGTCGTTTGTCACCAGGCCCAGCTTGGACAGCGGGAAGTTAAAGGCGGGGTCCAGCCTGGCAGCGGGGGCAGGCAGGCAGGGGCCACAGCTGCATCATGCGCCGCCGACACGGCGGCGCGCGGTGCAAGGGTCGGCTGTGATACGCGACGGGTGGCAACACGTAGCAGGGCGGCCGAACGTGGCAAATGCACCCCATCCTGCACGTGGTCAGAGCCCGGGGGGGACCTCGGCAGCGCACTGCGCCGCCCAAACAGGACTCCCAAGGGCGGGAGAAGGGGGGGGGGGCACCTGTCGATGTGCGACGCCAGGAAGCGCAGCACGTCGGTCTGGCTCACAATGTCGGTGATGTGCCACTCGGGCACCGGCCCATCCGGGGTCTGCTCGCCTGCAACGCGTGGCGGGGAGGGATGGCGTGTGTTTGTGTGGGGGGGGGGTGGGGCGGCGGCGGGCGGGCGGCGCGGTTACTGGGGCAGTGATTGGTGGGTGCCCAGCAGCCTCGCTGCGGCTCAGGAGGGAGGGGTGTGCTGGACGGTGGTGCCGACGCAGTTGAGAGGCCGTCTCAAGCAGCCGTTGCCACAGCCCAGGGCAGGGCGTAGGGGGCGCGGGTGCCCACCTGGCAGGATGTCGAACACAGCCACCCGGTGGTGCACCTTCAGGTGGTGGTGCGGCGCGTGCACCTTGGGCGGCACCCTGCCGGCGGGTTGGGGTCCCGGCGAGGGGCCGGCAGGTGGGCGGCAGGGGTGGGGCAGCAGCGCAGAGTTCTGGGCAGCAGTCAGGCTGGGCCGGGCACTCCAGCGACCAGCGCATCAGAGCAGCAGGGGGGGGGGGCTGGCATCAGGCGGGCTGCTCTGTGGGCGCCGCCAACCGCTGGCCCCTGATGCTGGGCTCAGCGCACCTGACCCGGAAGCCCGTCTCCACCACCTCGAGCAGGTTTGATTCCGTGTCCCCTGTAGGGCTGGGCAGGGGTGCTGCTGCTGAGCAGGGCTGAGCAGGGCAGGGAAGCTCGGCGCTGCCTCACAGCGCAGCTGCGGTCCACAGATGCGCGGCTAACAGCAGGCGGCATCCGCAGCTGGCAGCCGGGCAACGCCCCTCGAGGGGCGCCCAAAGGCGGGCCCCTGTGAGCCCTCCCGGGGGCGACAGCTGCGCACCTTTGAACCAAAGGTCGCCGCCGTGCAGCAGGTTGCTGAGTTTGCGGCCATTGAAGTCCACTCCCACTGCACGGCATAAAGTGGGTGGGGACAAAACAGAACTGATCTGCGCCTGACTGGTGCTCTGCGCCTTGGCCGCAGCAGGGACCCTGCACCAGGCACAGGGCGCAGGCCTGCTGCTGTCCAGTGGGAGCCAGCAGCGTGAGGCCCAGTTGCAGTTGCCCACAAGCCAGCCTGCCCGGCCGGGGCGGCGAAGGCCAGCGGCAGCTGGCGCCAGCGGGCATGGCACAGGGGCGGCTTGCCGGACTGCAGCTCCGATATGGACAGCCGCTTGTGCTGCTCCAGGAAGCCCTCCTGCAGCAGCTCTGGGTACACGCCTGCAGGCAGGGGAGGAAGACGAGGGCGCTCGCAGGGTGGGTCCAGCCCGCTACAGCACAGGCGCTACACTCTGCCCGCCTCCGTGCTTCCCAGCGCGTGCAGGGGGCTGGGCTGCAGGGTGCCCAGGCCGGGCTGCACCCCTGGCTCCCCGCTGCCGCGCAGCCAGCCGGCGTCCATGCAGCGCAGCCAGCGGCTGTGCACCGCAGCCGCTCAAATACGTAAACCATCTGCCGGCGCACCTCGCACCACGCCGCCCAGCACGTCGGCGACGTCCAGCATGCCCACATACTCGCCAGTGGCGGCGTCGCTGACGGGGGCGCTCAGGATGCTGTAGGCGGCCAGCACCTGTAGGGGCAGGGGTGAGGAACAAGGGCGCCGGGCGCGGCGATTGGGCGCCCGACGGCAGAGGGCACGCGCACAGCGGTCGCCTCAGTCGCGGGCAAGGCCTCGGCAGTGCAGCAGAGGGCGTGCGCGCAGTGGGCGTCTCCAGCGCGGGGCAGCCCCCGGCAGTGCGGCAGAGGGCGGGACCCGTAGCGCTGCCCAGCACACCTTCATCGCCTCTCCAACCGTCTGCGCGGTGCTGAACTTGACCAGCTCTGGCGGCTTGGCCGGCCCTGCCAGCGGGCCCTGCGGGAGGCAGGCCGGCGGGGTGCGGTGTTCAGCACCCCCAGCTGCATGCCCCTGGCTGCCCTACTGCTGTGCGCGCATGTGCCCTCCTTATCACCCACAGCCTTGCGGGTCTGAAGGGGCTGGACACCCGTGGTGCAGGATCTCCACTGGGCAGCTCTGCGCCACCGGGCTCGACCTGTGCCCGCTCGTGCGGTATCCCATCATCCGGCCCCCGCGCAGACGCTGCCGTGATGCGCCCACCCGCCCACGGCGCCCACCTGCAGCTTGTTCAGCTCATCCAGGAACTCCCCCAGCCTCTTCCGCTCCAGCAGGTTCTTGGCATTGAAGAAGATGCGCTCCCCGGGGCGCCCGGGCATCCTGCGCGCCGCTGCCACCGCGGTTTGACGAAGGGTGCAGCTCGCCAGCTCCGCTGGTGCTCCCACAGCCGTTTTAGTCTCGGTATCAAGGTGTTCTGACCCGGGTTCTGCCTCAGTGTCTCCTGCAGGCCACGCAAGGTGCAGGGCGCCGGTCGCAGCGACGCCGCAGGCAGTGCCGGCGACTGCTCCTGCGCCCTGGTGTGCACTGCGAGCCTTTAAGAGCTGCACCCTTCATATTGTTCGCAGACGAGAAAAATTACGCAAGGCGGGAGCGCAGGCAGGAGCCGCCAAGGCGCTCCACACAAGACCGGCCTCCTGACCTTGGCAGTCCCGGTCGGGTTGTTCCGTGCGCGCTCGGTACTCGTTTGGTGCGGGATTTGATCGATGCGATCCGCCACACGGTGCATCTTGCATGCTGTCGACTGCCGACACTGACCTGGCCTGGTCTTGCGCAGCTTGCACTCATTCCATTGTTCTACTGAATCTCGCAGCGACATCCACGTTTATTCAGCTACTCAGGCAAGTCATACGGCTTGGGTTGAGCCTGACATGGAAAACCTTCCTGAGCCAGGCCTTTCCAAGGACGCGCAGCGGTGAGAAGGCTCGACTTGCTGTGTTCACGCATGCGAGCGGACGTTGCCCGTGCCGGGGGTGTGCAGCAGGAATATCTGCCGCACCATCAACCCGCCGCACCTCTGGCCCAGCGGAGTGTGCAAGGGGGCACTTCCTTTGTCGCTCTCCCTGCTGCTTGCATCAGCGTCATGTATGGACTGCCAGGCAGAATCAGGAAGACGCTGCGCCACGGGCCTGACCCTCGCTCCTGGCACCTACCTGCCCCACTTGCGCGCCTGCCGCCTCAATCGGTCCGGCCTTTGTTGCACACCTGCAGCCATGTAGGCGACTATCGGCACCACGTGGAGCGCAGCAAGGACGAAAGGCTGGACCGCAAGGACGGCACGGGCCGCGGGTGAGCCTGCAGGGCAGACTGGCCCAGTGGCGGCACCGCTCAGAGATCCGGCTGCTGCCTGCAGCACTGCAATCCGCGGCACAGGCGCCATACCTTCTTACCCCCCTTTGTGCCAGGCATACCGACTGCTTGCGAGCGCCCATGTGTGCATGCCTGCACCTCGCTGCCGGCCAGGCAGCGGGGCATGCCTGCATACGCATGCACTCCGCCGTGCTAGATGACCTTTGAGCCTGCTTGCTTGCTTGTTTGGGCTGAAACACACAACCTTGGACCCCCGCTTTGTGCAGGCACGTGACCGAGAAGAAGGGAGGCGCCGGCAAGGCCAACTGGGGATCCCTGACCGACGCCATCGAGTGAGCTGCCCCTGCTGCTGCTGCTGCTGCTGCTGCTGCTGGCGCTGCCAGTGCCGGGGTGCCCCAGGCCGGCTTCATGCAGCCAGTGCACCCCCTGGCTCCAGCACTCCTGCCCAGGCGCTGCTGCTCCGTCTGCTGCATGCAGCGCCTGCCAGCAGCCGGCACGCTGCCCTCGCATGCCCCAGGAGACCCCGGCTCCACACCCGTCCGCCTGGCCCGCCCCCCTCCCTCGCACATTAATGCTCCCCCCCGGCTCCCCAGGCCCATGCCAGCATCCCAGCCCCTCCCGCCTGCCCTGCGCAGGGTGGCCCTGGAGGATGAGGCAGACGCCGGCCCCGACGCCGTCTCGCCGCGCGACTTTGTGGACAACGAACAGGTGGGGACGGCGGCGGGGGCCGCAGAGCGCGCCCTTCCTTCGGGCTGCATCCGCAAACGCTAGCTGCGGCAGGCCAGCGGCGCGCCGCAAAGCGCTGCTGCTGCCGCCGCCAGCAGGCCGTTGCATGCGTGTGAGCAGGCAGCCGCCGTGCAGGTGCGGCCGGCTGCTCTCCGCTGCGCAGCCCCCCAGGCGCCGCCAACCTCTGAATGGGCTGATCAGCAGCACCCACGCCTGCCTGCAGGTGAAGACTCTGGACGAGTACGAGGCGGAGAGGGCGCGCAAGGCCTGAATCAGGGCCTGAAGGCTCGAGCCTGGCCGGTGCGGGCATGAGCTGATGCAGCGCGCAGCTGGGGCATGGCCCCTGTGTCAAGCGCATGCAGCGCTGCCTTCTCCGGCGCCTCCTTTGGTCTCACGTCTCCTCATGGGTCGTCGGCACGCATCTGTTGCTTAGCCTGCCAGTGCCTCGATGCTGGGGCTCCGCGGCATGCATCTCCGTCCTAGCTTGCCTGCCATTGCATGCCCACTGCCCACCCTGCCCGTTGAGGCTGCCGCTGGGCAATTCCTCCTCATCCCACCCATGCGGCTCCATACAATGTGCTTGCCTGCACTGGCACTTTCCCCTGCTAAATTTTCCCGAGCACTGTTTTGCCCTGGTGCCCGCGCCTACCCCTCGCCCTCCCTGCTTGAGATACACTCCCATGCTGCCTGCCCGTCTACCTGCGCTCAACCCGCTAAATTTGGCACACCAACTTGCAGCACCCTCCTGCTCAAAGGGAAGAGAAATGGCGGCGGAGCTGTTCAGTGCTTCGTGCGCCACGCGCGCTGGCGACGAAGCAGCAGCGTCAATGGACCCGTCCGGGCTGTGCGCTCCCACGGCAAGTCACGTTCATCACGCACCTTTCATATTCTCCTGTATGTCTGGGAGCAGAGCACCAGACAGCACAGAACCCGTCGCTTTTCACGCGGGTGGGCCGCGCCTGGCAGGCGGGGCCCCCAAGCCTTTTTGACAGATCGAACAGCCAGCCCGTCTGTGCACTGCGATCGACGGACGGGCAGCACAATGGCAGAACCGCTTGGAGCTCTGGAGGAGGAGGAGGTTCCTCCTCTGCTCACCGGCTCTTCTGGCGAAGGTAGTGGATACAAAATCATAAACGCGCGATCCTGCCGCTGCGGCACACGCTGGGGCCCGCCAGCAGTGCCCGCTGCTGAGCGTCTGCCACGGCCTTGTTGCTGCGTGTGTTGCTCAGCCCACCAACACCCGCGTTGTGCTCATGCAGAGAGTGAGGAGGAGACTTATGCAGATGTTTTCAGGGACCACAGCGGCGGCCCTCCTCTTCTGATCTCGGAAAGCAGCGGCGGAGGTGCGCCTCACCTTAAGCGCGGCAGATGCCTGGCTTCTGCAGCGCGCACGCCTGCGCTGTTGCCTGCCCCTCACCCACACCAGCAGATTGGCAGCCTGAAACATGCCATGTTTCCCTGCCTGCACGCTGCTGCAGAGAGTGGCAGCCCGCTGTGGCAGCCAGCAGCAAGCGGCCTGCGTGGCGGCTTCCTGGCGGGGGGCCCAGCGCCGGCGCGGCCGCATCCGCAGCAGGCGCAGCAGGGGCAGCGTCGCACCCTTGGCAGCCTGGACGAGATCGACCAGTCAGACTATGGGTACAGGGATGAGGAGGACGAGGACGAGGATGAGTGGGAGCCGCTGTATGGAGGCCCAGGCTTTGCTGGCGTCGGCGGGCCTGCCTTCCCTGGCGGCGCCGCCGTGCTGGGCGCGCTGCCTGGCGGGGCGCAGCTGGCGGGGCTGGGGGAGCTGCAGCTGAACGAGGGGCTGCTGCAGCAGGTGCCGATCCAGGTGGGTGCTTGCGAGGGGTGGGGAGCCCTGCTGGAAGCTCCCGGGCGGGCTGCTGGCTGATGCCCCCTGCCGCAAGCAATTCAGTTATCCAGTTGTGCGCCGGAGAGGGGACCGGGCTGGCCTGGCCGCCCTGGGGAAAATGCTGTGCAGCCCGCGGCAGCTCCTCCGCAGCTTGCCGCCCATGTTGACCAGCCCCCTTGCCCGGCCCGCCCTCTCCCCACCCGGGCAGGAACTGCTCGAGGCGGTGCTGCAGGGCGTGGGCGGCGGGCCTCTTGCTGGGCTGCTGGGCGCTGCCGGCGGCGGCGGTGGCCGCGGCAGGTCTTGGGTGAGGGGCCGTCCCACGTGCTCGCCCAAATGCACACTTGCCCGACCTGCCACTGACCTGCCCACCCCTTCTGGGTGGCCGCGATACAATACTCACCTCAGACTGCGCTGCCCCATCCACCTGCGTGCCTGTCTGTGCCTTTCAGGGGTTTGGCGCGAACGGCCCTCGCATGTTTGGTGCAGCGGCGCTGGCTGTCGATGGTGCGTGGGCTGCGCTTGCGGTTGACGCTTCCCAGCAGGGGCCGGGGCCTGTTCCTCCCATGGGGTCGACGACCAGACAGCTTCAGCCCCCTGCAGAGCATGCCGTTCTGTGCTCCCTGCCGGCCTGCCTGCAGCCTCACAAATCCCGGCTGGCTTGGAGGGCTCTGCTCGGCACCACGCCCTCACTCTGGCGGAGCAAGGCTTCGTGACTGGTGAGTTGAGGACCGCCCTCTGCTGCAATGCACCTGCAGCAGACGACAGCATTTCTCTTGGCCTGCCAACCCCAAGCATGAGGCCGGTGCTTGACGTGTTCCCGTGCTGCAGCGATGGACCCTGCTCGCCATGCCGCCTGCGCCGCCGAGGGCATTCCAGCCGGGCGGCAGCAGGTGTCCTCGCCATTGCGCCGCGCCGCTGGCGCAGCAGCCGGCGCCGCCCCTGCAGCAGCCAGCCGGGCCGGCCTGCAGCGCGCTGACTCTGCGGCTGCCGGCGGCGGCCTGCAGCGCGGCGACTCGGCAGCGTCGCAGGGCCTGACCCCGCTGGCACGGCGGCAGCGAGCAGCCAGCAGCCAGCAGCCTGGGGCAGCACTGTCGCGGCTGGCGAGCGCCCAACCCGGGGCAGAGGGCGGCAGAGCAGGCAGCGGGCCTGGGGCACCTGCGGGTGGCCGGCTCACGGCGGCAGGTGCAGCGGCAGCAGGATCGGGTGATGATGACGGCCCTCCAGAACTGGCGGAAGAGCCCTCCTCTCAGAGCGACAGCGACTTCCCGCCTGGCACGCAAGCCAACCCGGCCCTGGTGCAGCCCAGCACAGCTGGCTCGGGCAGCGAAGGCGAGCCTGGCAGCCGGACACGGCGCCGCAGCGGCAGCGGCGCCGATTCTGGGCGGCAGCCAGGCGGGGCGCCGCCGCTGCAGGGTCGCCGGCGGCGCAACGCAATTTTCGGCCAGCTGCCTGGCCTGGGGGCAGGCACCTCCCTGGCAGGCATGGCGGGCACGCCAGAGCTGCCCCTGCCTTCGGACGAGGAGCCGGCTGCAGGCGGCTTGGCAATAGGTGTCGCTCCTGCCGCAGCCCGCGGGGGAGAGCAGGGCGGAGAGGCGCTTGCGCCCCGCTCAGATGGGCACTCACCGCCGCCGCTTGAAAACGCCAGGTGGGGGCAGCGCCGCGCTTGTCTCGAGCAACACGAGCAATCCCACCGTGTACAGCACTAGCACACAGCACATGCTGGTCTCTCACTGGAAGTCTGTGCTGCCTGGATGAGCCTCCCTGCGCAGAATGCTGGCCATACAGACGGTGCCAGCACTGCAACACGAACCCTCCCCTTGTTTGCAGTGATAGCAGTAATGCCGGGCTCGACGGCATGCGCGGTGCCTGCAGAACCAGGTCTGCAGCGGCAGCAGCAGCCCGGCGCCGCCGCTTGGGCGGCGGCAGCAGCAGCAGCAGCAGCAGCTCTGGCATGAGCCCACTTGCCCTGCTGTCTGGCTCTGACAGCGAAGGCAGCAGGGAGAACAGCCGTGGTGCCAGGAATGCAGGCGATGGCATGCTTGCACAGCGCGCACCAGGCAGCAGCAATGACGGCAGCAGTAGCGACGGCGGCAGCAGCCGCAGCAGCAGGCTGCCACTGCTGCAAGACAGCGACGGCTCTGCCGGGGCTCCCACTACCCGCAGAGGTCGCATGCTGCCCGGGCACGTGCCCAGTGAGTCTGGCAGTGGGCCACCCAGCTTATTCTCAGAAGAGCGGGGCAGCGGGAGCGAGGGTGGCGGTGGCAGGGCTGGCCGCGGCGGGAGCAACGCGGCCAGCAGCCTGCCGCCCATGCTGATGTCTGAGGGCAACGAGGGCGAGCCTTCCCCGGGCTGGGGCAGCCAGCTGCCAGACCTCGCCTCCGAAAGCACCTCTGGCAGCAGTGCAGACGACATGCCGAGCCCGCTGCGTGAGTCTGGGCCTGCCTGCCGAGCCGAAATCCCCCTTGCATAATTTGACGGCCCTGCATGCCGGCCGCCCGACCGCCCGCAGCTTGGCTGGCTGGCACGCTGACGCGCCGTGCCGCCGCCCCGGCTTGCCTGCAGGCCGCCGACCAGGGAGCGCAGGGAGCGCGTCGGAGCGGAGCTATGTGGTGCACGGCGGGCCGGCGCCCCAGCCGCAGCCGCGGCGCCAGGCGCAGGGACGCCCGGGTTTCACGGCAGACCAGCGGGACGTCATGCAGGCGCTGACCTCGCTGCTGCCACCGCAGCTCGACGGTGCCGGCTGGGCCGAGCTGGCGGCCTATGTGCGCCCGCACCGAGCCTCTGCCCGGCGCGGCGGCAGCGGCGGCGGCGTCCAGCTGCTGTCGCGGCTGGTCGCGGCGGCAGCCAGCCAGTTCCCCGGGGAGGCTGAGGCGGCGGGGCTCACGGAGCGGCCGCTGGCGCTGCCGCCCGCCGCGGCCGCCGCCGCCCCTGCGGGCGCTAGCGCCGGCTCCGGCGGCATGGCCAGCCAGGAGGCCTCTGTCGGGCCTTGGGTGCCAACAGGAGAAGCAGGAGCGCAGCCGCATCTTCAGCAATATGCGCAGCAGCAGCAGCAAGCCCCGGACGCGGCCCCGGTTGTGGGCAGCGAGGGGGCGGCAGTGGAGCTGCGGCAGCAGCCGGGCGGAGCTGCACAGGCCGCGGCCCAGGCCCAGCTGGAAAGTGAGGCGATCCAGCATGCCCGACCCATGCAACTCCAGCACACACAGCAGCCGCAGCAGGAGCAGCCGCAGACTGCAGGGCAAGGCGGCCCTAGCACCTCGGCAGCAGGGACAGGCGCGACCCCTGCTGAGGGCGCTGCAGCGCAGCTCTCCGGGTCAGCCGGCTCCAGTAACCCGCCGGAAGCTGCCGCAGCCTCCGCCGGCGTGGCAGCGCTGGCAGCCTTGACGGCCTCCATGCGTGGCGCCGGCAGCCCGCGGGGCTCAGTGGCAAGCGCTGAGGCCGCGCTGCGCCTGCTGGCGCTGCCAGGGGCTGCTGCCGCGCAGCACCCGCTGCCCCCGCTGGTGGCGGCAGCCCTGGCGGCTGCTCGAGCGCCGCCGCCCGACCAGCCAGAGGAGTGACACGCGCCTGTGTGGCGCGCAGCCCAGCCACCTCCGCCAAGCCTGCCTGTCACACCGCCCTGCCCTGCCCTGCTTGGCTCGGGGGTGCTGCCTCCCCCGTGTGTCATACCGTGTGCCACTTGGCGCGAGCATTGTCTAGGAATTGAGGATTTACAGCACACGGAGAGGATGGAGTCAGAGGCCGGTGCTGGTGCCAAGGGATAGGAGCGCAGGGAACAGAGGCGCAGAGCAGTGCATGGGAGGGGCAGACGTTGTGGCAGGGGTCGGGTCCATAGGACCATACGGGCCAGCTGGTGCTGGAGCTGGTCGGAGGCGAGGCAAGGTGGGGGGTGCAGGCGTAGAGGGGCTGTGAGCGCAGCGGCATTGGGGGCGACTGGAAAATGAAGGGCAGCACGTGGCGTGACCGAGGCGGGAGGGAGGAGGGGCAGGATTCTGCTATTGTCATGCTCCCGTGAAATTTGAACCGCAAGGCAGGTCGATAAGTCAATTGGTTGGGAAAAACGTGGCATAGTTCGTTTGCTGTTTCAAAAAAATCGGGACAAGTAACACAAGAGACATAAGGCTTTCTGAAGTCCTATGTGGCCGCCCTTGCTCCAAGGCGGCCTCTAAAAATGAAAGGCCAAAAGAAGTCGGTGAAGCAACTGGGAGCGACGCTTCTCAGTCGCGCCACAGCGC
>KQ481997.1:1079591-1091658 GCA_001430745.1 Auxenochlorella pyrenoidosa
CCCACCACCAACACACACACACACACACACACACACACACACCGCAGCAACACCAAGCTGAGCGAGCAGTACCTGTCGCTGGCGCGGGACCTGGACGTCATGGAGGCCAAGGCTCCCGAGGACGTGTACAAGATGCACCTGGTGGAGGGGCGCGCGCCCGCAGGTGGGGGGACGGCCCCACGCTTGCCGCGCCGCCCAGCCCGCCCCCAGCCCCCCTGCTGGTGCTGCCCAGCGCTCGCTGAGCGGAAGGGGCATGCCGGCCGCCGGGCTGTCAAGGGCTTAGTCAGGCTCAAGTGGTGGTGCGGGGGTGGCAGGCGCGCAGCAGAGAGCGCCCCTGCCAGCCACACACCTGTTCCCGACGCCTGCTCGCACGCGCTGCCACGATGCCCGGGGCGCGCCAGTGTGGCCGATTCGGCTGTGCTCCTCAGTGCGCGCCCACCCCAGGGCTCCCCATGGCTGCAGGCCCCGCGGTCGACTCTGCGCGCGCCAACCTGGCGTCCACCTTTGTCAACGCCTTTGTGAACGCCGGCTTTGGGCAGGACAAGCTCGTCACGGCGACCAGCGAGGACGAGAAGGTGGGGCGGGGGGCGCCAGCGCCGGCGCGAGGGCAGCGCCTGTCAGGGGCAGCCGGTTTCGCGCTTACGTCGGTGCCACTGCCTCGGCTTGGACTTGCATGGCAAGCGTCAACGCGTTAGGATGGACCCACAGCAGCATTGCTGCCCTGCGCTGGCCCAGGGCTCTCTGTCCGGCCTTCTGCGGACAGCGCACTGCTTGCTGGCCTGTGTGGCATGTGCACTGGACTGCTGCCAAGCATGGCCACGGCTATGCGCGCCTGCCACCGCCACGCGACCTGCCCCCTTGGCCTGCCTGTGCCTGTCACCGCGACGCGACCTGCCCCCGTGGCCTGCCGCCCCCCCCCCCCCCCCCGGCAGGTGCACTGGATCTTCAAGAACAAGGACCACGGCAAGATGAGCGCCACCGCCTCGCTGGGCACGGTGCTGCTGTGGGACGTGGAGGGCGGCCTGCCCCAGATCGACCGCTTCCTGTACTCGACAGACAACCAGGTGGGTGTTGTGTGTGTGTTCTGTTGGGGTACGGGTGGGGGCATGCTTTTCCTTTGCTCCTTGCTTTTTTGGTGTGTGTGACGGGGGGTGGCGGTATAATCGAGCCTTGCCCCTGCTGTCGTTTCCAGCAACAGACAGGAGCAGCAACGGATGTTGCGCAAGGCCAGCGCACCTCTGCCCCCTCACCACGAGCCCTGCTGCTGCGCGCAGGTGGTGGCGGGCGCGCTGCTGGCGGTGGGCATTGTCAACTGTGGGGTGCTGGATGAGGTGGACCCCGCGCTGGCCCTGCTGTCAGGTGGGTTTGACCAGCTTTGACCGGGTCGTGGGTGCTGGCCGGACTGCGGCCCTGGCCCCTCCTTCCCGCTTGCAGCCCCGGCCGGGCCTCTTAACTTGCGCCTGCCAGGCAGAGCAGCCAGCGCCAAAAGTCTGGCCCTGCATGCCACTCACCACATTCCCTTTCATCGCCTGTGTCTGTGCAGACTATGTCAGTAAGGACGACCCGCAGACGCGCATCGGCGCCATCCTGGGGCTTGGTATTGCCTATGCGGGCAGGTGCGTGCGGCGTCGTGACAGGGGGACAGCAGCAGCGTACTGCACGGGAGTGTCGGCAGACGTGGGGTGGAGGCTGCGGGGCAGCAGGGCATGCAGCGAGCTTATCCCTAGGAGCGCCGGCTCCACGCTGTCGCTTGCCACTCACGCAAGCAGCTCTGATCGATCAGCCCTCCGAGCGCCTCGCGGCCAACTTGCGGGCTGACAACCACCCCTGCTGCCCCTCCCCCCACCCCACCCACCCCCACCCCTCTTCCCCCCTGCAGGGAGAAGGAGGAGGTGGCGGAGCTGCTGCTGCCCCTGATCATGGACACAGACCTGTCCATGGAGGTGTCGAGCATCGCGGCGCTGTCCCTGGCGCTGGTGTTCCAGGGCACGGCCAACGGCGACGCTGTGGAGGCGGTGCTGCAGGTCAGGGCGTCGAGCCGGCTTGCGGCCCCACGGAACTTGGCCGCACTATGGCAGCCTGCCGCGCGGCACGCTGTGGCGGGGCTGGGGGCGGCAGGGCAGGTAGCAGCTGGCTGGAGGCGCTCCGACGCCTGCAGGGTTTCAGCCAATGGCAAGCGTACGTACGAGTCCTCACAGCAAGGGCTGTCAGGCTGGGCATGCCCCCTGGTCACTCGTGCAATGTACCCAGGGCGGATCCCTGCTACAACCCCTCCCACCCACCCCTCTCCATCCGCTTCAGGCCCTCATGCTGCGCGGCGAGGCAGACCTCACGCAGCCTGGCGGCCGCCTCATGTGCCTCGCGCTGGGCCTGCTTTTCCTGCACCGGCAGGGGGCCGTTGACGCAACGCTCGAGGTGCGTGCCCGGGGGTCTGGCCCTGCCAGCAGGCGTCGCACCCGGGGCTCGCCTGTGCCGCACACCGCCCGCCCACATCAGCACCCACGCTTGGCCAGCACCTGCGCAGGCCATCGGGCGCCCTCCTGCAGAGGCAGTGCCCGCCGCACTTGTGCTCGGCCGGGGCCAGCTGAGCAGCAGCCGCTGTGCCCCTCCTCTGTCAAGCCGCCGCTCGCCGCCCCCCTCCCTGCCCTTCCCCTAAAGCCGGCCCCCCCACCCACCCACCCACCCACCCTGGAGCAGGTGGCCAAGACGCTGGACGAAAAGGTGTCCCGCTTCCTTCAGGTCATCCTGGACGTCTGCGCCTACGCTGGCACAGGGGACGTGCTCAAGGCAAGCCTGCTTGATTGGGCTTAAAAGCCTGCCTGACCCGCAATCAAGCGTGCGACACAGCAGGCGGCGGAGGCAAAAGCCCAGGCCGGCCAGCAACTTGACTCTCTGGTCCCGGCTCGGTGCTGATGGGCTGCACAGAGGGCCGGACTGATGGCATGTTAGTCTGCAAGGCCTCGCCTGTACAGCCTCCCCCGCTCTTCTGGTGTGGCTGGCAGCTGGTATGAAGGCATGCGTGAGCGCACGCCGCGTGCATTCGTTCCCCCCGCCCTGCCTGGCACCCCGCCCTGCAGGTGCAGCAGCTGCTTGCGATATGCGGCGAGCACATTGAGGCGGAGGAGGGCACGGCGTGGAAGACGCTACACCAGTCGGGTGGGCCTCGCTGCGCCAGCCCCTGATCACGCCCTCGTCGACAGTCGGCGCTCCCTTGTTGCCGCTGCTGCTTCCCCCTTGTTTTGCTGCTGCTGGTGCTTTCGGCGGCAGGCGGATGATCACGCTGGCTCTGCCAGCCGGTGGCCCAGCTGCCTCCCAGTGCCTCCACATCTGCTTCCGTCGGCACAAGTTCCTGCTCATGGCCCGCCCCTGCTCCGTGCCCACGGCCGCCGCCCCTCTGCAGTGGCGGTGCTGGGCCTGGGCCTGCTGGCGATGGGCGAGGAGCTGGGCGGCCAGATGAGCCACCGAGCGCTGGAGCACCTGCTGCAGTATGGGGAGCCGGCCGTCAGGCAAGTGATGCCTGCGCCCCTGGGCTCGCCAGACCGTGCTCAACCCTGATCCTTGCTCAACCCTTGGGCTCACCAGCTGCGGCTCTTGGGGAGTTGGGGGGAGACCTGTGAGCGCCAATTACATCATACAGTGTGGCACAGCAGCTTGCGCCCAAACAGCCCCCATGTCTCAGGCCCATGGCTCAGCATGGCTTGGAACCCCAACAACCCCCCACCCCCGCAGGCGCGCGGTGCCGCTGGCGCTGGCGCTGCTGAACGTTAGCAGCCCAGACATGAGCGTCATGGACACACTCAGCCGGCTCAGCCACGACACGGGTGAGGGTGCGCCGCGCTTGGGACCGAGTAGAACTTAGGGCGGCTGAGTCGCATGCCTGCATCCTGTGGGAATCCATGCTGGCTGGGTGGGAAGGTCACCTGCAGCAAGGCGACCATGCGCGTACCCTGCGCTGCGATGTGAATGGCGGGATGCCGCCAGCGCTTGTTCCCAGCAGTCCACCGCTTCGTCAGAGCGGGCTGCAGGGCTGCCCACCCTCTGCCGGTGGAGCTGGCTGCCCTGCATGTGCCAGTCGTGGCCGGCCCAGGCCAGGATGCCGGCCCTGATCTCAGCACAACCCCCCCCCTACCCCCACCCCCCCCACCACACACACCGCCTCCCCACCCCACCGCCGCGTCCGACCCTGCGCCGTGCAGACACCGACGTGGCGATGAACGCTGTGCTGGCGCTGGGCTTCATCGGAGCAGGCACCAACAACGCGCGGTGCGTGCCTGCTGAGCGGCCGCCCGCATGCCTGCTTTCGCCGCAGGCAGCGCGCATGCCACCGCGCCCGCTCGCCCAGCCGCGCATGCCTGCGACCGCCCCCTCTGCTGCGCCGAAGCGCGCGCGCGGGCGTCCCCCCATCCCTGCACCCACCCCACCCCCTATCACTGCGCAGGCTGGCGGGCATCCTGCGCAACCTGAGCTCCTATTATTACAAGGAGCCCACGCTGCTGTTCCTGGTCCGCGTGGCGCAGGTGGGCGCGCCCGCAGCGCACGCGCCGCACATGCGGCGGCAGGCAGGGGCAGGCCTGGCCGCTGCGCTCAGTGCGCGCACCCACCTCCGCTAATTCAGCCACCTCCAACGGCCAGCCCCTTCCTCCACCCCCAACAACCACCACCGCACCACACCCCGTCTGTCCTGCAGGGCCTGGTGCACATGGGCAAGGGCCTGCTGACGCTCAGCCCTTACCACTCCGACCACACGCTGCTCAATGGTGGGGCTCCCGCTGCTGCTGCTGCTGCTGCTGCTGGGCTGCTGCTGGCTTGTGCACAGGGCCGCGGCGCTAGGACCTCGCAGTACAAGCTGTAAATCTGCAGCAGCAGGGCTTGCCACAACACAGCCGGCCCGGGAGTGGGAGGGCGGTATCACCTTGCGGCTCCCTGCGATTTTTTGCGGCTCCATTTTTTTGCGGCTCCATGCGGAGTGCGCTGCAGCATGCACTTCGTTGCAGGTGCCCCGGGCAGTGCCGGTGGCGGGCCGCTGCGAGCGGGGAGCGCCGATGCGACGTGCACACAGCCTGCCCACGTCCCTGGCGGCCTGGCCCGCTGCTTGCCCCTGCAGGCACCGCTCTGGCGGGTATACTGGCGGTGCTGCTGGCGGGGGGGCTGGACATGAAGGCAACGCTGGCGGGCAAGCAGCACTACCTGCTGTACTGCCTCACCCCCGCCATGAAGCCGCGCATGCTCATGACCGGTAGGGCCCCCGCCGCTCCCCCGCTGCCTGCGCATTCCGTGGTTTGCTGTTGGGCGTCCGCCGCAATGCCTGCGTGCCCACGGCCCGCCCTGAGGCACCCTGCCGTCGCTTGCCGCTGCGCTGTGCCTGCCCTGCCTGCCTGCGGCTTGCCGTTGCTGGCCCCCCGGTGCTGCCTGGCTGCACTGCATGCATGTGCATCGCCTGCCGCGCCGTGAGGTCGCTGGGCAGCAGAAGAGGGGCGTGTCTGCGCGAGGCGGGGATGCCGTTTACTTGATCTTATCAGCAACAGGCTGTGCCGCCGCGCCCGCACCCGGCGCCGCCGCGCTCGGAAGAGTTGGCGGCCGTGGGCGCGGCCGGGGAGCAGCAACGTGTTGAGACCCGGTTCTGAGCCTCGCCGCCGCGCCCCTCCTGCCCTCCAGCCTGCCCGCCCACACTATTCCTAGCATGCTGCCTGCGCTCCTGGCTGCACTACGCGGCAGGCCAGGGCAATGCCAGCTCGGCCTGCATTTGCCTTTTTCTGGCTTTGCCACCGCCCCCCTAAGCATCCCAGCATGCAGACCCAACCCCTGCGCTCGCGCCCACCCCCAACCTCTCCGCAGTCGACGAGTCTGGCCAGATGCTGCCCTGCCCGGTGCGTGTGGGCACAGCTGTGGACACGGTGGCGCAGGCCGGCCGGCCAAAGACGATCACAGGCAAGGGGCAGGGCCGGCAGCGTGTGGCGGCCACACACGGGCCAGCTTCCCACTACGTGTGGATCCCTCCTCCCACGGCACAAGCAGGGCGCGGCCCACAACCAGCACAGCCAAGGGCGCTGGGGAAGGCTGGCGCGGCGGGCGCAGGTCCCAGCGCTGCTGCATGCAAGGCCCGCCCTGGCCCCCCAAACCCGGCTTCACTCTCCCTCCTGCTGCTCTCGGCCCCGCAGGCTTCCAGACGCACACCACGCCGGTGCTGCTGTCGGTGGGCGAGCGCGCGGAGCTGGGCACCGAGAAATACATTCCTGGTAAGAGGAGTACATTCCCTCACTGGGCGGGGGGGGGGGGGTGGGGGTCTCCTCTGTGCCTCCAGCGCAGCCGGCGGCAGGGCCCGGTGCCAGGTCGCCCTGCCCTTGCATGGCCGTGCCAGGCACCGCGCCTGGCTGTTGGGGTGCTTGCCCTCCCTCACGCCCTGTCCTCGCGCTGTTGCCTGCCCCGTGGCTACATTCCCCGCCGGCCCGGCTGTATGCGTAACCATCTGCCTGCCTTTACAACTGCCTGCCTCCCCGGCTGCCTGCCTGCAGCCAGCGGCACGCTCGAGGGCGTGGTCATCCTCAGAGAGAATCCGGACTATGTGGAGATGCACGAATGAGCCGGCGAGCATGCGGCGGACGATGCCTGCGCGGCCCAGTGTGTCGCGCCTGAGCAAGCGCACCGCCGAGGGGGCACAGCACATGTGGCACGGCGCCTCCGCCTAGCGCAGCCCCCGGCTCAGCTGCCTCTGCACTGTACCATCATTGCCGGCTCAGCTGCGCCCACTGCAAGGACCGCATGGATGCGTGCAGGGGCCCAGGGCCTGGAAGGGGGGGCCAGGCGTGCGAGCACCAGGATATGCATGCCGCGCAGTGCCAAGCGTGTGTTGGTCCGCCGGCCGTCAGTGATGCTGAATGGATGCGCCCAGAAGCTTCCGGTTTAGAAAGATGCATCCACACAGCAGCAGCTACACTTGTACAGCAGTGGTCGATGAACCAGTCCAGCATTGAGTGCGGAGCGCCAGCGGGCGGTGCGTGCGGCGCCAGGTTGGCGGCACATGGACCATGTGGGAATGGCACGGGGGATTAGTCTCCCATATCCTCGTGATCGCCCTGGTCGCCTGACTCTGTCTGCACGCCGCTAACAATGACTTCCGTGATGAGCCACGCTGTCCAGGTATCCCTTGGGCCACCGTGCGTGCACAGATAGCGTATCGATTCGGAATGCTTCTTTGGCATATGCGCACCCGCTGCAGCCGCTCCTACTGGCGCTCTGACATGCTACTGCTCCAAACTGCGCCTGCAGTGCCGCCTTCAGGCGCCATGCGTCCGCGCGGCCAGGCCCGCAGCTCGGCGCGCTCTTACGGTGAGCTCTACAGGCTGTAGGTCTGTCGGGAGAGTGAAGGACACTGTCGCAAGTCGCGCATCGTGTGTCACCTGCTGTCCAGCCGGCTCTAGGTCTCCTCGTTCGGAATGTCCAGCCTGGGTGATTTTCTGGTTGCAATTCAGCAGAGGGATCGCGCGAGGGGGCCGGCATGAGGCGGAGTTGAATGCTGGTTTCCCGCATCGCCTTCGCTGCCTGCTGCCGCTGCCCGCCTTCCGCTCGTCGACAGCCTCCCACGCGAATCGACAGCCACAGCCCTCCATGCCTTGCTCTGCCTACAGGTTTGGGCCGCGACGCCGCGCAATGTATCCGCTGCAATCTCGGTGAGCACCGTTCGTGCCGGAAAGGGATGCCGCTAGGAGCGTGGCCTACGACCATGCGTGTCGTGTGCCGCCACTGGCAAGGGTTGTTCAGCGGTTAACTTTTTTGCCTGCAACCCTCTGCTACCGCAGCTGGCCGACCAGATTTCCGCAACAGATGCGACGACCGCAGACTTCACGGCAAGTGTATTCGCATGCTGCGCTGCCCCTTGCATGCCTGGCCTGGCC
The DNA here is from genome assembly GCA_001430745.1 of Auxenochlorella pyrenoidosa. Taxonomy (NCBI): domain Eukaryota; kingdom Viridiplantae; phylum Chlorophyta; class Trebouxiophyceae; order Chlorellales; family Chlorellaceae; genus Auxenochlorella; species Auxenochlorella pyrenoidosa. The sequence continues at coordinate 1,087,484 of KQ481997.1, forward strand.
AGCCAGACTGCCGCTTGGCATGCACCACACCTGGCACGTGCACCGTACGCAGCACCGCGCAGCTGTCATCACAGCCCCCGGGAAAAGCCTTGCAGCACCCATATGCCTGTTGTAGCATGCTCGCGCATTTCGCTCACACTGCTCAGGGCCGCTCCACTGCGCACGGAGTGCGCACTTGAATGCGTTTCAACCTTGCACGCCCTGCTGCTTGCCAATTGGGCGCCGACCTGCTGCAGGCGCTGCAAAAGGCCGTGAAGCAGATGGCGGCCAGGGCGGGCACAGAGGCGCTGACCCACAACATCAAGAATGAGGGTCTCAAGGCAAGGGGCTGCTGGTGTGCTGGCATGACTGAGGCGCACCTGCACAGCATGCACAGCATATCATGGTTGTGCTGTGTGGCAGCCCAGCCTCCTACCCAGAAGTCCAGGAGAGTGCAGCACTCGCCATGCCGTCACTGGCCATGCGAATGTGGGAGGCAGCAGTGTTGACATGCTCCATCCTTGCACGGGGGCCACTTGACACTCTGCAGCGCTACAGTTCTGCTCAACGCCTACCGCTCCCCCACTGCCATGCTTGCTGCCTGCAGGACGTGCTGCGGACCATCTTCGATCGCGATTCGGAGCAGCTGGAGTTTCTGCAGGTGCCTGCGAGCACCCACAGCGCAGCTCGGCCATGGCTCCTGCTGCCGACGCCAAGCGCCGCCCTGGCAGCCGCAGCCTGTCCTGCTGCTCCCGCCGCTCTGGCGCTCACCCGGCTGGCTTTTCCCACTGCGTCCTCCAAAATTATGGATGCAGGCTGTGCGTGAGGTGGCAGTCTCCCTTGAGCCCGTGTTTGATCGCCGGCCCGAGCTGCTGCCCATCTTCAAGCAGGCAGGCTGGGGGTGGTGGGGCGGGACCCATCAACGAGGGGAGAGGAGCCTGCACTGCTCCGTGTGCGCAGCCTGAAAGCGCGAGCCGTTAGGTGGAAGGGCACGGCGACCGAGCCGGCAGCAAGCGCAGCAGGCTCTGATCGCTGCCCCGTGCTGCTGCCCCACTGGTGAGGCAGGTTGCGGAGCCGGAGCGGCTCATCTCCTTCCGCGTCACCTGGATGGATGATGCCGGCAACCTGCAGGTGTGATAGGAGAGGGGTGTGGTGGGGAGGGGGGGGGGGGGGGGGGCCATCCCGCAAGGCCGTCTGTGGAAAAAGCTGTCTCGCCGCCTTGGCTGTGTCAGTGCTCTGTTGGCCGGTAATTTGCAGCGCGGCCGGCACCTGAGCCGCAGCAGCAATTCAAGCCAAAGGCACCCCGCCTGCTGGTTCCTTCGTCTCGCGCAGATCAACCGCGGCTGGCGCGTGCAGTTCAGCTCTGCAATCGGACCCTACAAGGTGCGACGGCCTCGGAAGGCTCTGCCGGCATGTCTGCCTTGATGCGACCACAGCAGGACCGGCGGGCTGCCATCGAAGGCCGCCTGCCTCCCAGCCCAGGCAGAGGCAGTCTGTTGTGAAGGGACAAAACATTTGTGCAAGGATATGAGTACTTGCTGGGAGCCGCATTGCCTCTGTGCACGCCCCACTCTGCTAGCAGCGCTGCTGTCCAGCCTCTGGCCCGCACCAGAAGTACGCCTTGCTCACCCTGGGCCGCTATGCTGCCTGAACATTCCACAGGGCGGGCTGCGCTTCCATCCCACCGTCAACGAGTCCATCCTCAAGTTCCTGGCCTTTGAGCAGGTGGGGCTGGGGTCAGGTTGGAAACAGGCTCCCGGGCTTCTGAAGTTGACCAGTCAGGCTGCAAATCGGTGCAACGACATGTACGCGGTGGAAACCAAGTGCGATACTGGGACGCCACCTGCTTGCGTGCATGCACTCACGGCGGCATCCCTGAAACGCCCGCCTGCCCACCCCTCCCCAGGTCTTCAAGAACAGCCTCACCACGCTGCCCATGGGCGGCGGCAAGGGCGGGTCGGACTTTGACCCCAAGGGTGCGCCACCACACCCGCTGGGCAGGCCGGGCGTCTTGTTGTGGCAGGATGAGCGCCGGTACACGCGCACTGCAGCCCCATGAAACCACTCATGGAACCAAAACCCACCCACCTGCGTGCCCGCCCAAGCCGCTCTGCGGCAGCTTCATGCCCCCGGCCTGCGAACAGCAGCGGATGCCATGGCACCATACCGACGGTGACAAACGCGGCCCCCCACCCCCCGGCCCTCACACCCCCCCTCCAGGCAAGAGCGACGCCGAGGTGATGCGCTTCTGCCAGTCCTTCATGACGGAGCTGCACCGCCACATCGGCTGGATCCAGGACGTGCCCGCCGGCGACATCGGCGTGGGTGAGCGGGGGAGGAGGGGGCGCCGCTGCTTTGTGCGGCCCGGACTGTGTGTAGGCATTCGTAGAAGTGCCGCTCAGCGGCCGCGAGGCTCTGCTTGCAATTGCGCACCCAGTGCCAGTGAGCATGCCTGGGGCGCAAACCAAGTGACTGCAGCAGCTGGTTGGGCCTAAGTAGTAGGGTGTGGCTCAACGAATTGCACTCGTCGCCCCTCTGGCGCAGGTGCTCGCGAGATCGGCTACCTGGTGAGGAGGCCCGCAAAGGCCTCGACCAGAGGCATCAGCAGTTTGCCGCAAGCCTTGCATGGGAGGCTTTGCACGCTACTTGTGCAGCGCTGCTGTTCACACCCTCAGAAGCGCGCAGTGCAGCCACCGTCATGGTGCCCGCCCTAATGCCTGCCGCGAGCTGCCCTGCCATGCGCTGCAGTTTGGCCAGTACAAGCGGATCACTGGCGACTTCACGGGCGTGCTGACCGGCAAGGGGTGCGCCCACACAGCTGGCACAGGGGCGCCACATGGGCGTCACACACAGCAGGGGGCCGGGAGGCCTCTTTGGAGCGGGTTTGACAGTTCGGCGCAGGCAGCAGCGCCAGGGGCTGCAGACAGGGCTGCCAACAGGGCATCCAATTGCGCCCCGCCCCGTGCAGGCAGCAGTACGGTGGCTCCGAGATCCGCCCAGAGGCTACTGGCTACGGCGCCGTCATGTTTGCTGAGAACATCCTGGCGGACCGGGGCGAGAGCCTCCAGGTGCGGAGGTCACTGGACAAGAATTTATCAACGCATTTGAATGTATTCTTTTAAAAATCTTTACTACCTCTAGCAGGCCGTGCCTGCCACACTGCTGCACCCCCAGTTGCTCGCGCAGCCCAGCCTCGGGCAGCTCCTGCCGCCCAGCACGCTCCAGCCCCTCAGCGCATGCCCGCACTCCCCGCCAGAGTGCACTCCTCCAGGCGTGCCCGGGCCTGTGCCCCTGACGGGCCCCCACCACCCACCTCAACCCGTACCGCTGCAGGGCAAGCGCTGCCTGGTGTCGGGCGCCGGCAACGTGGCCCAGTTCTGTGCCGAGCTGCTGCTGCAGAAGGGGGCCACCGTGCTGAGCCTGAGCGACTCCCAGGGGTACATCTACGAGCGCGACGGCCTCACCCGCGCGCAGCTGGACCAGATGCAAGTGGCAGAGGGGCAGAGGGAGGGCGTGCGCTGGCCTGGGTGGGAGGCAGGCATGCAGGCAGGCGGGCAGGCAGGCAAGGTGCAGGCAGGCCGCAGCCGGTGGCCGACAAGTGGCCAAGGGCAGGGGCTGTTGCAGTGAACAAGAGCACGCTGTTGTGACACACACCTCTGTACCCCTGCCCCGCCCTGCAGCATGGACATGAAGCGCAAGAACCCCCATGCCCGCCTCTCCGACTACAAGAGCGACTCTGTCATCTACGTTGGGGACGGGTGAGGCGGGACGGCAGGCGACAGCAGGGTCGGGGATGGGTGAGGCGGATTGGCAGGCAACAGCAGGCAACCGCAGGCAACCGCAGGCAACCGCAGGCAACAGCAGGCAACAGCTGTAGCACTCCTGGCAGAGGCTCTTGGGAGAAGGGGGCAGCGTTGGACTGGTGACTGGACGCGCTCCCTCCGCTTATCCTGGTGTCGCGCCACCGCCACCGGCTGCTGGGCGGCTGCCTGCCCAGCCTTTCATGTCAGCGTGTGCGCCGCCGCTGAAAGGTGACAGCCCCCCTGCTGCCTGCTCTGCCCTGCCTGCAGCCGCAAGCCCTGGGAGCTGGACCGCATCGACATTGCCTTCCCCTGCGCCACCCAGGTGGGTAGGCAGACGTAGCATAGTGTGTGTGTGTGGTGGTGGTGGTGGTGGTGGTGGTGGTGGTGGTGTGT
>KQ481997.1:1091907-1102489 GCA_001430745.1 Auxenochlorella pyrenoidosa
CGGCAGGCGTGAGGAGGGGTGCAGGAATTGCCCGTGAACCAAACAAGTGCAGTCAGATGCCCCACAGGCCCGTGTGTCAGTGGGCCAGGCCGTAGTGCTGCCCCTCATGCATTCTTCTTTCTCTCCCGCCGAGGAACCGCCGCAGAACGAGCTGAACGAGGAGGATGCAGAGCTGCTGGTCAAGCACGGCTGCCAGCTGGTGGTGGAGGGCGCCAACATGCCCTGCACCGCAGAGGTGCGCGCCCCTCCAGCCACGCGTGCTCCACGGACCGCGCCAATGCCAACTCGGCTGCCTGCCCAGCTCGCATGCATGCTGCGCTTTCTCACATGATCAGCACAGTGTGCACGCATCGCCAGCTGTCGGCACGTGCACCACACGTGGCTGCTTTCAGCTTCCCGCGCCACAGCTTCATGCTGGTCCCGTCTGCAGGCTGTGCACAAGTTCTCGGCGAGCGGCGTGACGTACGCGCCTGGCAAGGCCGCCAACGCAGGCAAGGCGCAGGGGGCGGCAAGTTGGGCGCCCGGCCTGCATGCCTTCCTGTGCATCGCACGCCAAGGCCCGGACCTGCTCCAGCAGACGGCGTGTGCCGCGCCAGCGGCACTGCCAGCCTGGGCACGAGCCCTGACTGCCGGGCAGTCCTCACGGCACTGCCAGCCTGGGCACGAGCCCTGACCGCCGGGCAGTCCTCACGGCACCTGATGGGCCAGCCTCGGTCCCCTGCCCCCGCAGGCGGCGTGGCGGTGAGCGGCCTGGAGATGAGCCAGAACCGGCTGGGCCTGTCGTGGACGCGGCAGGAGGTGCAGGAGCGGCTGCAGCGCATCATGCGGGACATCTACGACGCCTCCAAGGCCGCCGCAGACGAGTACCAGGTGGACCTTGCTGGTGGCGCCAACATCGCAGGCTTCCTCAAGGTGAGCCCGCGCAGAAAACACCCACAGCACTGCGATCTGCGTGGCAGGCACAGCGCTGCACGCGAGATCCCGCCGCAGGGCCGCGCCTGCAGTGCCGGGAAGCGATGCCGCCTAGAAGAGGGAACGTCGTGCATGGTGGCCGCTTTGCCAGCGCAAGCTGCTCGCCGCTAAACACTGCCTCCCTCCCCGCCCCGCTGCCATGCCGTTCTGCAGGTGGCAGAGGCTGTGCGTGCGCAGGGCGCGGTGTGAGCGGCCAGCAGCAGCCGCCTGTGAGCTCGTGCCTGCAGCAGACGCTGCTGTGAGCAGTGAGCCTGCATTCTTTGCTCATCAATCAGCATGCATCCCCTGCTATCCAGCTTCGGTGACAAGGGGCTTAAGTTCACTGAGCGTTTATCTGAAATTGAAGACCGGGTGCCGCACAAGCCCGGGGCGCGTCCTGCCACTGCTATCATGACTGTCGAGCGTCGACATCCTCCCAAGCACAGATTTTTATTGCATCGCTTGGCCTACTGTACATTCAGGGACCGCTGCGCTCCCTGCAATCACCAGGGCAGGTCCTTTGGTATTTTCCCCACAGCCACACACATCAGCAACCCTCAACCCAGTTTCTACACGTGTTGTCATGTCAAGACCTGCTGTAATCCACTCTTCAGTTGAATCGGAGTTGCACAGCAGGAATCAAGGATTGGGTGAGAGCTGGTGGGTGAATGAAATGTGAGGGAAAAGTTATTCGCGGGTGCCGGCCCGCCGCAGGTTCGTTTCTTCTGCACAGCACGCTCAATGACATCAGGCCAGCGGGGCTACCCGGCTGGTGTGCACGGCTGGCCAGGGGTCAGCCGTAGCAGCGGATCTTGTCGTTGCAGCCCTTCTCAGCGCTCTGGGGGCGGCCAAAGCGGCCGCCACGGCTCAGGTACTGCTGGTGGTAGGCCTGCGGGGCAGTAGGGGGGCACACAGGATGGGAAGCTGAAGGGTTACTAGGCGAAAGAGGTGCATGAGCATCCTACACAAGTTGATATGGTGATGAGCATGGCAGCGCGACACTCAGCCTGCCAGGCCGCGCTGTGGCATGCCTGCTCGGCAAGCCTCCCGGGTTGCCCTGCAGAATGCCTGCCTGCCGGCCCACAAGGCCTCGCACGACCCCATGGGCCCGCCCCTGGCCTTGCCTCTGCAACGTAGTAGTCGCAGGCCGGCTCAATGGTGGTTGCCACCTTCTTGCCCACGACGGGTCGGAAGGAGCCCGCCGCAAGCGCCTCGTTTGCCGCCGCAACCGCCTGCAGAACCCAGGCCAGGCAAGGTGTATAAGAGACCAGGCGTCAGGATGCCTCTAGCACCTGCCAAACAAGTGCCACTATGTAGCGGACATGGGGCACAGCACCGCGGGCAAACAGTCCTGCCAGGCTGGCCATCTGCCTTAGTAATAATGCACTGCCGAGGTGCGCCACCAAGCGTCGTGGCTCAGCGGGCGAGGCACGCCCACCTTCTCGGCGGCTTCCTTCTGCGCCTCGTTGTGGTAGAAGATGACGCTGCGGTACTGCGTGCCCACGTCGTTGCCCTGGCGGTTGAGCGTGGTGGGGTCCACTTTCTGCATCCGGGGGAGTGGTAGCTGGGGCGCCTCGTCTGGAGAGGTGCAGCGGCTGGGAATCTGCGGGCCTGCTGGCCAGCCGGGTTGGGTTGCGCCACCGCTCCCAACCGTGCACCCAACCCCACATGCACACTTCCACAGCCAGGCCAGGCACCCACCTGGAAGAACTCCTCCAGGATCTGCTCAAAGCTGCACTCTGCCGGGTTGTAGTACATCTGCGGGTGGGTCGGAAGGGGTGTGTTAGTGTGTGTATGCGTGTTTGTGCGTGTGTGGGTGGGTGTGGGTGGGTGGGGGGCCGGTAGCAGCAGCAGGTGAGGAGGGCTGGAACACACCGCGTGAGGCCGGCTGCGGTCACGCACGCTGGGGCGGCTGGCTGCCGAGGCAAGCCAAGTACCTGCCGGCCGAAACGCAGGGTGCGTGGCCAGCCACTGGACGAGCCTGGCCGTGTCACCCAACATGAGGAAGCCACCCTGCGGCCATCGCAGCCTCCCTGCACCTTGCATTCCTGGCCCGCAGCGGGCATGCAGCACTGCGGTCCGCCGTTGCGCAGCCCTGCCCCACGCTCCCAGCGCGTCCGCACCTGCACTGCCTCGGTGTGCCCGGTGCGCCCGCTGCAGACCTCCTCGTAGGTGGGGTTGGGGGTGCGCCCCGCGGTGTAGCCCACAGACGTCTTCACCACGCCCGGCAGCCGCTGGTACGCCAGCTCCAGCCCCCAGAAGCAGCCGCCTGCGGGAGGGGCAGGCAGCCAAGCACGCGGCGTCGCCCAGGCACCGCCCGCAAAAAAGCGCCAGCTGGCCGCCGGGCTAGCTCTTGTAAGAGGGCTTGAGGCACGGCGGGCCGGGACAGCATGACCGCACTAGCAGGCATGAGCCGCCGTCGTATGGCAAAGCTTGCCCAGTATGCGTTGACAAGACCATTGGTGGCAGAACGACAAGGCATGTGACATCATGACAGTCGAGCTTTCATGCTTCGTGCCACCGCTGAGGCACGGCACTACAGCCACAGGACCCACGCGCACCTGCCACGGTCGCGATCTCCAGGCCCTCTGGAGCGGTGGCAGGGGCAAGCTCACAGCCAGGCTTGGCGGCACGAGCCCACTGCAGCACGCCGTCGTTCTTGCCCTGCGAGGTAAACATGTGCCCACAGCATGTCTCACGGTAGGGGCAGCCCATAGGGGAGTTTGGGTATGGGCGTTACCATGTCAAGGCATAGAATTGGCCGCACTGCACAAGCAGGCAGGCAAACACAGCCAGCAGGCCGCGCTGCTGAAGCTTCCACTGCCAACGCCACGGCTGGCGGCGTCGTCACGCCGCCCAGCATCCTACCTCCCGCTTCTCCTTCTTGCCAAACAGTCCGCCAAAGAAGCTGCGCGTGGGCATGCGAGCTGCGCCGCGGAATGCCTGAGAAGCCTGGACACGCCTCTGCGCCACCTGAGCCCGCACAGCACAGGCCTTGAGCACAGCGCTGCTCATGGTGTTTGCGATGATGGTGTGAATGCTGTAAGATTTGACGACGTCCCTGCGGCTGGCCCCGTTGATCAAAGGCAACAGTCCTGCTGGCTCCGAGCTGGCACTCGCGTTCGAGCGAAGACAGCCAGATGTGTGTGATCGGGCTCAGGTAGAGCGCATTTAGGAGCCAAAAGGATGTCGCAGCCCCGCATAGGCGGCAGGTAGTCACAGACCCACCTGTTTTCGGACCGCACTGCCGGTCTCAGGACCGCTCATGCGTGTAGCATCGGTCGAGAGCATTTTCTAAATAGCCGGGTGTCCGCCGCGCTGCTCCCAGTGGCCCCGCCGCGTGCTGGCGGCAGCGCCGGAGCTACCGCTGCCAGCTGCCCCACCCCAGCCTAGATGCCACCACTTGCCTGCAGGCGGGCAGCGCCTCCTCGCCCCACCCTGCTGGTCGGAGACTTGGCATCGTGCCAGGCTGCTTTTGACCGGCTGCAGCAGCGCGTGCTGGAGCTGTCGCTGGCACAGCAGGCGGCATTGGACGAGGCTGAGGACGGCACTGCAGGTGAAACAGTGCTTGCTTAACACTGATGGACTTCTTGCCTTGCCTTCTGCTTTACAAGATCTGACACCATGCCTCTTGGTTCAAACGTTCGAGCTGTTGCAAGCCTGCTTGGCACCGCGTCTGCCACTGGCTTGCTGCTGGGCGTGCTCTTTGCTCTGCCAGACCAAAGTTGCCGCTTCTCTGCCTCGTAGTCACACTTTCCTCCCACTTGTGCACCTGCAGTGGCTGCATGGCGAGACCTGGTGCCGCGCTGCCGGGCGCTGCGCGAGACGCTGACCTCGCTACGAGAGCTGTCACACTTCACGCGAGAGGTGCGCAATGCACGGGGCAGCAGCCCACTTTCCATGACAAGCCGTATGGCTAGCCGTGCCCATTACGTGCAGGCAGAGGTGCATGCAACCGTAGTGCAGCCTGGGAATATTTGCAGTCGTACTCACTTGCAAGTCGGGATGGAGCTTGCCGGTGGATGCTGCTGCTTCTTACATTGCCCAGGACACAGATCCCCAAAGCGCTGCCTGCGACACGCGCTCACTGTTGCCTGCTTCCCTGCGCAGCCCTCCCGGCATGCACACCTGCACACCAATGCCACCCGCCGCGGGCAGGGCTGCTGCACCCTCCCTTTGGAAATCTGCTGTGCACAGAGGTCATTTATCAGTTATGAGAAGTACATACAGTGTATCAGTGACGTGCGGCATGTGCCCTGCCAGCCGTGCAGGTCTACGAGTGCGCCGCCGACGTGTGCACCCGCGCCGGCGACCTGGGGGAGGCCCTCAAGGCGCTGCAGACCCTGGTGCACCATATCTACCCCGCGCTGGCAGCAGCAGGGCCAGCAGCAGGGCCGGCAGCAGGGCCGGCAGCAGGGGCAGCTGCAGGGGCGGCAGCAGAGCAGCAGCAAGGCCGGCTGCCAGGCCTGCAGTTGCGGGAGCAGCCGCAGCGAGCGGCACTAGCAGCAGGAGGGTCGCAGTGGAGGGCAGGCGGCGGTGGGCGGCATGAGGAGGATGACAGCCAGGAAGGTGAGGACGCTTGGCTGGCCGGCCCCAGTGCCCAGCTAGATGACAGCGCTGTGGCTGCTGCCCTGAACCAGCCAGCCTTCCGGCGGTGGCCCGAGGCCGCGGGCGCGCTGGTGCTTTACTTCACGGCCGCACGGCCCGCTGGCGCGCCCGCCGGCGACGCGCAGCTCGACACGCTGGCCACGCTGCGTCGGCTGCCGTCGCCGCTGCTGCGCGCCGCCGAGGTGCGCGCCGCGCTGCGCCTGCGCGCGGCGCTGGCTGCAGGCGATTACGTCGCGCTGTTCCGCCAGAGGGAGGGCACGCCGCCGCTGGTGCGCGCGCTCCTGAGCGGCGGCGTGGCAGCGGCGGCGCGCGAGCGCGCGTTGGTGGTGCTGGCCGCGGCATACCGCAACATTGCGGTGGCGGCGGTGTGCCGCGTGCTGGCGCTGGGCACGCCGCGCCTGCTGCTTGCCTGCCTCAAGCTGCTGGCTGATAGGTGGGTGCTGCAGGCACGGATGCATGATGGTGGATCCCGCTCACAGCTTGCAGGGCTTGGAAGCGCATGATCGTACGTGCTGGGCAGCACCCTTTGGTTGGCTCACCTTGTGTCGCGACTGTCGACCACTGTGCAGGGGTCATGCTGCCGCAGGCCGCGCTCTCAGCGGGCTTCAGCAGGAGGAGGCGGCCGCGCTGGCAGCAGCAGACGTGGTGTTCAAGGGATGATTGATTATTTATCTTGAAACTGCTTGGAAATGTGTAAGAGGAGCTATGTGCAGGTCTGTAATGCATGGGCAGCCGGGATCGAAACATCAGTGACGCCAGCAGGCAGCGCAGCAGGCGCAGCGTCAGACTGAACAAGAGCTGCACCTCCTGTGGTGTGCCGCATTTCCACCGTCTCTTCCGGCCGTCAAAACTCGTCCCTTTCGATTTACAGCGCTCTCAGACAGGCCCGAAACCGCAACCACTGGGAAGGATGGGAACCCACGCCTGGCTCAATCTGCTGCTCCTGGCGAGCGTGGCCTGCGGCCTTGCACTCGGTCAAGAGCAGTCTGGCGCCGTGGTGAGGCTGGGGACGGTGATCCAGGCGGCCACTGTTGCGAAAATCCGCTGCTGCCGCTTCCCGGGTCACCTGCTCCGCCTTCAAGGGGCCAGGAATAGCAGGAAACGCCTCCAAGGGTGCGGCAGGCCCCGCACGATGCCCACGAGACTCGCGCGTCGCCGCGGGCGCGCCCGCTCAACTGCTCAACTGGGCATGCCGCCCCTGCCGCAGGACTCTGCCTCCATCCTGTCCCTCATCTCTGTGGGCGCTGGCCTGTCCGATGGCTGGCGCTATGCTGGATATGGTGGGTCAGATGTGGTGCGCAGGCTGCACTCATGCTCGCTCCTCTCCGCCGCGGACAGCTCACGCCCCGCTTCATCGTGCAGGCTGCACCGACTGCAACTTCGCCGACCGCCTGCGTCACCGCACGGGCTCAAACTCATCAGTGTTCAGCGCCCTTGTTCCTTGGGTGAGCTTGCACCAAAGAGGGCTGTTGGTTTGCGGTCAACTCCTGCATTGACCGGAGTGTGCTGGGTGCTTGCCGCTGTCCCACCTCGGACTTTCCTCTCTGCAATTGCCTGCTGCAGGGCCAGTGGAAGCTGGAATCTTCCCTGCCATTCAGCGGGCACTCAATTTTGGACGCATGGGTGAAAGGCAGTGTCATTTCAAACGGGTGAGCCGGAGGTGGGTGCTGTGCTGGTTGAGGAGGCGGCGGCAGATGTTGGTCTGCCCCACATGCCCTGCCTCTCTCTTCCTCCGCTCTCCACAGCGCGCTCTACCTTGAGGACACGTTCAACATGCGGACCAGTAAGCTGCTTACCCTGGACACTGCCCAGCACGGCGACGCCAAGGTGCTGGCAGGCCCCGATGCCGACGGTTGGTACCACGTCCAGGTGGGTGCTGGAGCACGGGCAGGAACTGTCCTGGGATCCTGCTGTGAAGCCTCGATCGGACAAACACTTGCTGTCAGCACATCAACCACTGCTTGAAGGGCCCGTTTTCGGATATCCACTGTGCCTCGGTGCTGCCTCCACTCCTGGCATGCAGGTCAACTTTGTGGCGCTCACCTCTGGCACCACTCTCGGCTCGTTGCTGCCCTCGATGTGGAACCGCCTTTGCATTCTGGACAAGAGCGGTGAGCAGGGTGCTGCGCTTTTCAACCAGCCAGCATCCCATGGTGGAAAATCCTGCAGGGAGAGGTGCAACGCAGGGCAGAGCCTGCTCCTTCACAGCGCTCGCTTGAGTGCCCGCCTTCCTCTGAGCACCAAGATGCCTCTCATCCCCCTCTTCTGCAGGCTCCGGCTACGTGCTGCAGATGGATACCGTTTTCATGTACTCCTCCTTGGGCATGGGCTTCTCCACGACAAGCGATGACTCTGCAGTGAGGAGGATGTGCAAGGCTGGCCAAGTGATGTGCACCTGCACGCCATCCAGACAGCGTACCAGCATAGCGAGCGCTTCAATTTCCCCCTTCCTCTTGCTGTAGGACCCTGCGGCCCCCTTCGCCTGCACTGGCGACAAGTGCACCATGCTGCCCAAGGCCCCCGGCGCGGCTGCCGCCGTGCAAGCCGCTGACGGTCTGGTGCCCCTGTACGACAGCACCCTGGATTACAGCGTGCAGAGCGATCAGCCAATTGACGCCAGCGTTGGCTTCATCATGCGCCTCAAGGTGGGAAGGAGAAACGCACGGATGTCGAGGGAGCAGCAAGCAGCCAGACCCCTTCCAGCACCCACGGCGCCCAGCCTGCCAAGCTAGTCTGCCTGCTTGTTCTTGCCCATCTCTCTGCAGCCTAACGTGACGCTGGAGCAGCTGGATGCCATCTGCTCTGAGCTGGAGAATACCAATGTTACCTCACGCTTCACCGGCCTGTGCCTCACCAGCGATGTGGGTGCTGGTCGGGGGCAGGCAGGGGGTGCTAGGGGCGTCACTGCGACCATGTGTGCTGAACGCAGTGCTAGCGCGTGCCTGCTGCTCACTTTGCGATTGACTGCTCACGGCTGCTCCGTCATGGCCCTCATGTTCTGTAGTACCAGGCCGCAGTGCAGGCAGAGGCTGACCCCACTGCTCCCGTCTCCTGGAGCTTCCAGCCCATCACAGTCCAGAGCGAGGTGGGTCAAAGTGGGGCGGATGAGTGGGAATGCACAGATGCTTGGAACGGTGGTGCCCGTGCACAGCCCTCAGCAGAAGGCCTGCCACCAACCTTGTTTCTCCCTCATCTGTCTGTTATTGAAGGCCGACCTGCTGGCCATGCGCAAGACGCTCGGCTCCATGGTGCAGTATTTCGAGCGCGATGGCGATGCCGTTGTGGTGAGATTGCAAGTCCCTGGGAGATGACGAGCGCGGGGCTGCCATTCTCACCTGCAAATCGTGCCTACTGACACAGCTGGCGATCATCATTTTTTTGCACACAGGACTACATCCCGGAAGCTACGATCCAGATCCCTGATGGAATTGCTGTGATTGATGCCATTCAGACTCCTTGGGTGGGTGCCAAAGGATGGATGCTGTGCAGTGCTGGCGCAGTGTTGTTGCAGTGATGCCAACCGGCTGGTCTGCTCACCACACATGCGCACAATTCTCCCTCCTGTGCGCCAGGGCCTGGACCGCATCGACCAGGCGTCGCTGCCGCTGGATGGCGTGTTTGCGCCTGGTCTGGACGGCACCGGCGTGCACGTGTACGTCCTCGACACAGGCCTTCGCACGTGAGGGGGCTTGACGGAGTGGGGAGGCAGTTCTGGTAGCTCACACCTTCTGCTTTGCTCTGATGTCTGCTACTTGGAGCTCAGTCCCGGCCCTCGCGTGCGCCCCTGCCTTGCAGCACCCACACTGACTTTGCTGGCCGCGTGGGCCAGTGCGTGAGCTTCACCAGTGAGTGCGGCCGTGCTTTCAGGGCTGAGGAAGTGGGCGCACAAGCTGTTGCAACTAAACAATCCTCCTGCGGCTCTGAGGTGCGCTGGTTGTACACGCCTGGTTGTTTCATCTTGCTCCCTTTTTGCAGCTGGGTACGCTGTGGCCAGTGTGGAGGGCAGCGCCAACGCAGACTGCGCTCCCGAGGACTTGGCGTGCCTGACCGCAACCATCACCGACGTTCCTGCCAACGGAACTGCTTTGATCGACACCACCGCTGCATGGGACGGCCATGTGAGGGCATGCGCGCAGTGCCACCAGCCTTGCTGCATGCCTTCCTTCCTATCCAGATGCAGAGGCTGGCCGCCCCAGCATAGATCTCGTGCCCCCTGTCGCGCAGGGCCACGGCACCCACGTGACCGGCATCACCGCGGGCACCACCTTTGGCGTGGCCAAGCGCGCCACCATCCACGCCGTGAAGACCATGGGCGACGACGGCTCCGGCTCCTACTCCAACATCATTGCGGGTGGGGGTCCCTGGCTGGCACAGGGCAGAGAAGGAGGTGCACCGCACTGCTGCACTCCCACCTCTCTCCCCAAGCCTACTTTGCAGGCATGAACTGGGTCATCGACCACGTGAAGCGCAACGGCTGGCGTGGTCTGGTCAACATGAGCCTGGGCGGTCCGCGCTCCACGGCACTCAACGACGCCGCCCAGCAGCTGATCAACGCGGGCATCCCCGTGGTGGGCTGGCTGGGAGGGAGCATCGGGAGGAAAGGTTTCAAGCGCAGCGCATGCTGAAGCCTCGCAACTGCTGCCTCTTGTGTTGCGCTCCAGCCCACCTGCCACCCCCGTGCATGCCCACCCTGCAGATCACGTCGGCGGGCAACAAGTTCGGCGCAGACGCTTGTACACAGAGCCCAGCCTCCAACCCGCAGGCCATCGCGGTGGCCTCCTCCACCCAGCAGGACACGCTGTCCTCCTTCTCCAACCTGGGGTCCTGCGTGGATGTGAGCTGGGGTGCACAGAGGGTGGCAAAGCAGGCTCAGGGTGTGGTCGCGCATGATGCATGCACGTGCTGCCACCCACCCTTGCGCCGCTGCCAGCCCTTCTTGCCCACCTGCCGGGTCCCGCACACCTTTGCCATTCTGCTGCATCGTCGACAGCACTGCAAACTCAATGTCCCCCTCTCTTGGAAC
>KQ481997.1:1104229-1116672 GCA_001430745.1 Auxenochlorella pyrenoidosa
CCTTTGACTCCAGCCTCTGTTTTACGCCACCACGTTGTGAGCAGAGAGCTTTACATTTGGCAAATAAGGTACACAGGGTGCCTGCCAGCAGCAGTGGCTAGCGCAGGCGCGAAATCAATCGACGGCAGTGAAGAATCAAGCAGCAGGAAGTTAGGTGGGTCCAAGGCAGGAGACTGGCAACGGGGGTTAGGCAGCAGGGAGACGTTAGTACTACACAAGGGCACCAGGGCCCGCAGAGTCAGCGAATGACGGGGCGCGGCAGGGCGAGGCGCCGGCAAAGGTTCATTCCGCGTGCAAGGATGGAATTCAGACGGGGGCCAAAGGGCGGCGTTGCGCCGGCGGCGCGGGCACAGCCGACAGGGCGGGCATGCGGGGCTGCCAGGGGCCGGGCGGCTGTGGTGCGCGATGAAAAGAGCGGAAGGGGACGACAAGGGTGCGGTGGGGACGGGCAAGTGCGGTCAGGACGCACGTTGACCGGCTGCGGCGCTGCCGTGGGCCTGCCGAGCAGGCAGGAGTCTGGGCACACACGAACGACCTCGGCGACAGCACTGTCAGTTGGGCTAGCCGCAGCCACACAGACTGGGAGGGGCAGGCCAGGCTTGGCGGGCATGCTCGCTGCGCTGCGCCTACTTGCCGGCAGAGGGCAGCTGGATTGACTTGGCAGAGTCGACCGCCTGGCTGGCTGCCTGGCTTGCCGCCTGGCTCGCCTGCCCCACCGCCTGGCCCGCCTGGGAGGCGGCCTTGGAGGCCGCCTGCCCCGCCTGGCTCGCAGCCTGGCTGGCCGCCTGGCTGGCCTGCCCCACAGCGTCGCTCATCGCGCCCAGCCCCGCCTTGGAGGCCTCCCCCAGGGTGGCCGCCTGCTGCGCCGCCGTCGCCTGCAGCGCGGCCAGACCGTTGGCGGTGGCGCGCTGCGCCGCCGCCAGCTGCTCCCCGCCCGCCGCCTGCAGGCTGCTCAGCCCCTTGCCCGCGGCGCTGCCCAGCGCCTGCAGCTGCGCCTGGGTCTCCTTGATGGGCAGAGGAGGCAGGTGGAGCTCCGGGAAGGCTGCCGCCACAGAGGCGTAGATGCCCAGGCACAGGGGGACCAGGATGGGAGACAGCCACAGCAGCAGCACGCCGGTGGTGGCGGAGCCGACGGGCTCGCCGACGGGCGACGCGGCGGCGGCCGAGGCTGCGGGCGACGCGGCGCCGTTGCTGGCAGCGGCGGATGGCCTGCAGGCGGGTGGGACGGTGGCAGGTTCAGGACTCGCAGAGAAGTGCGGCCCTCGCGGCAGCACACAAAGCGCGGCGCTGCCCCGCTGCTTAGGTCCTCTTTGAGCATCTTTGAAAGCGCCACTCCTGCGCCCTTGCGCCGGCGACCAGCTTGCGCATTGCCTGCCGCCCGTTCCCGCTCACTGGTAGGCACCCGCGGCCTTGGCCTTGGCGGGGGAGGTGGAAGCCGGCCTGGCAGGCGCCGCGCTGGCCGCCGCCGCCGCAGCCTCGCGCTTGGGTGGGGGCGGGGAGGCAGAGCGCGGGCGGCTGCCCTCGGTCTTCAAGTCCAACTTGTTGTTGACCTCGGCCTGGGTGCCAAGAGGAGAAGCGACGCGATGGCCGGATATTGTCGGAAACAGGCGCTGGCAGGCAGGCAGGCAGCCAAGGCCTGCCGTCATGGGCGGCTCACCGGCCAGCCACCGCCCCGACACAGTGGGGCAGCATGGAACATCACCCACGCCGCTGCCCTGGGCCAGAACACCACAAGAGATGTTTCCAACAGTTGTCTTCCAGGCCTGCGCGCACCTGCAGGCTGTCCAACTTGGCAGCCAGCTGGTCCTTGCGTCGGTCCAGGTCGGCCACCCGAGCCGCCGCCGCCTCCACCGCAGCCTGCGCAGCAGGGCAGAGCGAGCGCACCAGGGTTGAGGTGCAGGGCACCGGGGAGCCTTGGGTGCACAGGGCAGGCAGATCGCGGGCAGCGCGTGCTGCCTGTGGGGCCTGGGAGGCGCGGCAGGGTGGCCGAGCTGTCGCCAGGCGGCCGTGCGCGACGGCGTCGGGGTAGCATGCTATGCTACACTACGTCGCCCGCAGCCAGTGGAAGCCTGCTGGCCCCGACTTGCCTGCAGCTGCTCTGCCTCAGCCGTGATCACAGGCTGCCCCTCCACAGCCTTCACTGCCTCTGCCACCAGCTGCGCCGCCTTGGCCGCCTGCTCGGCGCTGAGCGCGGCAGCAACGCGGCTCTTCGGGGCGGCAGCGCCGTTGGTGCCGTTGCTGCCCGCTGCGCCCGCCGCCTTTGCGGCAGCAGCGCCAGCGGCAGACGAGGCGGCGGGCGCTGCGCCGCCGGCCCCGGCCGAACTGACCTGCAGCGCTGCCGGCGCGGCGTCGCCGCCGCCCTGCACCTCTGTGGCGTTAGTGTCACCAAAGCGGCAGGTCGCCGACACGGGCACGCTGCCGGGCTGCTTGGCCACGGCCAGGTTGCGGTTATCGCCGGGCTCCCAGTAGCAGCTGCCATCGGGGCGGGTGATGACGAGCTTGAAGCTGTGGGAGCCGGCCGGGAGGTCGAGCTGCGCCGACCAGTTGTCGCCCTCCTGCCAAGTCAGCACCGCGCCGCGCGCAGCGTCCCAGTCGCCCAGCTCCGGGCAGCTGCCCACCAGGCGCAGGCCCTCGCCAAAGGCCAGCCGGCACGCCGGCACGACGATTGAGACGGGCACGCCGGCGGCGGTGGCGGTGGCAGACACCTGCGCCTGCGCCACAGCAGACGCCACGCCGCGCGCTCCCTGTACAGTGGTAGGCGGGCGGCCAGGGAGGTGAGATGGGGTGTACACCATGGCGCCAGCCACCGCGTGGAGTCACCGCACAGGAGAGGCTCGCGGGCGGTGAGAAGGCGCAGTCAGAAGCAGCAGCGCAGCACGCAGTGCATGCAGCAGGCATGATGGGCGTGCCACGAGTGGTGCATTTCAATGGCTGCATGTGCTTGAAGATTAGACTGGCGCTGTGGGGGCCTCAGGCATTGCGGGTTGCTCTGCTCGTGGTGAAAGGGCGTGAGGGCAGGCGTAGTGGTGCTGAAGCCGTTGGCACCAGGGCGGTGCAACTCACCCTGGCGCGTGCCGTCCGCCTGCTGGCGATCGGCGCCCGGTGTGGGAGGCGGATCAAGCCTGCAGAAGCAAGGGGAGAGGGCGCAGGGCTAACACTCTCACCGCCAGGCCTGCACCAACACCCCCCAGAGCTGGTGGGCACTCAGGCGGGCAATGCGCTACCCACCTGTGCTCGGAGCGGCCACCGCTGTGCGGGGCTCGCAGGCCAGCCCCAAGGGCGCCCTGCACAGCGCCAAGGCCATATTGTGCGCCGGCCCTGCTCTCTAGCTACAGCTGCCAGACAGGGCTGCAAGATGTGAAAGCTGCCAGGATCAGCGCGATGAACCGACGGTGATGGCGCGCCTAGAGCAGGAGCCCTACTCCGCCCTGCTCTGCCCGCTGCCTGCAGGCGCGGGCGCGGCAGACCCGTGCTGTGCCGGCAACCACTGCCCATGATCCCAGAAATGAAGTTCATCTGTGTTTGTTTTTGGGGAGGAGGCTCGGCGCGCATACATTCTATATCACAACTCTCAGGACTCCCTCTGGCAACGCATTCGCAGCGGTCGTTGCCAGGTCGCGCCAGCATTGGCGGGGCGGTTCAAAGTGCACAACAAGAATACACCTCCACGACCCCAAACATGCTTCATCCTAACAACCTTGAGAGTCACATGTTGCTAGCAACCAGGCAGGCCTCCTGGGCGGCACAAACAGGCTTGACAACCGGCGCCTAGAGCCTGCAGCATGCTTGTCGGGAGCAGCAGCAGCAGTGAAAATTGAAGGAAGACCCCAACTAGGGGATTATGCAATGATGCGTTTGCCATTCCCTGGCTGAGGCAGCTCAAGAGCTGTGCAGCGCACCTACGTAGGGTGTTGCAGCAGAGCAGCGCCGGCAGCGCTGCAGCGTGGCGGCCGCATGGCTGCACTACTAGTCGGCGCTCTGCGGCATCTTGGATGGCGATAATGCTGTTCGGTAGATCTTAACGGAGCTGGGCAGGTTAATTGAGCAGCTGTCGGAGGAGCAGCAGGCAGCAAAGTGAGCAGTTGGCGACGCAGTGCGTCGCGAGGCCACCTATTTGCCGTTGATCGCGCTTGTCTCGGGATTATGGATTCAAAACCCTCGCCGACAGTTGCGCCTGTCTGCTGTCTCATCCAACGTGCCCCTCCCGCCGCTCCCACCGCTGCTTCCCCTGTGGACGAGCACGTTGCCTGCGCCTGGACATGCTGTTGTTGCAGGGACGTAGCCCTTGAAGGAAGAAATCTATTCCTCTTCGGATGCGGCGGCAGCGGGAAGAGCTTTTGGATTGCGCACATGATGGAGCTGTTTGAACAGGCTGGCAAGAAGGTGGCGCTGGCGGCCATGACCGGCTGCGCCGCAGAGCTGCTGGGCGGCGAAACGCTGCACAGCATCCTCAAGCTGGGGGCTGTGTCCAAGGCGGGTGCTGCCGGGCATGCACTGCGGGGCGAAAATGTACATCTGCCTGGGCCGGTGAGCCCGCATGCCCTTGCGCCACGCTCGCATGCCTGCCAGCCTTCACCTCCCTGCATAGCAGCGCCTGCCCCCGCTCGCCTCTGCCCAAGCAGGTGGGCAACATTGTGGCGGGAAAGTGCGGCAGGAAGCGGGCCGAGAGGCTTGGCGTGCTGGATGTGCTAATTGTCGATGAGGCGAGCCCGGCTGGCCTCCCTCCCCAGGGCTTAGCGCCCTGCCACCCAACCAGCCCCTGCCGCATGGCAGCCTGCGCTCCCTCACTCCGCCCTGTGCCGCACTCGCATCTGCCCCTTGCTCCAGCGGGACGCCTGCGCCGTGGACTGCAGGTGTCCATGCTGTCGGCAGAGCTCTTCCAGCACGTCGAAGAGTCCATCACAGCGTGCCGCAGGCAAGCAACCCTGCAGCCGTGCCGAGCTCAGAGACGGCAGCAAAGGCTTGCCTGCCTGGCTGCTGGATGGGCCCGGTCACAGCCAGCCCAGCAGCACACCACCCGGGCTGCGCCCAAATGCCCCATGGGGCAGCGCCCGCGCTCACCACCGCACTGCGCAGCCCGGCACAGCATGGAGCGAGCCAGCACCCGCGTGCAAGGCCATTAGTTGAGTGTGCACGGCCCTGCGGCCTGGGCTCCACCCGCAGGACGTACCTGCAAGACCGACTGGAGGCGCTGGCAGGGCCGGACGACGGCCCGGCCGCCAGCGGCGGCCGCGGCGGCCCCGCTGCTGCGCGCATCCGCGCGCAGCTGGCGGCGCCGCTGTGCGGCCTACAGCTCATTCTGGTCGGCGACTTCCTGCAGGTAGGAGGGGGGCATGGCGGGCTGGGAGGCAATGCATGCGACCTCCAGCGCATGTGGCCCCCGACACTTGAGCGGTGTTGGGCACGGTCCTCCTGCCCTCTGTCCACGCACGCCCGTGCAGCTGCCGCCCATCTCGCCAGACGCGCTAGAGCAGCAGAAAGAGGTGGAGCGGGCAGTGGAGAATCTGGACGAGAAGCTGCTCAAGCGGGACCGGGAGGGGCCAGCGGGCAGTGGGGTGGTGCGCAGGCATGCAGCTGGGAGCAGGGAGTTTCGCCTGGGGCGATACAGGCTGGTTGGACAGGCAGCAGCCACCGGATTGACAAACGCATGCGTCTGTCCATCAATTTCTGGGCGTGCTGGGTTGGGCAGGGCGGGCCCAGGCAGCTGTGGGGCAGCCGTGCCTGTTGGGACCCCATGCGAGGGGGCAGTGCAAGGCGTCTACGGATGCTTGCGCTGTGAGCGCGGCCTCCACAGCGCCCCTGCCGGCCCTTGCAGGGATGGCAAGCTGACAGGCCGGCAGATCCGCAACGCCGCCCCCGTCTGCAACCGCGGCTGGTGCTTTCAGAGCGTTGCCTGGCGCCGCCTCGACCTGCATGTGGCAGTCTTCAAGCAGGTGAGTGCCGGCCCGGCTGGCCAGCGCCGGCTGCTGTGCTGGACGGCAGCTTTCCCCAGTCAGGCGGGGAGCTAGCAGGTCTGAGCATGCAAAGAAAAACACTTTTCATATTGCATTCAAGCTTTTAACATTGGTGCTTTTTTGCTTCCAATCCCATGCTGCCTGCTTCGAGCAGCGCCCTGGTTGCTCCGCTATCTGTAGCAGCCGTGTCAC
This sequence comes from Auxenochlorella pyrenoidosa, assembly GCA_001430745.1. Classification (NCBI taxonomy): domain Eukaryota; kingdom Viridiplantae; phylum Chlorophyta; class Trebouxiophyceae; order Chlorellales; family Chlorellaceae; genus Auxenochlorella; species Auxenochlorella pyrenoidosa. Next base: position 1,110,376 of record KQ481997.1, read on the forward strand.
TTGTTTCTGGCTGTGCCCCGCCCTCGGTGCTGCTGCCCCGCAGGTGCACCGCCAGCGTGACCGCGAGTTCATTTCCCTGCTGCATGCCATCCGCGACGGTAGCGCACAGCGGGCGCAGCTGGACAGGCTCTGGCGCCTCTGCAGGTGGCACCACAAGGCCGGCGCCTCGCCAGTGCAGAGTTGCCTGCGCAGGGCCCACGCTCTGCCTGCGCCACGTGCAGCGCTCCGCATCTCTCTTGACTGTCAGGCCGGCAGCGGCGGCGGCCACTCCACATTATCCAAAGCCTTGCCACCCCGAGAGTGCTGCCGCCGCGCTGCACCCTGCCCTCTCCCTCTCCCCCAAGCAGCCGGCCGCTGCCCCACGACGACGGCGTGCAGCCCACCCACCTGTTCTGCAAGAACATGGATGCTGGGAAGCGCAACGCGTCGGAGCTGGCGCAGCTGCCCACAGAGCAGCACAGCTTTCCCGCGGGTGGGCGGCGCAGAAGAGGGCATGCAGCCAGAGGCGTCAGCGGGCGGAGGGGAGGCACTCCGGCCGTGGCCGCGCACAGGGCGGGCTGCTCATCGCACCTCCAGTGCGTCGGGGTGCTTCCATGCCTTGGGCTGCGCCGCATTCAAGTGCAACGCCTTTTCTTGCTTTCTCTCCCCCGGCTGCCCGCGCCCGCAGCGCTCCGCGTGGTGGCCAAGAGGCGGCGGGGGGAGGAGCCCTGCGGGCCCGCCGTGGCGGCGCGCGAGCGCAAGCTGCGCCTACTCCTGCCAGACGTGAGGCCTCGGCCTGGCATGTTTGCACCCGGCGTTTGTCAGCCGGCGACCAGCCCTGTGCATTGCAATTGCCTGGGGGGCCGCATGACAGTCGGCCGTGCGTGGCACGCTGATACAGGGCAGTTGCGGCGGGGTTGCTGCCCTGCGTCATGAGGGGCATGCACACGCAAGTGGCCGCCCACCTGGCGGGCGCCTGTACTGCATGTATGCCAGCTGGTGCCCTGCCTGCCCCGCAGCTGAAGAAGGACCGCAAGGTGAAGGACCCGCTCATCCTCAGAGTGGGGGCCCAGGTGATGTGCACGGTGAGCGGGGGGTGGTGGGGGGGGCTTCTCTGGTATGCTAAGATAAACTCGCTTCTTTGTATGAGTTTGATGGGAAATCAAGACTGGGGCGCTCTGCAAGAGCGCGCCGGCCATTCGAGCTCCCTGGCAGTGTCAGACCACGTGGGGCGGGGTGTTCAGACAGACCCCCGGCGGCTGGCGTCCAGCTTCCAGCGCGGCGGTGCACGTTCCGATGCGCCAAGCAGCCCTGCCCTTGGTTGCGCCTCTGCGCAGGCCAACGTCGGGGCTGGGCTGGTGAACGGCTCGCGAGGCGTGGTTGTGGGGTTCGTGGACTGCAGGCAAGCTGCAAATCGGCCCGCCCGACTGGGGTGGGTCAGCCATCGGGACATGTCTGGCCTGCCCCGTGGTCAGCTGCGCTGCCACGCTTGTAAGGTTTGCAAAACCATGCCCCATAGCAGACGAATGTTTCCCCACCAAGCCACCAGTGTGTTCCCTTCTGGTGCTGCAGGGAACAGCTGGCGGAATTGCAGCGCAAGCTGGCCAGCTTGCAGGCCAAGCTGCACAGGCCGCGCCCCGGTGCGGCCACAGCAGCGCTGGCAGGGGCGCTCAAGCCAGCAGATGCACACCTGGCGCTGGATCCGGGAGCGAGCTCCTCAGGGGCGGCAGCAGGGGCGGCAGCAGCAGCAGCAGCAGCCGGAGAGGAGGCACGCGGCGGGTCGTTAGACGCACCTGCCGCTTTATGTGCACAGCCGCCAGCGCTGGGACCAGGGAGAGCAGCGGCGGCCGAGGCGGCGACACCATTGCGTGCAGCTGCCGATCCAGGAGAGCCAAACCTGCCTGTGACGCAGCCTCTGGGCAGCGCTGCAGCTGCCAGAGAGGCAGAGCAGCAGGCGGCAGCAGTGGCGGCGGCGGCGGCAGCAGGGACCACCGCAGCGGCGCTATGTGGCGTCGACTACTTGGCACAGGCAGGGAAGGACGGGGGGGAGCACCCGCCCAAACGGAGGCGCATGGCTGGTGCTGAGGTGCCATTGCCAATGCATGAGATGGAGCCGCCGCAGGCAGCAGCGCCTCAAGCAGGAGCAGCTGATGCAGCAGTGCAGACGGCATCCCCAGAGCGCCCCGCCGGCTTCATGCTGGCAAGCGAGAGGCTGGTGCAGCAGGAGGGCGAGGAGCAGGGGCAGGGGCAGCAGCGTGGGTTGGCACGCAGCGGCCCGGCAGGCCGCGGGGCGGGCCGCGGGGCTGGCGGCGGCCCGCGCAGTGCGCCTGCAGCGGCGCCAGGGGTGGCGCTGCCGGAGTGGGACGGCAGCTATGAGAGCTGGCCAGATGATCACCTGCCAGTGGCGGCGCAGGTGAGCAACGGGGGTGCGTGGATGTGAGACAGCTCTCGCCCCCCGACAAGCACTGAATATGCCAGCCGTTCTGTTGTTCATGGCTGTGCGCGTGGGGAGCAGTGCGCGTGGGTAGCAGTGCATGGGTGGCACTCACTCTTTGCAGTGCACCCAGACTCCTGTGGCAGCCCCCGCCAGGAGTTGGATGAGGCACGCAGCCTGCGTCCACAGGGGATCCCCGCCCACAGCCCTCAGCGCCGGGCGCTGCCCCCATCGTGCAGGTTGCCTGTGCCAAGCGCGAGATCCGCGTGCTCACAGACTTCATCCGCCAGCACCAGCAGCTGGCAGAGGGCCCGCCGCGCGTGCAGCCTGGAGGGCCTGCAGATCATGGCGACAGCAACCCGCTGCGACACATCCCGCCGCCGGACCTGGCGGCCGTTCAGTTTTACGCCTCGGGGTGAGCGGTGTGCAGGTGTTGTGGGGGCAAGGCTCTGCCCCTTTCGCTCAGCCTGGCTGGAGCCTGCATCTTGCACGCATGCAGCCGTGATGAGTTTTGCAGGCACAGCCGGCCGAGGCTGTCTGGCTGATTGTACCGTCGCCCGCAGCCCTCGTTCCCTCCACCCCCTTATCGCCTAGCGCTGCGCCCTCCCCGGCCCAACTGTCTTGCTGCAGCGCCAACCGCGCGCAGGTGGTGGGCGACGGCCAGCGCGGCCCCTTCCCGCTGCCCTCCGACTTCCCCGGGCATGCGGAAGCCTACTACCGCTGCATGCAGCAGGGCCCGGCAGGCGAGCTGCGAGTGGAGGAGGTGCCGCAGCTGCTGGGGAGGTGGCAGCGGCAGCAGGCCGAGGCGCAGGCGCGACAGGCGCAGCATGGGCAGCAGGCGCGGCATGCGTGGCAGCAGCAGGGCTGGCCTGCGCAGGGGCTCTGGCAGCAGCAGGCGCAGCGTGGGCAACAGCAGCAGCAGCCAGCCCAGCAGCACCAGGGGCACCAGGCTCAGCAGCAGCAGCAGCAGCAGCATGGCCAGCCGCCTCATGGCGCAGCGCCTACACCGCCGGCCCGCCTGTCTGGCACAGCCACCCAGTTGAGCTGCTGGGCTGACAGCAGCGGCACTTCCCATGGGCCAGCAGGCCAGCGACAGCAGGGCCAGCAGCCTCCACCGCCGTCCCAGCAGGGCGAGCAGCAGCAGCCGCAGCCCGCACTGCTGCTGGCACCGCCTGTCCGCGGGCCAGTGGCGCTGGCCTGGCCGCCCGGCAGCCGCCTGCTGCAGGTGCATTCTGCAGTGGATGGCCAGCTGTCTGCTGGAGTGGCAGAGGACCGGTGGGTGGGTGGCTGGGTTGCGGTCAGCACGTCCTGCAGCCTGCCGCCTGCCTGCTTGCGTGGCCCCTGCTTTCCAGCAAGTTACTGCACGAGGGCTGGGTGTCTGTGGCCCGAACTGCCCTCCTCTGCAAGGGGTCCCCCCCTGCTAAGTTGTACCCGCTGCCCTCTGCTGTCTGCCCTCGGGGTGCTGCAGGGAGGTGCTGCGCGGCTGCGCCACCCTGGACGCCCTCGTTTCCCGCCTGCGCATCCCCCTGCGCCTGGATGAGGCCCTGGATGTGGAGCTATGGATGCTCGATGCCAGCGGCAGCTGCGTGATGGTGGGGGCCAGCCTGTCGCCGGCAGCGGTGCTCGACGCGGCGGCGGGGCTGGTGCTGCACGTGCGGCTGGAGTGACGGGTGTTGGTTCATGATGGGAGTGGGGCATTCTCCTGGCGCGAATTGGTATTATTTTCTTTTTCTTGAGTACATTGTACATCAGTTGCATGTTTCAGGAAAGAAGCGCGACAGCATTTTGCTGTCATCAGCACATGCTGCAACCTGTTGGCGCTCGCTGGAATTTCTGAACCCTTGCGTACAAGTGAAGCACGACATCTGCCCCTTTGCCCTTTGAAAGAGGAGCGATGCCCAGACTTGAAAAACTGAATACTCAAATCTGCATGCTGCTTGATGTTGACATCAGTAGTCGCCACCCGCTGGCTCGCTGGCGGCGGCGGACGTCCACCGCTTCCGCTGCTAGCGCAGGTGGTTCCCAGAGAGGTCGGCTGCGACCTATGCGCATCACAACTACCTGAGCATACAACTGATACAGTCGGGTGCCCGCAAAGCCTGTGACGGAGCGGGTGTTGCAACCGGACCACTGGCTGCACAGAGGGTTTGCCACCGGCTCGCGAAATTCCCTGTAAAGTGACACGAAGATTCGAGGAACGATCAAGAGCAGCGAGCCGCCGAGGAGTGGCCGTGGCACTGCAGGATGGGGATGGTGTCGGCATGCGTCGGCTAGCAGCACCCACATTGTGCCATCGTCGCTCAATTTCAACATCGCTCAACAAGCCACACCTCAACAGTGTGCCTATCGACTGCACTCTAGTTCTGAGCAAGCCCTCTGCTTGCACTGCGCACCTTCTCGCAGCACCCGCAGCCTGACCTCTGCGTGAACCCAGCGCACCGATGCAGGCGGTGCGGTTGGCGGGGTGCCCTGCCTTGTCGGCAGCGAGGCACCATGCGCTGCAGCGGCAGCGGCACGGGCGACCAGCGGCGCCGCTGCCCCTCGCGCCGCAGCGGCATGCGCACCTGCTTGCGCCCTGCAGAGCAATGAGCGACGACGACGACGAGGAGTGGGAGACGGATGAGCAGCAGCAGCAAGCGGCGCCCGTGCCGGCGCCTGTGCAGCAGGCGGCAGCCGACGAGGCTGCCACCGCCGCCACCGCGACTGCGGAAGCGGCGCCGGCGGCCAGCGCGCGGCAGCAGACGCGGCAGGCCAAGCGCGGGGTGGCTGCCGCGCCCGCTGTGGCGGAGCCCGACATGGGGCAGGCATGGAAGATGGGGCTTGGGGGCGTGGCCGCGCTGGCAGCAGTGGCTGGGCTGGGCTTCCTCGGCCACCGCCTGTTCAAGAGCCAGGCGATGACAGATGCGGTGTCCAATGTGCAGCAGGTGGGCAGGCGCAGGGTGGGGCAAGGGGGGGTGGGACGACGCGGATGCAGCCGCCAAGCAGCGCGCCGCTCGTGGCGTTGAGTGAGCGGCAACCCGCTCAGCGCTGCTGGGCCCTGCCCTGGCACGTGCGCAGGCCAGCCTGTGGGGCTGGCCCCGCTGCACCGTGGGTGCATGCCACACAGCACATGCGCGGCTTGGAGGCGGCGCAGCTTGGAGTCGGGGAGCAGCGCGCGACCCCTGCTGACCGCTGCTGTCGGGCTCACTGTTTCACCTAAGCCTCCCTGTCTCCCCTCGCCCCGCAGAGCATCCAGAAGGGCCAGCTGGCCAAGGAGTCGCAGCAGCGGCTGAACGAGTTCATGAGCACGCTGCGCAACATGCAGGTGCGCTGGGCTGGGGTGCTGGGCTTGCCGCCGCCACCGCCGGAGCAGCTGCAGCGGAGAACACGGCGGCGGTAGCAAAGCTGGTGGTGTTCTTGCCCGAGCCGCTGCCGCTGAACGGCAGCTGTGAAAACTGCAGCGCTGCTGCGAACAGCGGGTACTGCCTGCCCCTGCCCATGCCTGTGTGGCGATGCGCAAGTAGCCGAGCCTGCTGCCGGCCCCCTGTGCCGTGTCCGCTGGTGCAGACTGCCGACCTGTCAGCCAAGAACCTGGGCAACGAGGGCTTCGCCTACGTCGTGGACGCGCTCTCCTTCAACGACCGGTGCGCCCCGCCGGCCCGACCCCCGCCGCAAACACTTGACCACGGTGGACGCCTGCTGGTCGCCTGCAGGGCGCCCCCCCGGTGCCAGATGTCAGCCGCAGCAGCGAGCCCCTGCATGATCCCCCACAGTCAGCCCGGGGAGGGGGGGGGGGGGCTCTCCGGACTCAGCACTGCCGTGCGTCTTGCTGCGTCCACATGCCGCTGCCTTGTTTGCTGACCCCCCCACCCACCTCCCGCAATCCACCCCACCCCACCACCCCA
>KQ481997.1:1140186-1152785 GCA_001430745.1 Auxenochlorella pyrenoidosa
GCGCCTGGCGCCGACGGGAGGAGAAGCGCTGCCTGCGTCGGTGCCGCCGCGCCCAGGCCTGCAGCTGGCTCGGCAGCCGGCGGCAGGGCCCAAGCATCTGCTCTTGGCGAGGCAGCTTGCGCCCCGGCTGGGCCCAACGGCGCGAGCTGCGAGGACGAGCCATGGGCTGCCAGGGCTGCTGCTGCGGGCCCTGCCTGCGCCAGCAATGCTAGCACGTTGGAGGAGCCGGCAGCTGGGGAGAGGCCAGGCATGTGCTCAACCGAGGCAGGCGCCATCCCCTCAGCCGGCAACGGGGTGGGCACTGCGCCTTGGCCTGCCGGCGGGTCGCCGCTGATGGCCGCAGCTGCTGCCGCAGCTGCCACAGCCGGCAGCCCTGGGACTGCAGCCTGTGCAACATCGCCCGCCAGCAGCGCGGGTGGCAGCCCCGTGCCCTGGCCAGCAGCTGCGTCCTCATGCGCTCCAGGCAACGCAGCTGCAATGGCAGCGAACGCTGCGTCTGCCTCTTCCGCATCTGCCTCCGCCTCTTCTTCCGGCCCCAGCTGCTCAAGCAGGAGCGCTTGAAAGTGCTGCTCGTGCTGCACTGCCTGCTGCGCCGCCTCGGCACGCGCCGCCGCGTTCTCCTCAGCTGCTGCCAGCTGCTTTGCCGCCCACGCCTCGTGTTCGGCGTGCAGCCGCTGCAGCGCACGGTGCAGCGGTGCCGCGGGGATGGGCGCCGCCAGGCGGTCCAGGGCGGCGGCGTACAGCAGCTGCACATGCGCATCCAGCGGCACCCCCGGGCGGTGCGCCTGCGGCAGGAAGAGCCGGGCGGGCTCGGTTGTGGAGCACACAAGAGGCCGGCTGTGCGAGGAGTAGCCAGCAGGAGTTGAACAACAACATGCAGCGCACAGCAAGGACTTGATGCCTGGCATGAATTGCAAGCAGATGCACGGCGTGCACCAGGAGGCGTGCATGATGGGTCGGCGGGCCGGCCGCACCTCGAATATGTGCGAGAAGCCGAGCTCCCGCCACACCGCCTTAACCGTGCCCAGCGTCAGCCGCTCGCCCTGGTTCAGCCGCAGCAGCACGCGCACCAGCAGCGTGCAGACGTCCTGCAGCTGAGGTGCGCGCCGGGCTGGGTGCGGCTTGCTTGCGCCAGCGGTGGCGGCAGTGGCAACGGTGGCGGCAGTGGCGGCGGTGGCGGCGGCGGCAGTGCCCGTGGGGTCTGCGGCCGCAGCCTCCGCCGCCTGCTCCATTTCAGACCGCGGCGTAGCGCCGCTTAAGCAGGTTTAGGGCTCGTTTTGGAGCGGTCCAGCAGTGCTGGCCTGCGTCGCTCGCAGGCTCCTGCAGCAAAGGGGCCCTGGTCGGCTGCAATCTTTTGTTTGGGACGCAATAGAAGTTTACGCCGGCCTCTACCAGCGAGAAGCTGCCATCGTTGCGCACCTGTGTTGCGTTGCGAACTTGGGAGGCATTGGAAATCGTTTTGGGCAGCTTGCTGCGCCAGCGACAGGCCTGTAGTGCACAATAAACACGCGAAACACGCGGACAGGCGTGCGGCGCCAGCATCAGGAAGGCAGGCGGGTGGGCAGCGCGCTGCAGCGGCGGCACTGTTGCGCCGCTGCGCATTGCAAGCCCATCATTGAGTCTGTCACATAGCATGCGACAGGGCTAAAAGTGGCCTGTTGTGCGTCCTATAGTTTTGAGGCCATCTCCTTTGCGTTCACTTGTGTGTTGAAATGGGCTACCTGACAACAGGCATGCCACAGTGGCATACCATCACATCACGGCTTTTGAAACCATGGCATGCATGCTCGCGCAAGCACCTGGCAGCACAGACGAGGCACTGAAAGTGGAATGCTGCAACGTACTGCAAATCCGTAGGCTAGCACCTTGCCACCAACAGTCTCCTTCATGTCTTGGTGTGTGTGCATGCGGCTATTACATTGAAAGCAGAGCAGGGGCAACACAAATAAAAGCAATGGCATTGCAGGACCGCACACAAAAGGGATGCACATGCACAAGAAGTAATGACAGCTGAGGAAACCTGCGAGGGCGAGCGGGCAGATTTCATGCTTGCAAAGATGGTGGTGTGTAAAACGAGATTGCAGCAAAGTTGTCAGCTGACTGAACTTGGAGGTAGGGGCAGGTGAAAAGTGGTTGCGGCAGCAGCCGGTTGAACCAGTGCATGCAGGTGCGGTGTCGTGCACCGTTCAAACAGCAGGGATGGATTCCATGAATTCAGGGAAGGCAGGGTGTTGTAGCTTGTGGCTCATTGCCATGAAGCGAACCGCGGGGCAGCAGGGCAGGCAGGCAGCAGGGCCTGGCACAGGCTAATCAAATGCCTGGCGAGGCAGCTGTTGCTGCCATGCAGCCCGACTCACGACTAGACAGGTTGCGGACGCTTGATGTGATGCCAATGCCGCATTGTGCAGCGGGTGACGTTGAGGTGAGTGCGGGGTCTTGAGTTTGGAGGCGACATGCGTTTGTGAAGTGGTTCATATCATATTGTCCTGAACTTGTAGATGGTCAGCAGGGCGGAACCCACCTGCACACGCCAGGGATCGACAAGCGGAGGCATGATGCGGATGATAAGGTGCGAGCGAGGGGTGTCAGTGCAGCTTCCTGCACAGCCTCGACACCTGCGCGGCTTAGGCATGGCGTGCCGGCAGGCGCAGCAGCCAGGCGGGCAGGCTGGATTGGCCAGGCACCCAGCGCCGCCAACCTAGCCCACCGTCGGACAGCACGCACCAGGAAAGCACAGTGCAGCTGTGCAGCGCAGCAGGGAGCGCGCACCTGGATGCCCGAGGGGTTGGGCCGCCAGCTGTGGCGGTACTCAAAAGCCGTCAGGGCGGGGAACCTTGCCAGGTGGCGGCGGACCAGGGGCAGGGGGGTGCGCCCCCCCGTGCACACGCGCGAGTGCAGCGCCAGCACGCGCAGGCGTGGCAGGGCGGGCAGGCCAGCCAGCACGCGGTCCAGATCGAAGGGATTGTCCGATAGCTGCAGGGAGGTGAGGCCGGGGAACTGGCCCAGCATGCCCAGCGTGGCAGCGGGCATCTCGTAGCACCTGCGGGCCGGGGGCGGGCAGGAGGAGGGGGAGGGAATTAAGGCACGCAGTGGCCTGCACAGCTGGCCAGCCCTGCAGGGTGACCGCGGTTAAGGCACGCGCCAGCCCGCACAGCTGGCCGGCCCTGCAGGCCGACCGTGGGCACATGGACACGCCAGCTCACCACAGGGTGAGGTGGCGCAGGCCGGCCAGGCGGGCGTAGTTGGCCGGGCTGAGCAGCGGGATGAAGCCGCCGAAGAGGCGCAGGCGCAGCTGTGTGAGTCCTGCCTGCTGCGCCAGGCCGGCGGCAACGTCGGCGGTCCAGTTTGCCACGGTCAGGCGCAGGCAGCGCAGGCGGGGCAGGCTGGACAGCAGGCCGGTGGTGGAGGCGGCGGAGAGGGAGTCGTGGAGGTGCAGCTGGGTGAGGCCGGTGAGGCGCTGGCACTGCGCTGCCACGCGCGGGCTGCAGCGGGGGCAGCGGGGGGGCAAGGGGTACCCTCATGTAAAAGAGTCTCTGCAAGCAAGGACCAAGCAAGCGCTACATGCATGCCCAACCACACTGCACTCGCTACCTGCCCAGATGCAGGCCAGCTGCCACCTTGTACCATGCCCAGGCCAAACCCTTCCTTGCCTGCAGTAGTCGAGCTGGAGCGAGGCCAGCTCAGGGGCAGCAGGCGCAGCAGCTGCGGCACGTCCCAGCCGCCGCAGCGGTGCGCCGCGTGCTGCACCGCGTGGCCGCCAGTGAGGGAGAAGGCGGCCAGGCGCCCGACCAGCCGGTGCTGGCTGGCCAGAAGCTTCTCGGCAGCCGCCACGTCGAGGTCGTACAGGCAGGGGGCCTCCTTGTCGGCGGCGAGGGGGGCGCGCAGGGCGAGCCGGCAGCGCGCGCTGCCGTGCGCCCAGAACAGGCGGTGCCAGCGGGAGCACACGAGGGTGAGGCCGGGCCTGCGGTGTCGGGAAGACGGGAAGGCACCCAGGCAAAGTGAGGGCTCATCATGCCTGATGGGCTGCCGCAGCTGCCAACGGGCCTGCAGATGCTTTGCAGTAGGACGTGATCGTCGTTTTCGGCTGCTAACCTGCTGCGCTTCCCACCTTGCAGGCACACCCCCGCACTGGCCCGCACTGCAGGGAACACGCAGTGACCCCGCCCAGTTCTCACACCCCTCTTCCGCGTCGATGTTCTTTGCCCTTCCCTTACCCTTCTTCTGATCCCACCAGCGCCAGGATGCTCGCCAAGAGGTTGTCCGGGAACAGGGCGGTGGTGCCATCCCTGGCGGCGGCGGCAGCAGCGGCAGAGCTGCTGGCGGAGGCAGAACGGGAGGCGCCCATTGTTCCCTGGCCCAACCTGCGGGGGATTACTCTACTCGTGCAGAGTGGCAGAGCGTGGGAGGTTCGGGAAGTGAGCGAAGAGTCAGATGAGGAACTGGGAAAACTGGGAAGCTGGGATGCAGCTTTGTTGGTGCCAGCAGCTTTGGGGCGGGGTGCTGGAGCTGACAGGCTCAAGGTGCGTACAAAGCGAAGAGAGCCGGCACAAGCCACCGGCGGCTCGACTCTGTAGTGCTCACCTGAGCGCCCAGGGCCTTGAGAAAGACTGCACAGGCTCAAGACCGACAATAAGGACGCTGGAGGCTAGATGGGGGGCCGTAGAACAAGAATCTGGCGCAGCGTGGGCCGCAGCAGGCAAATCAGATGCAAAGGGTAGCTACCCGCCAGTGTCAAGGGCAACAATTCCGGCGGGAACGCAGATGCGGCAACCCCAAGTACTGAGACTTGACTGGTAATGATATGGAACAATTTAGACCGACAGGAGGGAGTTGGAAGTGGAAGCCGAGGAGGCACAGGGGCACGGTGTTGTCTGGCAGAGGGCTGTCGGCAGAACAGTCTGCAAGGCCTGCGACAAGGAGCGATAGGCAGGCAGGCCAAGCGTGCTCGCTAATGCAGCCCTAGTTTGACCACCAAGCGTTGGGCACAGGCAGGTCTCCCTAGACAACACGAGGAGGTGCACGCACCTCTGCAACGTGGGGCCCTGCCCCGCAGCAGCACCAGCAGCTGGATGCCAGCCTCGCAGGCAGGCATGCTCAGTTGCGGCAATGCACCTCCTCGCAAATGCGTCCTGCCAGGCAGCTGTTCCGCCACATTTGAGTTTATGCAGATTTTGAGGCCATGCGGTTGCGGGCTTGGGCAAGGCCTTGGCGGCAGCGCTGAGCTAACAGCCAACAGTGCTGCAATCCACAAGTGCAATTAACTCAGGGCCAAACTTAGAGCAAGCTGGGGCTGGGAAGGTTGCAAGATCAACCACAACTGGATGGACAAGCGGGCATATAGAGAGGCAGCAGGGAGTGTGGAGCCCACAAGTGCAGTGCAGGCGGGAGGCATGGACGGTGCGGCGCACCAAATCGGGACAGATATGCAATTCAAAACAGCCGCGGCGTCGAGAAATGAGCGTGCACCGCAGAAAAACGAAGGTTGAGTTTGGAGTCAGCATTCAGCTGCGGCAGCTGCAGGCGACGCCTGCCAGGCCGAGCGTAAGGATATGCACGTGTGTGCACCAAGAAAATCAATTCTTGCTGCTGCTGCTGCCGCCGCCGCTGCCGCCACTGCCGCTGCCGCCCACTGCAGGGGCCAGGCGGGCCGCCAGCGGGGCGTCGGGCGGGCACCCGAGCTTGCCACCACCGTCAAAGCGGCGGGGGTTCAGGCGGGCATGTCTGCCACCTTCATCAGGTCGAAGTCGGCATGGAAGTAACTGCGAACGTCCGCCAGGGCTGCAGGGGCCAGTGGGTGTGGGTGTGGGTGGGTGGGTGGGTGGGTGGGGGGCCAGCAGGGAGGGGTCGTGTCGCAGTGCAAGGTGGGGGAGTGCCCTGGTTCGGGTGCCCCCCGCCGCTGCCTGCTTCTGAGCCGGGTCGGGGCTGTGCAGGTGCGGCACAGCACGCACCTGTGGTGGAGTTGCGGTACAGCTCCGAGTAGTACCGCCACAGCTCCTCCTGCTTCCCCGCCAGCTTCTCCACGCCCAGCTGCCACCGCGGCATCTTCCCCACGCGCAGCGGCTCGACGCCCTGCGGCAGCCGGCTGTTCACCAGCGCCACAAGGTCCTGCAGCCCAGTGGCCAGGGCGGCGAAGGGTGGAGAGCAGATTGAGGTGAGTGTTGACAGCAGGATTGGGCGCCCGCGGCGAGGCGATGCACGAGGGCGAATTGCTGAGTGCGCAGCCGGGCGGCGACGGCCCGGCAACAGGGCAGGGCTTTGCCTACGAGCGCCGCAACGGGGCGCACCGCCGGCGTGCATCTCCTGCAACGTGCGGGAGGCGCGAGCACGCGCCGTGGCGGCGGCGCGGCCACGACGGGCGGGCTAGCGCGGCGGGCGGCAGCTCTGGTGGCGGTCTTGCCTGCATGTCGTCATCCAGGTTCTCCACCCGCCCCAGAAAGTCGACAGCCGGCCGCCCCTGGTCGTCAAACAGGCACGTGGTCTGCGCCTCAATGTGCTCCAGCAGCCAGCCAAAGCGCCGCTTGCAGCAGCCCTGCCTGCAGGGCACACGGGAGCGGCGGGGGCGCTGGCGCGTGGCTCGCGGCAAGCAGCATGCGGCGGTGGCGCGACCTGCGCACACGGTGTGCCTGCTGGGCGGCAGGCCGTTGGTGCAAGGCAGCGGCGGCCACAGCAAGCAGCAATCTGATCCAGGGAATGAAAACCGGCAAAGCACGTGGCTTCCCCACGACACAGCACGAGGTTCCATGGCTGCACACACAAGGTTTCATGTCAACAGCGATCTGGCCCCTGGGCGTGTGCACATCAACCTCTCGGCTGCCCAGGGGCTCACTCTGCAAGGCACTTGGCTCCGTAGCGCGAGGGCAGCTCCGCAAACTTCTCGAAAGAGTCAAAGCAGGGTGGGTTCATGCCGTGCTTGTGCACGTGGTGCCAGCTGGACAGCGCGCGCGCCCAGGGGTTGCGCACAAACGAGAAGACTGCATGGGAATTGGCGGCGTGCAGAAAATGCTGGCGAGCGGGTGACCAAGACCGCGGCGGACAGCCGTGCAGGCCTCTCTGCAGGCGCTCTGTGCTTCTCTAGCCTCAGGAGAGTAGAGGGAGCACCTGCAGGCCCAAATCCCAAATCTGCACAGCACAACCAAACCGCACAACCAGGCTGCTGGGCATGGAGGCGGTGAGCAAGCACGAGGGCAGCAGGTGCAGCGGCGCGGTGCAGGCAGGGGGCCGGGCGGCGCGGCGCAGGCGCGGCGCGGAAGCATGTCTCAACGTCGAGGCGAGCATGCAGCTCACCTGTGTACTCCTTGAAGAGCCGCTTGAGGTCATCCAGGTTGACCACGTTCTCAAAGCAGATCTGCTTGCCCTTGCACTTGTTGGCGCAGGTGTCTGGGTTGACGCTGCAGGGCGGGGTGGAGTAGGGGGCCGTGCACGGCAGAGCATGCTCGCCGCCGACCGCCAGGCCCATTCCGCCACACCCGGCGTGCACATCCCCGGGCTGTCTCTGGCTCCCCGACAGCTGCGGCCAGCCTGCACGGGTGCAGCATGCTGCCGCCCCCACCCCCCACCCCCCCCTCACGTGCAGTACATGGGCAGCTCCTTCTGGCCCAGGCTGACGGTGATGGAGGTCCCCGCCGTCTTGAAGTTGCGCACGTACAGCAGGCGGTACTTGTGGTCCGCCCAGAAGTGGCAGGCCGGGATGGGCGACTGCAGCGCGGCGTTGCTGTGCCCCAGCGACTTGTTGAAGCTGCGGCGAAGCAAGGGGCGGGGCAGAGGCAGACTTGTTGGAGCTGCGGCCACAAGGGGAACAAGGGAACGGCGCACAGGGAGACGTGTTGAAGCTGCGTGCTGCCGAAGGAGCGGACAACACAGTGCGCTGCGCGGACGGGGTGCTGCTGCCCAGCAGCTAGCAGCACGGCTGCCGCCCCCTGCAGCCAGGCTGGGATACCGCACGTCGCCTCGCCGCGCTTGCTGCCCCGCCCGGGCGCTCACGTGTACGCGTGGGCAAACCAGCGGAAGACGGGGGGGCCCATGGTGGCAGGGATGCCTTCCTCGCGGATGTGAGGGTCGGTGTCGGTCAGGTGCGCCCGCACAAAGGCAAAGTTGGCAGGCAGCCCGCCCTTCTGCATGCGGCCGTGCAGCCCCACCGGCGCGCGGATGAGCGCCTCGATCTGCTCGCGTGTGACGTTGGCGTACTGGCTGGCGTAGGGGCCCGCCGCCTGCGCCTGGGCACCCGCCAGCGCGGCCTGCAGCGCCGCCGCCGCCTCGCGCGCCGCTGCCTCTGCCGACGGCGGACCGCCTTCGCCCGCTGCCTGTGAGGTTGCCGTTGCGGTCAGGCACGTCTGAACGTCGGCGTGCGAGCGGTGCAGCAGCAGCAGGGTGGCCACCACCGCCCAGGCCAGCAGCGAGGCTACCAATCGCGGCCGCTGCACCCCGCCCTTGCGGAGCGGCAACCCCATGGGTGCTGACGCCTCGCTGTCCTGCTCCAAAACGACTAGAGAGAGGAAGGGTGGGGGTCCCTGGCACAAGAGGTCTGTGCCACAAGGCAAAGTCGCTTGGGAAGAAGAAGTTGTTCCTCCTGCAGCCAAAACAGATCCCTGAAGTACCAGAGCGCAGCAGCACCTGGCATCCGCCGGGCACACTCCTGATCTCCTGCTGCTGCCATTGCCGCCGCCAGCTGGGCGGGTGGCAACCGCAGGACAAGCATGGCCGCATCTTTGCTCCCGTGTTGGCAGCATCAAGCAGGAAGCAGTGCATTGTTTCAGTGTTACAGAGTGTACAGAGGACCAGCGCATGGCGCACAACTCATGCTGCGGCTCTCTTGGCTGCTTGCTGGGCGGCGCGGCACTGCGCCTTGTGGGCCGGCCAGTTGGCCAACTGGCACTCGCGACTGCAGAACCACAGCTGCTTGCAGCCGCTGCACCGCAGCAGCTTGCCCTCGGTGCCGCCGCACTCGGCGCACCGCTTGGCCGCCGCCGCAGGCCGGGCGCCACCGCTGCTGCTGGCAGCACCGCCGCTGCTCTCGGCTGTCGCTGGCGCCGCTGCCACCGCGCCCTGCATGGCAGCACCGCCGCTGCTCTCGGCTGTCGCTGGCGCGAGGCTCCCTCCGCCCTGCTTGGCTTTGCCACTGCTGGTGCTGCCGCTGCTGTCGCCGGGGGCGCGAGGCGCCTTGGCTTCCGCTTCGGCAGCCCTGGAGGCCGCCTCGAAGGCCTGCACTACGGCCTTCACATGCCGCCTGTTCTGCAGGAGGGCATAGTTCAGCAGCGCCTTGCACTGCTCCCGGATGCGAGGGGAGCTGCGCAGGCCGTGCCTGACGAGCACGTCGACGCAGCCGCGGAAGGAGCAGTGCGGGCTGCGTGCAGGGGGGGCGGGGGGGGGGGGGGGTGCGGTCGCAGGGCAGCGGGGGACGGCAGCGCTGCACACGTGTTTGCAGGCGGGGCAGTCACCGGCGCCTGCGTGGCCCTGCGCTCTGGCTGCCCAACCATCGGCCGCCTGCCTGGCAACAAGCTTTGACCGGCTCTGCAGCTGGGCGTGGGAATGGGATAAGCACCTTCCGGCAGCGGCGGAGCCACCCCACCTGTGCTTGCCATCGCCATGCTCGCAGCGCTGGCAGCGCATCCCCCCGGCCACACAAGAGAGGCAGCTAGACTCGAGTACAGCGTACAGCAAGAGCTCCAGCTACAGCGGGGGACAGGGGGCAGGCCGCTCCGCAAGTCGCACGCCCTTGCCTCCAAGGCTGTCGGGCCACAGGGTTGGGTCCTAGCACTTGAACTCCCGCGCTCCCAGCAGCAGCGCCTGGTGCCCAACTCGCCCTGCCCGTGCCCTCTTCTCTGCACGTGAGCACGGCAGGCGGGGCAGCGCACGGCGCGGCCGCAGCGCTCACCGCGGGCGCCTTCAAGGCGCGATCCATGGCGGGCCGGAAGCCCTTGAGGACGCGCGAGCACAGGTGGGGCGAGTGGGAGAGCATGGCATCCAGTTCCCTGCGGCAAAGTGGGCAGCAGCTCGGCCCGCTGAGCGCGCGCGGCAGGCAGCAGGCCGCAGACAGCCGCCGCGGGCCGGCCCGTGAAGCAGGGCACCAGGCGTCAGGCACGCAGCAGCCGGCAGGGTGCGGGAGGGCAGGCAGCGCGCGTCGCGGCGGCGTGCTGCAGCCGGCACGTGGGCGAGGCCCCAGCGGGGGCAGAGGGGGCGGGCCGCGGCGCCGGCGGCACCCACCGCGGGTTGCCCTGGTTGGCCGCCATAGACAGCGGGTTCTGGAACTGGTCGTTGGCGGGCACCCCCCGGGGCGTGACCTCCTCCAGGGGGTCAAACCCAGCGTCCAACAGCAGGCGGATCACCTCTGCGGGGGGGGAGAGAGGTTGTTAGGGCCAAACCCGGCGTCCAGCAGCAGGCGGATCACCTCTGTGTGTGCAAAGGAGAGGGGGGGGGAGGGAGGGTGTTGGGGCCAAACCCGGCATCCAGCAGCAGGCGGACCACCTCTGCGCAGGAGAGGGTGTTCGTGTGGTCGTGGTGGTGGGTGGGTGGGTGGGGGCCGGGGGTGTTTATGTGGTTGTGGTGGTGGATGGTGTGTGTGTGTGGGTGGGTGGGTGGGGTGGGGTGGGGTGGGGGTGGGGGTGGGCGCGCGCAGGGCTGCGCTCACCCGCCTTTCGGAGGAACCCCAGGAGACCGTAGCCTCGCGAGCCAGCCAGGCAGGCAGCCCAGCCCGCAGGCCAGCTCACCGGGCCCCGCGCCGTAGTAGGCCGCCTGGCAGAGGGCGGTCAGCCCCATGGAGCCGCGGTGGTGCGGGTCCGCCCCCTGCTGCAGCGCCGCGCGCACCAGCCGCGCCTGCGTCTGCTCCAGGCCGCGGCCGGTCGACGACAGGGTGCAGACTGCACACCAGGGCGGGAGCCGTGCGCAGGGGCGGTGGTGACCGGGAGGGTGGTCGTGCGGGGCGCAGGGTGGGAGGGCACCTGGGAGTAAAGGTGGTGCGTGAGCGGCGACCCTGGTGGCCGCGGAGCAAGCAGCAGGCATGCAGGCAGGGCAGTCCGCGGCAGCAGGAATGCAGGCAGGGCAGTGCGAGGCAGCAGGCATGCAGGCAGGCCAGTGCGAGGCAGGGAGCCATGCAGCGCCAGGTTGTCTCCCTCTCACTGGATGTCAGGATGGTCGCGCCAAAGTAGCCTGCAGGAGTGACCGAAGCATTGGGGAAGATGCCCTGCACGTGCACCTCAGGCGGAGGGTTAAGCACACGAATTGCTGGCGGCGGCGCACGCCACGACCGAGTCTGCACCTCAGCCAGCGCTGCCCCTCCGGCGCACGCGCCGGCCAGATGGCATCTGCAGCCCGCCGTCGCAGCATGGAGCCTCTGCCGCTGTCACAGCAAGGAGCATCTGCCGCTGTCGCAGCATGGAACGGGCATGATGGGAGGGTGGCATGCGGCAGGCGGCGCGGCGCCTCACCCCCTCGATGCGGCTCAGCAAGAAGTCGACATCCAGCCTCTCCCCGCTCTTTGTGCTCTTGTACAGGGCCGTGGCAACCTGGAAGCAAGTGGGAGTGGTCAGAAAGTTGGGCAAACGGCACAGTGCGGGGCTCAGCCAGGCGAGGGCGCACGTCGGAGCGGCGACCCCTGAGCGCCGCAGGCAGCCACAAGGGGGCGCCTGGCACAACGGGCGGCAGTGCAGGCCCCACCCCTGCAGCCGCGCGGCGCGTGGCCCCGCGGCCCGGGCTGGTCGGCGCGGCGCACAGCCCCACGGCCCTGCACCCGCGCGGCGCGCCTGCTGGGTGTTGCGGATGCGGCGCAGGAGGTCGAGCGCGCCGGGGGTGTCCCGCCACAGGTCGCCGCACATGTGGGCATACAGCGCCCCCTGCGCGTGCGACCCGCTGGGCCCCAGGTAGCGCGGCAGCGGGTTGGAGGGCATGGGGCTCTCCCCCAGCAGGTACTCGGCCGCCAACGGCGCCAGGTCCACGGCTGCAGGCGGGGGGCCAGGGGGCGCACAGGGCGTGGGGCGGCGGGTTCGACGCTCGGCAGGCGCAACACCGCTCCACAACTGTAAGCACCAGGTAGCAGGTAACTCGGTCTGCACGGCGCCAGGGAACCGGAGGCCGCACTAGCAGAGGCCATCACCGCAGACGTGAGCCGCCCCAAGGAGTGGCCAGCAGCCGCTTGTGGCAGCAACCCTCTTGCAGGCACAGGCACCGACAGCAGACACCATGAAGCAGGCGACTGGGACAGCATGCAGCGGCGTGCCACCGCTGCACGCCCAGGGCAGAGCGCGGCAGGCGCTGGGGTGCAACCCTTGGGGCGCACCGCGCGAGCGGCGGCAGCGCGCGCTTACCCAGCACGGCGGCGCTGCCCCCCCAGGCCTGCTCCCACACCACGCCCTCCTCGCCCGCCTCGCGGCTGCTCACTGCCGGCCGGTACTCGCACACCTGGCCAGACCCAAACTGCGGGGCCAGGGGCGGGAAAAGCTGATACATGTTGATGCATGGACATGGGAAAGGGTTGCCTCCACGCAGGGGGTAGCCAGGCATGGGGGCACACTGCCAGCTAGCTGCCAATCCCCCGCTCGCTTGCTCGGGCAGCGCAGGCGGGTGGGGTCCAGGCGGGCAGGGGGGGGAGTCCGGACCAGACCACAACC
>KQ481997.1:1232235-1246886 GCA_001430745.1 Auxenochlorella pyrenoidosa
GGCTTGGAGGTACCATACCGACATCGAGGTGCTCGCCTGCACTGCCTGGGGCTGACCAAGCGCCCGTCCCACGCTGCTTTGCAAGCGGCGGCTGCGCCTGCGTCCGCCCCCTGCTGCGTCCACCCCCCTGCCGCAGTGTACCTGCACGACTGCGACGATGTGCTGCTGCAGCTGGGCCTGCAGCCAGAGCTGTTCCTTGGTGCGATGCGGGGGGCCTGCTGTGGCCGGGCCGCGCTAGACCTGCTGCCAATCCTGCTCAGTCGCGGTTTGCGACGGCGTGGCCAGCCGGCACCCCCGCTTGCTGCAAAGCATGTGCACAGCAGTGAAGAATTTTCGTGCCGGACCTGCACAAGTGCCCCATCCTCCCGGCCCCACCCTCCCTGCAGGCAGCAAGCTGCCGCACATCCTGACATCTGCCGTCATCCTGGCGGTGCCCGGCGTCCTGGCCTGGGGGGCGGACCTTGCGTGGCGGGCGTGGCTGGACCCTGCCGCCGCTCGGGAGGCCCTGTCCCGCGCGTTCGCGCTGCCGCAGCAGCTGCCGGCGCTGGCGGGCGCGCTTGCCGGTGGCGGCGGCGCCACGGGCGGCGGCAGCAGCAAGGCGGCCAAGGAGCGGGAGAGCGAGAGGGAGGCGCAGGCGCGGGCCATTGCTGTGCTCAAGGCCGCCAGCTCAGCAGAGGCAGAGCGGGTTGCTGGCAGCGCCGCGGCAGCAGCAGCGGCAGCTTCTCGACCCGCCAAGCCGCTGCGGCCGTTTGTTGAGCTGGCGTATGGTGAGCGCGGCTGCTGGGGCTGGCGTGCGCGTGTGCTGCGTCACGTGCCTGATTGTGTCGAATGTGCAAAAGGGCGCCATAGGCCATACCCCCCGGCTCAGAGCACAGGCGCGCCTTTGTGCAGCCTGCCAGCAGCCTTGCCACCCTCCTACCTGCCCACATGCTGCCCGCACGCAGCGCCCTGCTGAACCTCCCACCTCCTTGTCTGTTGGCCCCCCCGCTGCAGGCTACCTGCCGCTGGTGTGGGCAGGCACCCTGGCCTATTACCTAGACAATGCCTTTGAGGAGGCCGGCCTCATCCTGCCGGTGGGATACTGCTTTCTGCCACGTCTGATGCTGGTTTTGTCGTCCCGCCAGGCTGTCATTCTGGCAGGCAGAGAAGGGCGCTCATTACTGCCTTCGCTTGTTGCCAGGCGGGAAGGCTCAGCCTGCCGACGCACACCCCGCAAGCCAGGTCGAGTCACTATTAGCCAGTGCGCCCAGCAGGCCCCGCTGTGCGCTCCACACTTGCCCTACACGCCCGCTGCCCTCGCTCACCTGCCGCCCGCCGCGCTTGCCTGCCGCCTGCCGCAGGTTGCGGCCGCCACCTTTGGCTTTGATGCGCCCTGGCTGCCCACGTTTGCGGTGGACCCTGTCGTGACAGAGTTCCTGCAGGCAAGTGTGCCCGCCCCGCCTCTGCACCCCTGACTCCCCCTCTGCGCCCCTGCTGGCCGGGGCGCTACCATTTGCGGCGCCCCGCAGGCTGCCAAGCTCTGGCAGGGGCATGCCTGTGGTCGTGCCGCAGGGAGCAGCTGCCAGCCGCCAGGTGCCACCAGCAACTGGCTGCCCCTATGTTTGCGTCGCTGCCGTCTCGTCTCCACACAGCACGCACCTTGCCACACCACTCCGGCAACACACTCCCCCGTCCACCCGATCTCCACCCCCTTGCAGGGCTCCACCCTACTGTTTGGCGCCGCCCTCTCCCTGGTGCTGACCCGCAAGCTTGGCGCGCAGCCCTGGAGGCAGCTGGCGCCGCAGCTGCTGCTGATCGCCGCCTTCACGGCCGAGCTGTGGGCCCTCATCCTGCCCAACTGAGCACTCAATCAGCCATGTGGCTCCCGCCGGCGCTGCCTCGCATGCGCTGCCGCCCTGCCGAGACGTTCTGTGCCACCATTCGACGCACCAGCGCGCGTGCAGTGACATCAGCGCAGCTGGCTGCAGGCTGTCGCTGTGGCCGGCAGGGTGGCGGCCCGACCCTCGCTGTCGCAAGCGACAACCCCTGTCAGACACACGATTTGTATGCTCTCCCTCCCCGCTGAGAAGATGACACCAGACAAGAATTTTCCCGCATCCGTCTGTCATTCCACGCTCAGACAGTACTATTGGACACAACTGCCAGCACTGCGTCCTCCACCCGCTGCCCGTCTCTTGGCCAGTTATTGGTGCTGTCAACTTGTTCCTTTTTCACACACTCTCTAAATATGTAACAAATCAACTCAGCTTGTTGCAGTGGCTGAGGAAGTTTGCCGGCGGATGGCGAGCAGCTGTACTGCAAACTGCAAGATTGCTCTGCACCGTGGGGCTGCCATGCCAACTCCGGGCAGCCCAGCTGTATGTTACATCTATCATACACCTCGAATTGAATTCCATGTATTCTCATGTTCATTGCACAACCCCTTGAACCCTTGGAAGCTGCCAAGGTGGGTTGATGTGACCCTTGCCCGGCTCCCGCACGCTGCTGCCGCTGCCGTGGCCTCACCTCTTTTGTAAACATTTCGAGCCACAGGCATTCGACGCACAGTACTTCCTACACATTTGATGCCATGTTTGCACTGCAGCAGAAAGCTTGCCTGCAGCTACCTGCTCCCGCGCCCGCGCGCCTCTCCTGCTTCCGGCCCGGGCTGCGCCTCTCTGCGGCTTTAAGGGATGTGCGAGATTACAGAAAGCGCACGCAGCAGGATGATCGGCGCCCCTCCAGGATAGGAGGTAAGCAGGACCCAGCCGGAAGTGGGACTCCCAAGGCCCCGATCGCTCTTCAATCACGCTCTGAGCACTTTTCCCTGCTTTCAGGTCACGACGCTAGCAGTGGAGTGCAGCTCAACGCCCGGTTGCTGCGCCTGCAGGTGCGTCCGCCCGCCGCCGCCGCCCCTGTTGTACATGCCGGTGCTGCCACGACCGCCGGGTGCTCATGTCCTCCTGAGAGCCGCTCGCTTATCTTTGGCCGGGACGTATGCCCAAACACTTCACCTGTGAAGCCCCTGCTTGGCTCCTCTTGCAACAGAACCCTCTGCTGGCGGCCGAGGGGTCTTGGGCGTGCTCCGCGCCCGCGCCTTCGTCGGGCAGCCTGCTGCTGGCGACGCCGCACGCCGGTGACCAGCTGGGTCCGGACTTGCGACAGGTAAGGAGAGATTCCATTTTGATTTCAATATCTAGATTTCGCACAGGGAGAGTGTGCACTGAGCTGCCGTGCTGAGTGGGCGCCTCGCACCGGCGCCCTCGCCGGCCCTACCTCCAACTGGCCTGCCTGTCGATGTTCAGGACTGCCCCAGAGCTTGTCTTGCTGCCCATCCGCCTGAATGCAGGCGGTGGTGTTCCTGCTGCAGCATGGCCCACGCGGCAGCCTGGGGCTGGTGCTGAACCACCCCACCTGCGAGCGGCTGGGGCGGGACTGCAGGGGCGAGGTGGCGCTGGTCCGGGTGAGCTGCACATGCTCCTCCTCTTGCCTCAGCTGTTGTTGGCTGCTGTTTTTCATCACCTTTGAAAGAAATTGAGCCAGTTTTGAAAACTCGACTTCCAAGCCGCCTGCCTGCTGTGTGTGCCAATGGTGAACGCCTGTGCGGCTGCGCCCAGCCCAGTCCCCGGCCAACCGCCGCGCTGTGCCCACGCTGCTGCAGGCGCCCGACGGCCCGCCCAACGGCCGCCTGTACTGGGGCGGCCCTGAGGGCGAGCGGGTGGTGACGCTGCTGCACGGCGGCGACCGCCGACTGCTGCCGCTCAGCTGCCCGGTGGCGCCGGGCGTGTGGGCGGTGTTTGACCAGGACGCCATTGCCGACGCAGCTGCAGGGGACCTAGCCATGGTGAGCTGGGCAGAGGGCAGAGGACAGAGGGCAGGGCGAGGGGCCCTTGCGCAGGCCGGGGAGGCAGCCGGGCCGGGCGCGCACAGCCGGCGGCGCGGCGGCAGCATGCGGCGTGCACCTAGCTTTGGGCTATGCAGCCTTGCCACTGGTGCCTGTGCACAGCATCAGAGCGGCGGCTCTCCTTCTGACTCGGCCGCCTGCCACCACCGCGCGCCCTGCACTCAGGACCTCGCCCCTCTGCGCTTCTTTGAGGGCGCCTGCACCTGGGGCCCAGGGGAGCTGGAGCGGCAGGTGGAGCAGGGCGCGTGGACGTGTGCAGCCGCCAGCCGCAGCCTGGTGCTCAAGCACAGCAGCCAGCTGCCGCTGCCGCTGTGGCAGGAGGTGTCAGAGCTGGCGGCTGCAGGCTGTTGCGAGGCCGCAGGCTGTGACCTTGCATTAGCTTGAGGTGCGGCTCCATCGGCTCGTGCGGTGTGCTGATGAACATTGATTGCTAGCATGGCTAGCATGGCGTATCAGCCTGGTGTGCTTGCAGGTCAGGGCATGCGACACACAGCTGTCCAGCATTTTGTCCGTGTCCCTTGCTTTTTCCCATTATTGCACAGCTTCTGGAATCCAGCTTTGATCTTGCTGCCATGGCATGAATGCCTTGAGAGCAAAACAAATCCTTCTCGCCATCTGTGTGCTGTGCCAAGCCTGACGAGCGAACCTTTTGAGCGTCAGTCCTGCCTGTTTTTCTCCTGTCAGGATTGTTTTTATAAACCCCGCATCTTCGAATCAATTGTCCAAATGATCGAACAACTCTTCTTCATTTCCCTACAGCCTCTGCCATGCCTGCGCCGAATGGTCACCCCCAGCCCCTTCCCTCATGATGTATATGCACAATACAAACAATATTCACCACCCCAGCGATTGTAACCTCCATGATGCCTTGGATGAAGATGGCAGGCTATGCGCCCACAAGCACCAAACAGTCCACTTGCTGCAACGTTGCATCACTCTGCGCAAGCCACCACGGCTACGCTGCACCCGCTACCTGTCACTGCTTTGATTTTGGCTTCCCCAAATCGTGCCGCTTCTATCGTATGCTCCTTGTGCGGCGATGATGTCTTGTGCAGTGCTGCAAAGCCCCAAACCCGCTTTTCGAGTGATCGGCACCTTTCGCAGGCGCCAGTGTGTGGTATCGGCATCCAGCGATGGGCGTCCCGAGCCCGACTGGAGGAGCTTTAGAGCGCACTTGGTGCGCGCGTCCCAAGGCGCGTTGTCGGGGCAAACAAAAAAACTCGGTTTGAGCCGTTTGGCGCGCCGGCACGCTGAAAGCCCTGTCCTCTGCATGCAGATCACGTAGGAACTATGGGTCTGGAGTCAAACCTCCGGTTGCTGAGCATCCAGGTAAGTGCCGCCGCCGCCGCCGCCACTTGCAGCTGCTGTTGCTGTGCGAGTGGGAGACCTGATCCCAATAGCAACCATCGGTGCCTACCACTGTGCCGCTTATGGGTGGATGCAAACACGTTTCTGCGTTCTGTCCCCTCGCAGAGCCCGACGCTAGCAGCTGAGGGGGTGTGGGCCCACGCCACCCCGGTGCCAGAGCCGGGCGGCCTGCTGCTGGCCACCCGGCTGACCCCTTCAGCGCTGGGGAGCATGGAGTACTGGCAGGCAAGCAGCGGGCTACATTGCAGCCTGCCCCCCCCTCCCCCCCCCCGGGTCTCCATCTCTGTTGCTGGCCTCGTCATGGCCAGCTTGCGCGGCGGACATGTCCATGGACCAGCACCCCAAGGCCCGCTGGAGCCAGCCAGCCAGCCAGCCAGCTAGTCGGTTAAAGCGTGCATTTCGGGCCCTCCCTCCTGCCAGGTGGTGGTGCTGCTGCTGCAGCACACCGTGCACGGCAGCATGGGCCTGGTGCTGAACCGGCCCACCAACGCGAGGGTGGGCCGCGGTCGTGACGGCCTGCCCGCGCCTGTCCACGTGAGCCGGCGGGAGGAGCGCTGGCGTGACCTTGGGCCGGCGCGCCGCTGGCCCAGCACTGGCGTTGCATTCTCACACGCTCTTGACAGCACCCCGAGCAGCGCCCGAGCAGCGCCCTGCTGCTGCGCCCTGCCTGTAGATCCGTGAGGGTAGCTCTCGGGTCTTCACCCTGCGTATTTGATGCCCACATGTCGTCGGTCTTGCTCCCACTCAACCCCCGGGCAGGGCGTGCGTGACGGCCTGCCCAGCTCACGCCTGTACTGGGGCGGGGCCTACGCCGAGCACTCCATGACGCTGCTGCACGCCGGTGACCAGGCGCCGCTGCTGCTGGGCAGCCGGGAGATCGCCCCGGGCATCCACTGCCTGTTTGGGCAGGAGCAGGTGGCGGCGGCGGCCTGCGACGTGTCGCAGGTGGGCGTGCGTGGGCACCCGGAGGGGCAGCAGGCGACCTGGCAGCTGTGGTGCGGTGCCTTAGATATCCGCACCTGGCGGCCCCCCTGGACTGCTTGGCGCCGCATGTCGGGACCCCTGCCTGGCCTGCTGCTGCCAACAGGCGACCCTGCTGGCGTCGCTCAGACAGCACCCTGCTGGGGCCCGCCCACCTGGCCGTGCAGGGCGGCGCCCCGCTGCGCTTCTTTGCGGGCGCCTGCACCTGGGGCCCAGGGGAGCTGGAGCAGCAAGTGGAGCAGGGCGCCTGGACCTGCGCAGCCGCCAGCCGCAGCCTGGTGCTCAAGCCCTGCATCCAGCTGCCGGTGCCGCTGTGGCGCGAGCTGGCGTGCCTGCTGGGAGATGAGCGGGCAGCGCGGCGCACGCAGCGTGCGCCGCCGCAGGCGCCAGGCTCGCCGGCCCCGTAGGAGGGGCGGCAGGCAGCGCCAGCAGGCCATTTGTGAACCAATGGGCGGCTGCAGAAGCCGTCTTTGTACTGAAAAATACGAAAAGAATGCAGCAGCGCGTGCCTAGCTGGCGCACCGGCCTGGAATTCAGCCGCCCCATGGTCTGCCAGACTTGGAACAAGTGAGGACACGCGCTCTCGCCACCCCTGGGGTTTACCAACGCTCTGTCCACTTGAACTTAACACCTGTACTGCCTGCCCGTGCCGCTTCTGTTGTGACGCACCCGGTTTTGTTTAGAACGGCCCCTCTGCAACGCGGTTTTGTCTAAGAATGCCCTTACCTCTGTTATTCTTTCTGTCCTTGCAGCAAAATCACAATCAAATTAGCGCTTTTAGGCACACACGCTGCTGCCTGCCCTCAATCATTGGATGATCTGTAAAGTGCAATTTACAATGTGTCCAAGCACACCGCAACCAGGCTGCAGCGCTGCAGGCTGGGGTGGGGGGTGAGGGGGTGGGGAGGGGTAGGGGGCCGCGAATCACTGTCACAGACGATGTCTTTCTCAGCCCTGCAGCTAGAAAGCTTTCCTCTAGCCCCTCAAGCATCCTGCTAACTGCTCCCCTTTTCTCCTCCAGGTAGCATGAGCAGTGGCACATCCAGCCCTGCTGCTTCCAGGCATGTAGCATCTGCTTGGCTAACCATTTCTGCTGCCCAGTCACCATGCATGTATGGTGCTAGCCGCCCAGCCCTCCTGCCCCTTCCTGCTCCATTAATGTAAAGCCTTGCAGGCAGTACTCTTTGTTGTTCATCACTGCCCATTCTGCTCACTGCATTGCAAAGCACAACAGTGCACACTGGGATGTGGGAAACTCTTGACACAGCTGCTCAGGTCTGCTCCTGAGGCTGCCCAGCCGCGTCCTCTGCCGCCCGTGCCGCTGCCAGCAAGCGGCACGCTGCCCGGTGCCCCTCCCGCCAGTCAGCCACGCTGCAGTCGCGGCAGCAGTAGCGCGCCACGCGGCACCCCGTGCACAGCTTGCCGCGCCTGCCGGTTGCCTCCAGGTTGGGGCAGGCCAGGTGGGCGCAGCTGGCGCGGGCGGCGGCGGCCTGCGCCAGCTCCAGCTGCGCGGCCTGCTGCCGCTCGGGGCGCCCGTCCTGCTCCTGCCAGTGGGCCAGCAGCGCCGAAGCCAGGCCAATGCCTGCTGGCTCGACAACGGCAAAGAAGTTGTGTTCGCCCGAGCTGACTCTGGCAGGCACCTCCCCAAGGGCAGCTGACATTCGCTGGCAGCCCTGCTGCAGCTGTGCCCGGCGGCCCGGGGGCATGCCGGAGCTCTCTGCCGCCCCCAAGGCAGCCTGTGCCTCTGCATGCAGGAGGAGGACTGCAGTGATGACAGCCGTATCAAGTCGGGCCCCTGCGGGCACGGGCAGGGTTGCCGCCAGGCCGCCGCTGGAGAGCAGCCGGGCAGTGAAGCGGGGATTGCGCTGAGCGACCTCAAAGGCGGCAGTCCAGCACTCGACTGTCACTGCCTCGCCCTGCGGGAGGGCAGCCTGAGCATGCTGCCGTTATGGTGGCTGGTGTTGGCGGCGCCAGGCTCAGAGCATTGCCACCCAGGAGTCCCCCTGGGACGCCGTCCCGCGCAGCACAGCAGCAGCCCTCACCTTCGGCAGCGCGCAGAGCAGCTCGCGCAGCAGGCCCAGCATGCTGGGGCTCCACGCAGCCGGCAGGATTGGGTTGGTCAGGCTGACTGTCAGGGCTGAGGCAAGCCTGGTGCAGGCCATCGGGTGCCGCAGGATGGCGTCCAGGCAGCCCGGCGCCCGCATGGCTGCCTGGACCGCAGCAAGAAAGGCAGCCTCTCCGCCCTGCGCCGCCCTGCAGGCCGTGGCGTGCCCCAGTCGTCAGACAGACAGCGGCACGGGATGCAGCCTGGGCAGGTCGAGGGTGGTTGGCTCCTGCCTGTTCCCCGCACAGCCGGCGAGGGGCTGCGGTCCCACATCAGGGCTGGCATTGAACGCAGACAGGCGCCGCCATCCTGACCTCACCTGCCGCCCAGAAGCCCGCTCTCCAGTTGCTCTGCCGCTCCATCAAAAGAGTCACACAGCAGCAACAGCAGGGTCACCACGGGCTGCTCCTCAAATTGCAGCACCACAGCTGCCACAGAGGGCGCGGCAACAGACCAGTGCACTGCGCGGCAGCTGGCTTCGAGCAGCGTCGTGCTGGCGGAGGCCAGCTCAGCGCTTGGCGCGCTGTCCTGCTGCGCGTACAGCATTGCGGCGGTGGCAGCGGCGCTCGCCGCAGCAAGCAATTCGTGGACAAGGACGGGCACCACGGGGGAGGCTCCATAGTCTGCCACGTGCGGGGCAGCAGCCGCGAGCAGCGGCAGGAGGCGGCACGCCTCTGCTCCGGCGGCACACCATGCCGGCGCGGCTGCCGCCCCGCCCGGCAGCTCGGCAGCTTTGCCTGCCTCCATCAAGCTGCAGGCAATCGGCTCCCAGCTGCCCAGCTGAAGACCCCAGCTCACCGCCGGACGCGCTTCAGCAAAATCGAGCCGGGTGCCCAGCTGCAGCAGGCGCGTGAGGCACGGCAGCAGCGGGAGCAGGGCCACTGCAGCCTGCTCTTCCAAGCCACGGTGCAGGACCTTCTCTGTGACCCTGGCCACCAGTTTTCCCGCATCCTGGCTGCGCCGCAGGTCACCGAGGCTGGCAGGGCTGGGCAGCAGGTCCAGCACCGTCGCGGCGCTGCGAAGCAGCCGCAGCAGGCTGGCATCATCTAAGGCAGCTGTGTGGTTCGCCAGCCCTGGCTGCAGCAGAATGGAGGACAGCGCGGCCAACAGGCGCTCTACCACGCCCCACTCCACGCCGCCTTCAGGCTGCCTGTCCCGCGGCAGGCGAAGGACGACTGCCGCCATGCCGAGGCTGCGCAGCAGCAAGGCGGCCAGGTCGGCCGACAGGGACTGGTCTGCATTCAGCTGCATGCCATGTTGCCTGAACTCTGGGGTGGTGCACAGCGCGGCAGCAAGGTAATCCAGCCCGGATGGCATGCCGCCGGCAGCTACAGGGAGAGTTCCCAGTGCGGCTAGGTCAGGAAAAGCTGATGGCATGGCGCACTGGCATAGCCAGCTGCAGCCTGCGCTCCTGCTGTCGCTCAGAGGGCTAGCAAGCACCGGCAGACGCTACCTTTGCAATGTTTTGCTGCCTGCCTGCCCGCCCCCGCCCCCCCCCCCCCCTCTGGGGCCCTTCAATCCCACCTGCCCTTCAATCCCACCTGCCCAGATACGCACCCAACCAACCAACCAACCAACCCCAGGCCCCCCACTCATGAGCTCACGCGATGGGGCGACCCGCAGCGCAGCCAGCGCAGCTCGCAGCCAGGGCAGCAGCGTGCTGGGCGGTGCTGCCTGCTGCGCAAACTCGCCCAGCACTCCGTTGTCTTCGGCAAGCAGCAGGCAACTCGTCATGGCTCTGAACTGGTCCCTGATGCTGCCTGTCAGCAGGCTGCGAGCAAGCTGGGTGCTGTCTGCGCCTGAATCCCTCTGCGCCCTCGCCATCAAGAGCTCCAATTGCAGCCGCCCGCTGCCCTGCACCAGCCGGGCTGCCAGGCACACCTCCAAGGCATCGCCCGGGCTGGCCTCCAGGGCTTGAGCCACTCTCACTGCCCCGACGATGGCGCAGCTGCAGGCGGGCACCATGGCCATTGCGGAGTGCAGTTTGGGGCCAGCGTCCAGGGTTCGCAGCTGCCGTTGCAGTTCCTCATCCCACGAAGCCACCAGGCGGGCCAGCCTGCAAACCAGCCTGCAGCGCGGGGGCGGCGGAAGGCGGCGGCAGGCCGACTGTGGTCACGGTCCGGGTAGTGTTTACTGGTCACACAACGGGAGGAGACGGTTGCTCTTGGCCAACTCCGGGGCGCTCCGAGCTCAGTTCCCTGCGGCTCACCTCGTCACCTCGGCCCTCTCGGCCGCGGTGGGCTCTATGGCCTGCAGATCCAACCCTGAGACGAAGATTTGAAACTGTTTGAGTGCCTGTGCGAGGCCAGGCGCTGCCAGAGAAGTGTGCCGCAGCAGTGCCGCCAGCCGGCCGCGTATGTCGGCCCAGGCAGAGCTCATGGCTGCAAGTGGAGCAAAGGAGTAGCAGCAGAAGGAGCGAGGGTGGAGCAAGGCAAGAGAGGGTGACGGCAAAGTAGCAGTTGTCTCGGTTGTGCCCATGACAGGGCTATGTGGCGTGCCCGCTGCTCTCCCCACATTATCATAGCCCTGTAACAGGCAGCGCCGCACCGCTCGATGGCTCAGAGTGAAATCACCAGCGTGTCAAAGCCAGAGTCACCAGGGTTAGCTGCAGTCACCAAGGAATGCAATCGGGGATCATCCCCGATGATCATAATACACAGGCAACACGGCCGCCCCCACACCACACCACACCACACCACCCCTCTCGTGCATGCTTTGGATGGCGGCGGCGGCCTTTGCCTACGCACCTGACCCTTGTAACTGCTGTATGTTACAGCCAACCTGACTCTGATGTTCCCGGCGCTGCGCTGCGGGGCACGCTGTGCTGCAGGCAGCACAGGTCATGCCGCCGCCGACCCCTCGCCGCAACCTGGCAGCTTCTGTTCAACTGGCTGGGCCGCATAATTAAAGCGCAGCAGGCTGGCGCAATAAGGCATGCCAGGACATAAGTGAAAGGCATTGGTAAGAGCATGCAGTACTGGTGCAAGTGAGAGAGGGGCAGCTGTTGGGTTAAAGACGGTGCATGGCAACGCGGGGGAAGGAGCATAAGCAACGCCCAGGGGATCACTTGCAGATAACCAGCGGACCGGCTGACGGAGCTATCGCAAGACCTTTGCGCCCGCATCCGCCGGGCACGGGCAAACCGAAAGCCTGGGCGAGCCTCCGAGAGCCGGCGGCAAAGAGGTGCGCCCAGGCTTTGGGTTGCCCATGCCCTGCGGCTCGGCGTTGCCTACCAACTTTGCTTCAGCCTGGGCGCAACTTGGAAAGCCGGCGGCAAAAGCCGGCGGCAAAGCTCGGCATCGCCCATCGCTCAGAAGCGCTTCCAGCCGGCCTCGCCGCGGGGGATGATGTCGGGCACCACGCGGCGCAGGCGGTACCAGTTGACCGGGTCAACGCCCAGGGCAATCATGGTGCCAAACTGCGGGCGGGACAAGCCAGGGGGGAGGGGCCCAATGTGTGCAGCTGCCAGGGGTGGAATGCTGCAAGAGCGCAGCTTTCATGGCTAGCCCACCACGCTGGCCAGGGCAGCTGGCAACACAGTTTGGACAGCCGAGGCTCTTGAATGTCGACCCCGTTGGCAGCCACGCCCACCTGCTGGCAGCGCTCGGGCATGGCCCAGATGAATGCACGGATGTAGGTGGCGCGCTGGCTCAGCATGGGCAGCGCCTGCACCACCAGCGGCAGCACCTGCATGCCAGGCAGGCTTGGAAAGACAACAAATCAGGCAGGACGCGTCCAGTGCGCCGACCAACAGCCGTCGCGCCCAAAATCCTGGCGCTTCTGCATCGTGCAATCACCCAGACTCGGCTGCGCTTGCCTGGAACCACTCCTCTGCCGGCTTGGCATCAAAGCAGTCGTTCATGATCTTCTTCTGCACCGGCCCTGGGATGTAGCGGCGCACCTGCAGGGGGGCGGGAAGCAAGGCGTCAGAAACATACCAAGGGGCAGGGCGTCAGAGATCAATCAAGCGGAAGGCTTTGGCAAGGAGGCAGGTGAGCGGGCGGCCAGTTGGGCGCGACCGATGGGGCCCTGGCAGCAGCCCCCCCACCCCCACCCCACCCCACCCCCCACCCCCACCCCGCGGGCACAGCTTGGCAAGAGGGAGATTGGATTGGTTTGATGAGCAGCCAACCCACCACAGGGCGGATGTGATCCTCCAGGTAATCATAGCTGGACTTGCAGTAGGCATCCAGGCGGCCCACGGCAGCCTGCGGGCAAGACGTGAAGGTGCAACCAGTTTGGTGCCCAGCCAGCAGGCGGCCTGCTGCCTCCCAGCTGGGGCCCAGCGGTGAACCGGCACGACAGCCTCCATTGCAACAGGTCGCGGCCCCAGCTGCGCTCCCTCGTACAAGATGCTCCAGGCGCCCAGCGCATGCAGTGCCCGCACCCCAGCGCAGCACCCCTCACCAGCAGAGCGCCAAAGTCCATGCCCTTGCCAGGCGCCAGCCCGCTGGCCCCATTCCGGCCGCCCAGCAGCTTGTCAAACTCGCCTGCCCGCTCAGGGAAAAGCAGACAGGGTCACACAGGGGCAGGGCGGCGGGCAGGCAGGCGAACGCGGCGTTGCTGACAAGTAGCGCATGGCAGGCAGGCAGGGCTGCAAGGAAACGGCTGCACCGATGCCTTGCTCCGGCCCTGCCTCACCAGAGGCGATGAGCGCCTTAGTTGCGTCGCAGCCGCCCAGCAGCTTCCCGTTCGCATACCTGCAAGCTTGCACAACAAACATTGATGGCTCATCGGGCGCACCTCAAGGGATAAAGGGCAGGCCTTTGTCACGTAGTTGCTCAGGCAGCGCACCCAAGCACCTCTGCCAGACGGCCACGGTGCACGCCGGCGGGCGCACCAAGGCGGCAAGCAAGGAAGGCGCGTCAAGGGAGCTGCGGGCAAAGCTGGCTGGCGCTCACACGAACGGGACGGTGCGCTGCCCGGTGGCCTTCTTCAGCTCATCGTGCAGCGCCGCGCCAGAGGGCAGCTTGTCCACTGAACAGGAGCGCAGGGATTGGGGGGCCTGGGTGAGGCAGACCTGGTGAGGCGGCCTTGCTCCCCCTTGGTCCAGTGCGGCACGGCACGGCACAGCACAGTTCAGCACAGCAAGAGCCTCCCCGGCACGCACCTCCCCACAGAAACCATCCCCCAATGCAAATGTGCAGCCCTGTGCTGCTGCGCATGCCCAGTTGGGGACCCCGCGGGGGTTACCCACCCAGAAAGTACGGGAAGGTTAGGCCCATGTCCGCCAGGGTGCGGGTGATCTCGATGCAGAACGGGCAGGTGGAGCGGCCCACCACCACGATGCTGCACAGCATGGGGGGCAGGGCAGGTTCCGGGCGCTTGATGCAGGCTGGGCAAAGCCGCAGCAGCCAGGCTGCGCGATGAAGAACAGGGGCGAGAAGCCCAGCGCCAGGCAAGCATGGCCCCGGCTGTCTGATGCCGCTAGTTGCCCGGCACTCGTGTGCTGCACGCTGCCCAACAAGGCAGCCTGCCTCAGGCGACCTCTGCGGGGCGCCCTAAACAAAACAAGGAGCACTGGAAAAGTGCAGGTAACACCCTCCCGTCTCATCCACGAGAGGTATGTGCTCACGTGTGCTGCGCCGTGGCAGCCGACAGCTTGTCCATCAAGCTGGCACCGGGGTAGGCGTCGATGTCGGCTGAGGCATCGGCGCCGCCGTCGGCCGCCTTCTCGGGGGCCGTCTTGGAGAGGCCTGCGGTCGCGCAGGCAGACAAGAAGCGCTGAGCAGGAGACTTTTTGCACACCTTGCTTGCCGGCACTCTGCTCCTGCATCTTCCTTGGTTCACAACAAAAGCAGCCTGGGAACTGAGAGTGTTTGACGAGCCAGGTCTCTTGTGGTCAGGGCGTAGCGTCACGGTCGGTCAGCCCCGGGCGCCTGCCAGGCGCCAGCCTGCCTGCAAAATTACCGGTGCAGCCACACCTGCCAGCAGGGCCGCCACCTCCTCCTCCAGGCGCCGCATCTCGGCGTTCTGGGCCATGGCCTTGGCGTGGTGCCCCGGGAAAAAGGCGGAGATCTGAAGGGCAGTGAGGTGGAGGAGACGAGCTGGGGGTTGGGCAGCAGTAGCCAGTCGTGGGGGCCAGCGCAAGTGCAGCTGCCCGCCCACCCGCCCCTGCCGCCCAGTGCGGCACCGCTCCCCCGTGACCTTCATCAGAGTGTGCTGGAACCTTTGCTCAATCCCAGGGCCAGGACGCTGTGCAGAGCAAAGCGCTGCCATGA
This sequence comes from Auxenochlorella pyrenoidosa, assembly GCA_001430745.1. Taxonomy (NCBI): domain Eukaryota; kingdom Viridiplantae; phylum Chlorophyta; class Trebouxiophyceae; order Chlorellales; family Chlorellaceae; genus Auxenochlorella; species Auxenochlorella pyrenoidosa. The sequence goes on from KQ481997.1 coordinate 1,246,793, forward strand.
GCAGGGGCACCCTGCACCGTGCCGGCGTGCTTACGCCCATTGCACATCAGGTGTGAGCCAAGCTTGTGCTGTGCGCCCGAATGCATTAGCTTTG
>KQ481997.1:1280031-1291203 GCA_001430745.1 Auxenochlorella pyrenoidosa
CCGCCGAGCGGCGGGAGCTGTGGCGCATCGTGCAGGCAAGCAGGGCAGGGCAGCGGGCTACACCAGGGGCAAGGGATCAAGCGTTCAGGGTGTTTCTAAGTGTGAACCAGGGGTGTGAACCAGTTCCCGTGCAGCGGCTCCGCCGCCTGGCCGGCATGCCTGGGTTGGCCGAGCGGCAGCGGGGCATCTCTGCCCTGCCCACGGGCGCCGCTCAGCAGCCCCACCCCACTCCCACCCCGGCAGCAGGAGCTCATCCGGGCTGTGGAGCAGGCCGAGCGGCGGGAGCGGCTGGAGGACGTCACCGCCCAGCTCCTGCTGCTGTCCGCGCTGCGCAAGGTGCGCGGCGCGCGCAGCGTGCACAGCGGCCTGGCCGGCCCGCGACCCCCCCTCGCGCCGCCCTGCACCCCGCGCCAAGGCGACCCGCCGGCCGGCCCTTGCATGTCGTCTTGTGTTCCGGCAGCAGCCGCACGGCGCGCTCGGCCCGCCGGCTGTAGTTGCTGGCACCCTAACCAGCCCCATGCCCTGCCCTGCCCTGCCTGCCCTGCCCGCCCTGCCCCAGGTGGAGGCTGCCCACCGGCTGGGGGTCGACCTGTCAGAGGACGGCGGCGCTGCCTGCGCCGCGTTCAGCCTGCTAGATGACGTGGTCAGCTGGGTGGAGCGGCCGCAGGCCGGCAGCCTGGAGCAGCAGCCCCCCGGGCCGGCGCCGCAGGCCTGCAGGTGAGGACGGGCGGGCGCTGTGCCATGCGGGCGGGTGAGCGGTCGGCAGGGCGGCGCAGCGGCTGGAGGGGGAACTGCGGAAGCAGCAGTCTGAGAGCAGGGCTGATGAGAAGGGGGATCTGCGGGCCGCGCCTAGCGGTGGCAAAGCTGCTGTTGGAGAGCAGGGCCGGTGAGAAGCGGCCTGGGTGCGTTTCCCGCTCCCCTGGGCCTCTGCTGCAGGGGCCGGCGGCGGGGCCCGCCGCCCGCAGCGCTGGTGGTCGGGCGCACCCTGCGGGGCATGGTGTGGGCGGTGGAGGCCGAGGAGCGGCGGGAGGAGCAGGGGGTGGCAGAGGTGGCGCACAGCCTGGTGTGTGCGGCGGCAGCGGGGGCGGCGTGGGAGGAGGGCGGGCGGCTGGGGGAGCAGCCAGCCTTCGGCCTGCTCCCGTTGCCAGACCTTGCAGCAGGGCCAGGGCAAAGCGCAGGCGGCGGCAGCGGAGCCTTGCCGCGGCCGACTGACATGTCGCATGTGGTGCGGTTTGCCAGCAGCATCGCAGCCGGGCTGTTTGGCGGCGGCTTGCCCGCCGCTGGAGGCACCGTGGCTAGCAGCATGGGAGTGGCGACAGCCGAGGTGACCGCCGCAACCTGCGCGCTGCTGCAGCAGCTGCGGCTGCCTGGCGAGGCTGCCTTGCGGCAGGCAGCGCTGCTGGCAGCCATGCCGGCGGTTGCTGCGGCAACGAGGGCCGCAACGGCAGCAGTCGCCAGCCCGGGCAGCCCCGCCAGTGGCTCGCCTCTGCCTGCATCCGCGCTGGGCCGGGTGCAGGTGGCTGCTTCTCAGCAAGGCATCGTTGCATTCCTGGCATCGACCCTGCTGCAGTGCAAGCAGCTGCCGTTGGGTGCAGTGATACAGCATGGCGGGCCGAGTGTGACAGCAGCAGCGGCGCCCGCGGTGCAGCCAGCCTTTCCCGCAGCTGTGTATGCGCTGGCACCACTGCCACCGCAACCCGCATGGGATGCCCCGCTGCCTGCCGCCTACCAGCCGCAGGGCAGCAGCAGCGCCGCGGCAGGCAAGGGCAGTAACGGTTGCGGCAGAGGAGAAGCAGCCAGGGCAGGGAGCCTGCACCCCTGCCCCGGCAGCGCAGGCGGTGGCCCTGCAGGTAGCGGCGCCGCAGCCAGCAGGGGGCAGCCCGCGCTGGGGCGCTGCCTGACAGTCGGCCGGGCCCCAGCCGCTGTGTGCTTCCACTGCTGCACTGGCGTGGCGCAGGAGGGTGAGGCAGCCGGCCCGTGCGCACACGTGCAGCATGCTGCACCTGCGCTGGGCGCCTGCAAGCATGCCTTTGGGATTGTCTGTGCCTTTTAAGTTGGGGAATATCTGCAGATCTATTGCCCAAGATGCCTGTCGGACAAAGTTAACAACACCCAACGGGATTTCACCAAATTTATGGCTCCGCTCATCATGCAGTCTGCCAGACTCTGACCCCCCGCCCCTCCATACACACGTACAACTCCAGCAGATGCATCGGAGCGGCTATGGACCTGCCAGGGAGCCTGCCACCGGACCTTCCACCATGGCTGCTGCCAGCCCGTGACTGCTGGACTGGTGCGGCGCTGCCGGGAGTGCGCCACCAGGCAAGCGTCGTGCCGCTTGCCATTGGGAGGGCAGCGACAGGTGCCTCGTGGCGTGCCGGCCACATCTACGCCCCCCGTGCCTCGCCGCTCCATCCCGTGCCGCCCGGCGCTTTTCAAATGCATGTGGGCAGTCTCGGCTGAATGGCGACGGGGTTTCGCAGCGATGAACAACCCTCCAGGTCAGCATGCCGTCCCCTCCTCGTCCCCCCGCACCCGCCGCCGCAGCCACCCCTGCTTTGCCTGCGGCGGCGAGGCGGGTCCCAGGGGCACCATAAAGTGCAGCTTGGCCAGCTGCTCGCGTCACTACCACCTGGCGTGCCTGGCTGCCCACCCTCTGGCCCGGCCTAGCGCCAGCGGGCGCAGCGCCAAGTGCCCGCTGCACTACTGCACGGCCTGCGGCGCCAGCGGGGACGGCGTGCCGATGCTGCAGGTGCGCCCATGCTGCAGGCGTGCAGGTGCCCACCCGCAGATCCTGCTGCACAACAGCAGCGGCCAGGCAGCTTGCACCCCCTGAAGTGACGGTGCATTGCGCTGCCCCTGCTTGGCTGAAGCAGCGATGCCTGGATGTCAAGTGGCTCGCAGCCAGTGTCTGGCTGCCTCCTGCCTCGCTGGCCGCGTCACGAGCTCTCACCTGGTAGCTCGCCTGCCCACGTGCAGTGCCTGCGCTGCGCCCACGGCTGGCACGTGCGCTGTCGCCCTCTGGGCTCGGCCTTGGTCTCTAAAAAGTTCCTGCTCTGCCCTCGCCACGTGGGTGCCCTTGGGAAGGAAGAGGAGAGGCAGGCGCTGCTGCAGCAGAAGCAGGCAGCGCAGCCGGCAGTGCCGGCACCGGAGCAGCAGGCAGTGCAGGCGGCAGTGCCTGCACTGCAGCAGCAGCAGCAGGCAGCGCGGGCCGCAGTGCCGGCACCGGAGCAGCGGGACGCGATGGGGGGGGAGGGGCCGGCGGCATCACAGGAGCCACCGCTGCAGCAGCAGCACCAGGCTCAGCACGGTGCAGGGCACATGCCGCAGTGCCGGCCGCCTGCATCGCCTGCTGTTGCGCCCAGCCAGCAGTTGGGGCAGCCGCAGGAGCAGGCGCACAAGCAGGTGGCAGAGGCAGCGGAGGACTCCGAAGAGGAAGGCAAGCTTCCCTCCTTGGCCGTGCATGGCGTGCCGCCGGCCCCTGCAGGGACCTCACAGCAGCAGCCCCGGTTGGCCCCAGACCCCGTGTCCATCCAGCAGCAGCATGGTGCAGGGCAGGCGGCAGGGTCCAGCGCTGCCGAGGAGCGGCCGGCCGGCTGCAGTGCGGCCCTGGCGGCAGGGCGCGCCGAGCTGCCGACCGTTACCTCGCCACGCACCAGCGGCAGCGCGCCCGCAGCCTCGCTCCGACGGCATGGCGCAGCTGTTGAGCTCCTGCGCGCCGGCTCCAGCCGCAGCAGCCAGACGGCTGCAAGCAGCGCGGCACAGCCCGAGCTGCTGCGGCTGGACTCCGTCCCGTCTCGACAGCAAGCCGCGGTGGCGGTGCATCCTCTGTCGCCGCGGCAGGCTCTGCAGCGGGCACGTGCGCAACCCCCGTCCCAGCAGCAGCAGCAGCAGCAGCAGGTGACCTCCCCCTTTGCCACCGCCTGCCCCAGCATGCAGCAGGCAGTGCCCGACCTTGATGCCCCACAGCTGCAGAAGGGCCCCCTGGCCTCCCAGCTCTCGTTAGCGAGCGGTGTGTCATTGCAGCCGTCCTGGCAAGCAAGCCTGGCTAGCCGACCAGCGCTGGACTACGGAGAGCTCTGAGCCACATGCAACAGCTCGACTTCTGTGTGCGCACCTGAGACCCTTCCAATTGATTGACTCTGCATTTCATGCTGACTGAGTACTGAGCGCTCTTAACAAGTCTGTGCACATCGGCAGCCTGCCAACACGGGACAGTGGGGGTTTTCAGGCAGGGCTGAACGTGGAGCTGGGAGGAAGGGGGGAAGCAACCCAAAAGACAGGCTGTGCCTGGCCAGCAACTCAATAGCTGGTGAAGAGACAGGTAACAAGGCAGTACATGCCAGGTGTTGCACCGGCTGGGGCTGTGCTTTAGCTTGCAGCACACAGGGGAGCGTCGTGCGTTCGTTAACCAGGGGGCCTGCCTGACTAGCTGAGCCTAAACTATGCGATGGCAGCCTGCACTGTGCTGGTTGAGATCTGGTCTATCCTACACGCACGGGGTGCCATCTGAGCAGAGCTGTGGTCGAGGCAGCCGCTCTGGTGGCACGCGCTGCTGCCTTGGATGGCTCCTGCCGTAGCCTACGCAGACAGCCCGCTCAGCATGCGCCAGAAGGGCGACGGCGGCGGGGTCTGGATCCTCTGGGCGGGAAACTCCCACTCCCGCACCACCTGCAGCAGGGGATTTCCGGTTGGGCATGCAAGTTGTGTCACACTCAGATGCCCATCCGCTCAATTGCCAGCGCAGAACAGAGGAGCCCCAACCCAGCCGTGGCAGAGGAAACACCGAACCAACAGCACCTCGTCGCACCCTGCCCTGCTCACCTGCATCGCCTCCCCAGCCAGCGCACGCTCTGGCGAGGTGGCTGCAGTGGCAGCCGCCGCGGCCAGCGCCGCCTCAGCACGAGCGCGCAGTGCCTCAAACTCTGCTCGGTCCATGGGAGCGCTGCTGCCCGCATTCTCGCCCTCCCCGTCCATCTGCTGGCGCAGGTGCGGGCAGGGGAGTGACCGTGAGCTGAGACCGACAGGCTGCCGGATGCGCAATTGCCGTGGCTGCAGAAATCCCGTGAACGCACATACCCCTGGCTGCCGACAAGGCAGCTGGCAATGCTTGCCTGCTCCCTTGCTGCTTTCTGCGGCCCAGCACCATGTCTCACCTCAAAGCCCAGCTGCCGAACAAAGCCCGCCAGGTCCCAGCTGTTGCACTGGGCCCGCACCCCCGACACGCGCGTGTGCGCCGCCTGCCACGCCGCCCGCATGCTGCACGCTGCGGCATCGGGTGTGGCGCAGCCGCTGCCCGACGGCGAGGGGGTGGCCTGCTGGCTGGTGTTGTGCCGGGCGCTGGAGCCCAGCACGCAGGGCTGCCCTTCCTCCACGGGCGCCAGGGCAGCAGCCAGCTCGTCTTCGCCCTCCCAGCCCTCGTCGGGCTGAGCCTCGAAGAGGGGGTTGGGCGTGACGGCCGCAGGCGAGCCAAAGGGCGCCGGCGCCGGCGACGAGGCCTGCGGCGATGCGGCCTCCTCTCCATCGCCCACAGCCGCCTCCAGCGCCTCGGCGGCAGCTCCTGCCGCAGCCTGCAGCGCTGCCCCCAGGTCCTCGGTGCTCCGGAAGCCGCGGCCAGCCTGGCAGTCGGCGATCATCGCCTCGCACACGCCCTGGCTGTGGGCCAGGCGGTCGGCAAGCTGCGCCCGCGTGGCGCGCATCATCTCCAGGCAAGACTGCAGGGCGTGGGCATGTGTGGCCACGGGCAGCAGGCTTCATGAAGGGACTGGAGGGGCAGCCGGGCGCAAATGCCTTGCATCCAGGGCACGGGGTGGAGCATTCCAGGCCAGCTGGAAGCATGATGTGCGGTTGACATGGCGTGAATCACACGTGAAAGTGCGCACCTGCACCTCCCGGCTCAGGTCAGCAGGGGTGCCGGGCACGGTGGAAGCAGCAGAGGCCTGGGGGAAGGAGAACACATAGGCAGGAGCTGACGTCCCCTCAGCGGATGCCACGGGCCAGGGGAGCAGCAGAGTTGATGTCGCAAGCAGTACATGCAGTACATCACGCCGCTGGTCACTTGATGTATGCTCACCGGTCGGGACGTGCCGGCGCACAGCGCGCTCGCCGCCAGCGCTTCGCCGCTGGCGGTGACCGCAGCCAGCTGGCCGCGCATGGCCTCGTAAGCCGACGTCACACTCTGCAGCTGCGCCACCAGCTCCTGGTTCTGGGCCAGCAGCGCGGCGCTGCCGGCGGGCCCGGCCTGCAGGGCGGCCCCTTAGCGGCAATGTCACCAAAGCCTGTCGGCTGTGAGTGAGGCGGGCATTATGCGCTGTGCAGGCGAGGCGTGAACAGCACTGCTTTCGGCCCGTCGTCCGTCGTGCTCAGCTCACAGGTAAGCTCCAGGCCCAGCGGTTTGAGCTCACCTGAGCGCCCGCTCCCGCCTGCATCGCCTCCAGCTGGGCGCTGACGCGGCGGCACTCTGCCTCGCGCTCCTGCAGCGCCGCCTGCGTCTCTAGCAGCTCCTCCTGCGCCTCGTCCAGCCAGGCGCGCACCTGCGCGAGGGTGCCGGAGCAAAGCTGTGCTGGCAGCCCGCCTGCAAGACACGCGCGAGCTACACAATCCTGGCTCAAACAGGGGCACCGCTGCACAACAGACGTTTTATTCATGCTGAGCACTCCCACACCTGTGCCAGCTGGTCCTCGCGGTTGCGCAGCTCGAGCTGCAGGATGCAGCGGCAAATCAGATCAGATCGCGGTGGAGCGTAGGCGTGTCCGGCGCCGAGAGAAGAGGGCATGAACAACTTGCCCCGCCTCCCTTTGTCCTTCTATGGGTGGGGGCGTGCCCTAGCACGTGCATGTGCCCTGCACCCCCAACCCAATGCACTCCCCTCACTGGTCCCCCGAGCCCCTGCCACCCCCTCGCCCCGCCCACCGTGCTGTGCTCATTGACGCTGGACAGGTCCTGCTCGTACATGGCAATCTGGACGTCCTTCTCTGCCAGCCTCTCCTGCAGCTCGCCGAGGGCCTGCTGCATCTCCGAAAACTGCTGCTCCATCTCGAGCCACTCCTGCAGGGCGGCGGTGGTGGCGGCTGCTGGGGTCGGTGCATGGGTCGGGCAGGGGAGCTCGGCCCTTCGCAGCCTGCTGTGCACGTGCCGACTCACACAGGCCCCGCCCTGCAGATGACATCCCACCCACCGTCATCTGCTCCTGCTGCACTGCCAAGAAGTTGTGGTCCCGCAAAAACTTCTCCACCAGGCTGGCAGGCGGCGGGGGCAGCTCGCCCGGGGTGCGCTGCGAGCCGGGCATGCCTGGCAGCGGGGGCGAGGGGGCGGTGCCGATCCTTGGCGAGGCTGCACGGGAGGGCAAGGGGGCGGAAGGCGGCAGGCAGAGTCAGGTGCAGAGCGCGGCTTTGAGAGCTCAGGGAAGGGAACGCGGGTGGCTTGTAGCATTAAGGTGGTGGGCGGGGGTGTGCACGAGTCAAGCCAGCCGGCTGGGTCCAGCCCTGGGCAACCCTCGCGCACCCACCCGCCGACCCACCCGCTTCAGCAGCCGCCTGCTGCACATCCTCCAGCTGCTTCATGCGGCGCTGCAGCTCGCGCTCCAGCATGCCCAGGCTCTGCTCCGCGGTGTCCTTGGCAAAGGCGGCCTCCTTGAGGCGCGCCGCCAGCGCGGCGGAGCGCGCCGCCTCGGCCGCCAGCCGGCGCCGGCCGCGCAGGTGCAGCACCACGGCCAGCGCGGCAATGCCCATGGCTGCGGCGGCAGCTAAGAGCAGCGCGACAGGGCTGAGGGTTGGCACCCCAGGGACGGTGCCAGGCTCTACGGCCACACGTGAAGGGTGGCCTGGCGCGGCAAGGCTGGTGTTTGTGTAGAGGAAGGGCAGCTGCCCAGGCAGCATCCGTGCCGCCTCCAGATCAGCCAGGACCGCCTTTGGGTGAGGGCCAAAAAGCTTCTCCGTGGCAAGAGGGGTGGGTGCAGCAGCGGACGCAGCGGCATTGGCCTCCAGCAACGCTGTGGCTGCAGCTGCTGAGGCCTCGGCCAAGTTTGCAGCAGCGAGGGCCGAGGCCTCGGCGGCCGCCACCTCGGCGCGCATGCCCTCCAGCTGCGCCGTCATGCGAGCCAGCAGCTCTGCAGCTGCCGCCTCGGCGGCATGCGCCTCGGCGTCCTTGGCTGCAGCTGAGGACTCGAGCTGTGCCAGGCGCGCTGCCACCGCCTCGCGCTCCTCCTCTGCCAGGCTCAGGCGCAGCGCCAGCTTGGCGGCCGCATCCTGCGCTGCCTCTGCCTCCTCCTGCGCTGTCGCCATGGCTGCCTGCGCCATGTCCAGCACCTGTTGCACCTCATCGGGCGACAGCGCATTGCCGGGAGTGGTGGGCTCGGCTGACGCAGCTCCAAGGCGGTCGTACGCCGGCTCAGCTGGCAGCGCTGCAGATGCCTCGATGGCAGACAAGACTGCGGCCTCAAACTCGGTGTCAGGTGGGGCTGACAGCCCGGCCATCTGCAGTGCCAGTGCAAATGAAGGAGGATGAGATGTCAGCTCAGGTTGGAGCGCAACGGAGATATCTCTGCACCAGCTGGCAGCGGCAGACGCCAAACACTACAAATTGCTGATCATCCTGACATCTCCATGCATCCGGAACACTCTTTCTTCTTTGCAAGTGGCCCACCTGTGCCCCTGCCGGCGCATTGGCCGCAGGCTTGAGCAGCGCGAGGGTCACCACCAGCGCCACGCAGGCGGCAACGGTGGCAAGGTTGGTCACGATGCTTGCCCGGTTTTCCCGCCGCGCTTTGGCGGCCTGCCAGGCGTGAAAAGCCGGGTCATTGGTGAGGGCCGCCAGCTGCTCCTGCGTTGTCTCCACCATTCGGCGCCGCGCCACCTCTGGCGTCAGCTTGCCGGTGACAAAGTCCACCATTTCGGAGGATGCTGTCGAAGAGATGGGCGACCTGCCAAGCTGAAGCTGCCTGAGTCGGGCTGTCGGTTGTTCGAACTGCTTGTTGCTGCGGAGCGGCCTATCCGAGGCTGCAGAGAGGCCAGCACGGCGACAAGGCGCCGGGAAGCGTGCAAATATAGCATGCGCCGGCAGGGCGTATTGGAAGCCCCCTGCTGCAGCTGTGACGCTAGGCCGTGCGCAGCGCAGGGCGCGTTTACTGTCGGCACGCAATTTCCACCCGTGCAGATACAGTGTCGACGTGCATACATGAGTGAACAGGGTCTACACTCGATTTGAACTTGCCTCCCATGACGGGTCGAGTTCAGCTGGCGCTGCCGGCGCTGCCAGCGCTCAAGCATGCGCCTGCCTGCCTCTCACTTCTGCCGATGCGCAAAGTGCCTCCCAGTTGCGCATCATATCGCGACAGATGTCTTTTACAATACCTGGATTCACATTCTGTACTGAGCACCTGCATCTGGGCAAAACCCATGCATGCGGTCCAAGCGCCTCCGCTGCTGCGAGCGGGCGCAACGTGGCGCCTCCCCTCAAACTGCACCACCTGCAAACCTTGCCAACCTCTCCGGATCTTTTGCATCGCCAACCATGCAGGCTCTTGTGCAGCAATTTGCAGAGGCCCGGCTGGCCGACGTGCAGACGACGCTGGCTTATGCCGGCGCGCTGCTGCAGCACGGCAGCCTTGCGCCTCCTACTGATGCACAGCTGGGGGCGCTGCTTTCAACCTTGGGGCTGGTCGCGGCAATCAACGTGACGCTCATGTTGCTCGTCCCTCGGGGCCGCAAGCTGGTGCTGGACACGGTGGAGACGGTGCTGGCGATCGCGCTGCTGGCGGTGCTCATCGTCACGGTGCTGGGCCTGCCGCTGGGTGAGAGCTGTCTGTTCGCCCGCTGCTCCCGCCCCTGCTGGCCCGTGCCGCCTCCCACCCCACGAAGTGGTTAATGTGTGCTCGCGCATGCAGGGCACTCGCCTGCCGCTGACAACACTTGGCGTATCTTGTTTTTGCAACACTGCCATGAACTGCCCACCAGGCGTAATGACAGAATGTGCCGTCCCCTGCCTGCTCTCGCACCCTGCCTCCTGACGCCCCCCTCCCTACCTCCCCGACCCTTGCAGCCATCATCTACCTGGTGCTCAAAGCCTTTGCCTTCCTGCTCAATGTGCTGCTGTCCATCCCGGCAATAAGCGGCTTGCTGGCCTCGGCAAGAAGTGCGGTGGGCCTCTGAGGGCCTCTGCCACCGGCCTGAGAGGCTGCCGCCTCATGCATGCTGCTCACATACCTGTGCTTGACCAATGATTCGCTTCTTTTTACCCTTCCCCTTTTGCCATCCTTTCATTGGTGCACTTGCTTGCTCATGCTCCTTGCTCCTTGCTCCCCGATGCCCTGCTTGCTCTCTTGTATGCTGCTTCAACACGCCACTGGTCTGGCACTCGCCACCCTCGACTCATACTGACTTGAACGCTTGCTGACACTCTTGCCGTACCTCCTTTCACCTGCAAAAACGCTTGCTCTTTGAGATCAAGGGAGCTGGGAGGTTGGAACAGGAAGGTGCGCTGGACTCCAATGCCTCATCAGGCCCTTTGCAACCCAGCAGGGAGCAGAGGGCCAGGTAGCACGCGCATGCCATGCAGGGGTGCACCTCTGCCTGCACCCAGCCAGGTCGAGCGTCGTGCTCTGCCCTGCCACCTGGACAGCACTCGCATGTGCAGCCGACCATGACTGCCCAGCGATGGCAGCCAGCACAGGCAGCGGGTTGTAAGGAGCATGGTGAATGCGGCCACCAAGGCTGCACCCGGCACCCAGAAGCGACAGCTTGTGGGAGTTACAAGCAGCATGCCATTAAGGAAAGCCGCTGCTACGTTGCGCAAGCCGGGGGGTGGCTACGTCCCCATGCCGCCCCCGCCGCGCTCAGCCCTTGAGCGGCGGCGCCGCCGGCAGCGCCGCCGCGCCGCTCGCGTCCGCGGTGAGCGCCAGCCGCGACACATCTGTCCAGTCCTCCAGGCCGCCCCACTTGTTGATGGGCCAGTACTTCCAGCAGGCGCGGCCGATGATGTTCTCCGCAGGAAGGGGGCCCCAGATGTGGGAGTCGTACGAGTTGTTGCTGCAAGAGGGGTGGGGTGGGGTGTGTGTGTGTGGGGGGTTATGTGCGTGTATGTGCGTGTGTGCGCGTGTGTGTATGTGTGTGTGCGTGGGGGTGGGGTGGGGAGTGTGTGTGGTGTGTGTGTGTGCGTGTGGTGGTGGTGGTGGGT
>KQ481997.1:1291950-1302677 GCA_001430745.1 Auxenochlorella pyrenoidosa
CGGCTGAGGTGAGGTCCCAGGGCGATGCCGACGGTTGGCACCGTGGGCGACTTGTGACGCTGCACAAGGCCTCGCGGCAGACGGAGCCGACAGGGCAGGCAAATGCCAAGCAGCAGGGCAAGGAAGGTAGACCTGCGACCTTTTGTGGGCGCTGGGCAGCCCAGGCGGCAGCTGAACCAGCAGGCGCGCATGGTCGAGCAGGCAGGCAGCAGCTGCGCCTGGGGTGGGGGCCTCACCGGTTGTCTCCCATCACAAACACGTGGCTGCAGGGCAGGGAGGGGCCGACGGCAAAGGTGGAGGCCAGGCAATGTACGCAGGTGGCAGGGGCCGAGACATGTGCGCAGGCCAGCCTGCTGCGGCTCCAGAGCAAGGCAACTGGCCCAGCTGGAGACAGTTGGTCATGCATGAGCCCCCGACCAACACGGCGGCAGCCCGCCCCCTGCAGATCGCTCCACAGCGCAGCTGGACAGCACCGCCCTGGCACAGAGGCGCTAGGCCACGTCCCCAGCGCGCTACCTGTGCGGACATCTATCCCCACGACCCCGGGCTGTGCGCCCCGCCTTCCCCCGGAAGCGCTCAGGAGGCCACCAGGCAGGCTCGGGGACGCGTACGGGGGAGAGACCAAAGATGCCTGGGTGCCTCACCCGGGGGGCACCACCAGCTCTGGCAGCTCGTACTTGAGGCAGGCTCAAGGGCACGTACAGGGAAAGATCAAAGACACGTGTCTCACCCGGGGGGCACCACCAGCTCTGGCAGCTCGTACTTGGGCGCCTCGAAGATGTAAGGCTCGTTGCGCGGCTGGCCGTTGACCACCAGCCGCCCGCCCCGCACCTCTACCCTGTCCCCTGCAGGCAGGCAGGCGGGCATAGCGGGAGGGCACGAGGCGGGTGTGGCGGGAGGGCACGAGGGCATCAGCAGAGCGGCCGCATGCTGGGCATGCCACAGGCAGGCGAGACCCACAGGGCGCACTTGACATGCACCCTGCTGTCTTGCAGGGCGGCGATGCGCGGGGTCGCGACGAATGTCGAGCGCCGACCCGCCAAAGCAGCCCACCCGCCCTCCACCGCCACGAGTGTGTGCGTGTTTGGGGGGGGGTTCCCCTGCCTCACACACAGCGGCAGCCCACCCACCCTCCACCGCCACGATGCGTTTGATGAAGACGTTGTCGTCCAGGAAGGAGCCCTCGCGGCCCACGCCCTTGGCGGGCCGGAAGATGACCACGTCCCCGGTGGCCGGCGGCCTGCAGCCGGGGGGGGCGCCCGCGCCAGCTCCAGTGCCTCGTCAGCCGGTCACGCGGCCAGTGTGGTGGAGCGTTCCGCAGCGCACGCGCGGCGCACAAGCCTGGCGGCCCGAGTCGGCGGCCGGCGCGGGCCGCCTGGCACCCGGCCGGGCCTGGAAAGCGCTCGCAGCAGTCCAGGGTGAGCGCGGCGCGGGCTTGCCAGCACTACGAGCACTAGAGAACTACTAGCAGCAGCACTGGCACACCCTGAAAAACAACATAAATCAGGCGGGGCGCACCGGGTGAAGCGGTAGGTCAGCTTCTCTGCCACAAGGCGGTCGCCCACATCAAAGGTGGGGAACATGGAGAGGGAGGGGATGAAGCGCGGCTCCGCGATGAGCAGCCGAATGCCGTACGACACCGCCACGGCAATTGCCACCGTCTCCACGTCGCTCTTGCTCAGCCAGGCGGGCCAGCCGTCGCCGCCGCCGTCGGCGCCGCCGCCGCCGCTGCCGCCGCTGCTGCTGCTGGGCGCGCCGTTGGCGTCCTCGCTGACCAGCGGGGGTGCGGCGGCGGGGGGCGGGGGCAGGCCTGCGTCCGACCCTGCCGCCGTGCTGCCGCTGCCGTCGTCGGCCTGCTGCCGGGAGCTGCCTGCAGGTGCAGGGGTCGGCAGCCTGGCAGTGGGGAGTACTGGCGCCGTGGCCAACCTTGGCAACCTGGTGGGTTTGCAGGCACACTGGGTGCTGCTGCTGCACCAGACGCAACGCTTGCAGAATCAGCTGTCTTGCAAATGGCAGCACTGAAGGGCATCCTTCCTTGCCACACCTTCCAGGCCGCACCTTTACCCGATTGGATCGCCTGCACTTGGAGTGCCTGGCGGCGGCAGCGATTGCCTGTTGTGCGTGGCAGGCCATTCTGTGACCGCCTGCAACAAATAAAGCAAGGCATGTTGAATGCACAGGTTACATGCAGGAGGTCCCACTAACATGCAGGCAGCAAAACAGCAGCGACAACCGGGCGGCGGCAGGCGGCAGCGGCAGCAGTGACGACTGCAACACGCTTGTGGCAACGACAAGCGGCACAAGCTCTGCAATACCCACCTGGTCGACTCCCGCGGCTGCTGGGCAGCACCAAAGGGCTGCAGACCGCACAGCGGTGCGGTGGCGAGTAGCTGCATGTTCTCTGGGCTCCCCCGACTGCTGCTGCAAACCTACAGGGTATTCTTGTTGACGGGGCGCAAATGGCAGTCATTTGAAGGCCTTAGCCTGATGGCCAGTCGTGCTGTGGCTGCTGTGGCCTTTTTGCAAACAAAACGTGGACATCAGGTGCAATTCGGGACCGATGCACTGTTAGCATCGGCCGATTGGGCTGTCCAGGCTGCAGCCAAACATGGCCACTGACTTCGCCAGCTCGCCGCTCGTGCTGGTGCTGCCCACCTTTCTGCTCGCCGTCCTGCTCCAGCTGGTGCTTGACCCTGTCCGGGTGTTCACCCGACTGCGGTGCTACCATGCGGCCACGAGCAACGCCGCCGCCGCCGCCGGCGGCCGCCCCGTCCGCCCTCGCGGGAAGAAGGGCGCCAAGCAGCAGGACAACAACGACTACGACCTCGGGGGGGCTGAGTCGCTGATCGTGACGCCCCTGAGCCGCCGGCTGGCCGGGCAGCTCAAGCACCTGGATGCCTTCAACAACCTGGTGCGTAAGAGGACGACGCACGCATGCTTGCTGCATGATGTAATCGCTGATTGCATTCGCATGCTGCCAGGCATGCATGCATTGCATCGCTGCACACGATGCTTGCAAAGTTGCCCTCAAATTCCGGGCTGCTACCCCTGAATGTGCATGCCATGCGAAATAGCCGCCGCAGGGGGCAGCCCGTCGTGCCTCGGCCTGCATTGCAACACTGGTCACCCCAGCTGCTGCCCAGCATGTAGGCATCGCTGCCGCCCAGAATGCCACTGCTACTCATTTGGGCTCCAGCTCAAAACCTCCCTGCAGGCCATGGCAGCCATGGCGATGCTCATCAGCCTGGGGCTGGGCCAGGCCACGGAACGCCTGCTGGGCTGGCCGCCCTCGGTGCTGCCGCCGGCGCTGGCCTTCAGCACAGTGTTTGCTGCGCTGGCCATGCTGGCCAAGGTGAGCCCACCGCAGCTGCCCGGGGCAGGAGCGCTGGCCCCAGCGCCGCGCCACGCCCAACCTGTGCAGCAAGCCATGGCCCCGCCCCTGCAGCGGCGCAGCCCGCTTCTCTTAAAGCGCACCCTGCCTGGCCGGCCTCCCTGACCCCAAGAACTGCACCTCGACTCCGCCTGCCCCCTGAACGGCCTGCAGCCAGGGCAGATTTGCATCCAGCTGCGCCTCACCGGCACTGGCTACCCTGCCTGGGCCCCCTACCCCGCTCTGTGCATGCCTTCCTGACCCCTTCAGACCGAGCCTCACACGGGCATGCCCTGCCCTGCCCTGCCCGGCCCTGCCCTGCCCACCCCCTGCAGGTGGACCTGCTGTCCGGCGACACCTCGCCCACCAACAAGGTGCTGGCGGCGGCCTGGGGCCTGCTGGGGTTTGGCGCCGCCCTGGCCCTGCACGTGCTGCAGCCCGGGTGAGGGACGGCCTGCCTGCCTGCCTGCCCGCCTGCCCGCCTGCCTCCCTGCCTGCCTGATGTGTGCACACCTGAGCTGCGGCCTGCCCCAACGCCAGGCCTTGGCCCCCACGCAGCGCTTGCATGGCTGCCGCTAGGGGTAGAGGGACCTTGCACGCGTGCGGGCTGCTGTTACAGCCAGCCAGAGTCGTGCTGCCGTTCCCATGCTCGCAGCGCTGCTGGGCTGGCAAGCCAGCGCCGCCTCTAGCCTGGGAGGGTCGCCAAGCCGGCACTCAACCTGTGCCCCACCCCCCCGCCACGCAGTGAGGGGCGCATCCTGGCCTGGGATGTGCGGCGGTCGGCCCAGGCCGTGGGGCCCTCCCTGCACGGCTTCATCCAGGCGGCTGTTGACAAGGCGCTTCAGGGGCGTGGCCTGCAGGGCGCGGCGCAGAGCATCCCTCAGCTGGCAGTGTCGGGTGCGCCACCTGTGACAGGACCCCCCAGTGATGGCTTGCCCCTCCCCCGCACACCTCAGTTCTTGAGCTGCCCACGCTTCTGGGCTCAGCCTGCTGCGTGGCAGTGCATGCGCCTGGCTGCACCCAGGCGGGCATGCTCCCTGCCTGGCTGGGCTGCTGCCCGTGCCATCCTGTCATCGTTGCCAACCCTCAGCCCTGGCATGCCCACCTGCCCCACCGCCCATACCACGCCCAGCCCTGCACCCCCCCACCTCCCCCACCCCCGCAGAGTCGGCGCTGCAGGTGCTGCTGGCGCTCCTGGCCGCGTCCTTTGCGGTGCTGCTGTTTGCGCCGGCGCAGCGCTTTGTGCGCTCCCTCTTCCTGCAGCTGCGCCCGCCAGAGTGGGCGGCAGACTACATTGCCCCCGGCCCGCTGGCCACCGCGGCCCTCTCGCTGCACTTCCTGCTGCCCGCGCTGACGGCGCTGCTGTGGGTGAGGGAGGGAGGGAAGCTGGCCTCGGGATTGCGGGGGCATGAGCCGTCAGCGATTGTGCTGTGCATGCCGCCAGGTCCGGCACAGGCAGCGGGTGCAAATGGAGCACAGCTAGCGGCGCCCGCTGCTCCGCCCTGCCGTCCTGCTTGCACCTGACACCTGCCTTTACCCAAGCGGGCTGCTGTCATGCCCCAGCCCTTCACCCAGACTCTCCCTCAACTCAAGCCTGCACTTCTGCCTGCAACCGCCTCGTCCGTCCCTGCAGGTGCGACCGATGCTTCAGGAGCTGCTGCAGCTGCCGGACCGGACGCTGTTGCTTGTGCAGACCGGCGCGCTGCTGCTGACAGCGGCTGCTATGGCCGGCAACCTGCGCACCCTGCTGCAGCGCTACCTCGACCGCGGCCTGACAGGCAAGACGGGAGCACCACAGATGCTGCACAGAATGGCAGCATGCTGCACCTGCCTACATTGAACACTCCCTGCTTCGAGTCAGAACTCATGCCCCTGTCATGACTTGCCAGCGCGCATGTCTGTCCGCAGGGGCCCCTGCTCCAGGGCTGCATGCCCACCCAGCTACCTGAGGCAGGCAAGGCCTTGCTCGGTCCGTTCAGGCGCTGTAACGTGTGTGCTGTGCGTGCAGGCTGGCACCAGCTGAAGCACGGCAGCCGCGCAGCGCGTGGCACGCGCGACGAGAAGCGCACGCTGGGCGACGTGATCCGGGTGCACTGCCAGGTGAGCGCTGCGCGGCTGCGCAGGCTCCCCCTCAAAGCACTGCGGCGGAGAGCACCCGCCGGGTGACCGCTGTCTGCGTGCCCTGCATGCGCTGGGTGTGCAGGCGTCGGGAGGCATCAGCCCCTGCCGAACCCACACAGCCGCATGTGGTCGGATGCAGCCCTGTCCTGCTGCGGTCTCCCCGCTTGCAAAAGCAGGCCGAGGCAGATCTCTCCACTGTTGAAATCTGTGATTCCGATTGTCCCCACCACCACACCACACCACCCCCATGCTCACCACCCACACCCACACCCCCTCCCGCCCCCAGGTGACCAACCACCTGCTGGGCAAGGCGGCGGTGCAGAGCCTGGGCCCGGCGGTGCTGTACCTCAGCCTCGGCCTGCTGCAGCTGCAGACGGGTGGGTTTTTCTCTCACGGCATGCACGGCTCATGCTGTGCAAGGAAGCAGTCGCGACCATGCCTGCCGCTGCTGCCGCACATGGCGGACTGCTGTGTGAGGTTGTGGGTGGCAGGTTGCCGGCTCGTGGGAGACAGTTTTGGCGGCGTGCAGCGCTTGGCAGAAGGCCTGGCATTGCTTCCAGTGATTAAAACCAGCCAGCAAGCTGCGCACGTCCGTCCTTCCCCGCCGATTGCAGTGCTGCACCCGGCGGCGGCAGGCAGCGCGGCCGTGGAGACACAAGTGCTGCTGCAGGTGATCACCTGCACACGACTGCATGCCGGATCCGTCGTGCCTACTCATCATGCCGCACCCGCCCATCCACTCCCTTGCGCTGCCAGTTTCTCGCCCTCCTTCCCAGCCATCTCTTGCCTCTCTTGCCCACTCCCTGCTGCCCGCTCCCCTCCCTGCAGAGCTTTGTGGGCTTCCTGTCCCTCTGGACGGGCGCCTGCTGGTTCCTGTACTGCGCCGCCTTCCTCTGGCTCTTCCGCACCGGAACGCTGCAGCCGTGACAGCCCTGCGAGCCGCCCTGTCGTGCGCCGCGCTGGCACTGTCGCGGTCTGGGGAGCCCCTGGTGTGCAGGAGGCACCACCTTGATAACGATGCAGGGGTGTGCAGCGACTGGTTGGAGGCTTGTGAGCTGCTTGCCCACGCTGCTCTCTCGCTGCCCAAGGCACTGTTGGCAGGCTGCTGGCTGTGCATTCTTGCTGCGCATGCTTGCCTCCTTTTGTCTTTGCACGCTGCTCCAGGCCTCGCTGTTCGCAATCCTTCTTCCCAGCTTGGCACTTGACAAGTCATGCAAAGAGTGGCGAGCTCACGCGCGCGGGTTCAACAAACACTGCAAAGCGCTAACAGCAAAAGGGACAAGGATGGCCTGGAAGTGAAGGGTGCTGACTGCTTGCTCGGAGAATAAGCAACTAGCGACAGGGCAGTGCAGTGCGGTGCAGGTCATCTACTTACGCTGCTACTATGGCTTGGCGGCGGTAGGCTGGCAGCGCGCGCTTTGCGCCGGCCCCCCCGTTGCGCCGAGCGCCGCATGTGCATGGCCAGGGCCAGCCCCAGCAGGGCGCAGGCGGGCCCTGCCGGCAGCCCCAGCCCCGTCAATGGCATTGCAAGGCAGAGCCTAGGGATGCTTGGTGGGTCAAACAGAGGGGAGGGTCGAAAGTCTCCCTCTGACAGTGCCTGGCTGGACTCGGTTTTTCTCTGCCCCCTTCTCTGCGCTCTTCTTCTTGGGCAGCAGCACGGCGTGGATGTCGTGCAGGAGGCCGCCCTTGGCAATAGAGGCGTAGCCTGCGCGAGTCGGGCGGGAAGGCCAGATGCGTCTGGGGATGGAACCCGTGGGAGCTATCCAGTCGAACTTTGAGCTATTCAGGGGAAAGTGGCAGGCCTGGAACAGCACCAGGCCGATGAGCGCTCGAGGGAGACGGGCAGCACCAAAGCGTTGTGCTAAGCTTATCAGCAGAGGTCAGTTTGTGCTCACCTGCGCAGCGCTCTTGTGTCAGGCAGCGGCTGTTGTGGCCTGCAGGGAACTACAGGCCCGCATCGAAAGCCATTCGCGGAGGGGCAGCATGGGAAGCATCAGCATCAGTGGCGTTGACGTCAGCGCCGCCGCTGCCAAGCAGGGCTCAGCAACTCTGCCTGGGCAGGGCGACTGGCACACGGCTGCACGTCTGCCCTCGTTTTGAGTCCACTGAAGCCACCTAGCGGTCTTTTGGGGGCCTCACTTGCCCTTGCCGTCCAGACACAGCAGGCAGGGCCGGTAGACAGGCTTCGTCGAACCCAATTCGTAAAATATGATACAAGGGTTTTTATGGAAGGTAAGACCTAACTGGTGCACAATCTTGCCTGGCTTGTCCGCGTGCCTAGTCGTCTCCCCTCTCCCGTTCTTTTCCACCCCCTTCTCCCCAGTGCTCGTGAAGGGGCTGCACTCACACCAGCTAAGGCCTCGCTCGTCCAAGGGCCTAGCCGGCAAGAATTGTTGTGAAGGTGTGGGGCGCGTTGGGGCTGTTTACGTCAGCAGGCCGCCCTGGCAAGGGTCAAGCGCCTGCACACGGAGCTGAGGGTGTGCACAACGCCACGTAGCACCCTCTGCCTCTCTGCCGGCGGTGCCGCCGCCCGCCCGCAGGGTGCCAATCCTCTGACTGCGGCGGCAGCAATGAGCATTTTCCCAAGCTTCCTGTGGGTCGACTCCAACTGCTGCGATGCATGCCAGGGCGGCTGCGAGTGCGGCTACGACTCGAGCTTCTGTGGTGGTCAGTTTCTGCGATCCCGGGGGAGGGGGGGGGCCGTGCGGGGGGGCAGCGTTGGCAGGCGCGAAGAGCTGGACGGCACGCCGCTGCCGACCGGTATGCCCTAATTGCCTTCCCGACCAATCTGCCCCACCCCATGCTGTGCAGAATGTGGCAAGTGAGTGCAGCCAGCAGGCTGGCTGGCTGGCTGGCTGTGGGTCGAGCCCCGTGCTGCGAGCCCCTGGCTGCGAGCCCGCCCATGTGCCCCCTGCATGCAGCAGCATACCATGCCCTGTGTGGCTTGCCTGCGGATGTGGAATTGCCAGCAGAAGCAGCCCTTCCTGGACACACCCCGTGGTTGTTGCTCCCCACCTGCAGGTGGTGCGACTGCCCCGCCTGGTGCCGCTGCCCGCAGTGCCGGCCAGATGAGATTGCCTTTTGCATGATGAACAAGCAGCTGCGGCAGCACCAGCACCGTGACAGCGGCAAGGTGTGCGGTGTGAGGGGGCCAAGTGGGGAAGGTGGCTGGCGCACACGCTCCTGCCGGCCTTCCTGCAAGCCGTGCTGTGCCTTATTCTTGCCACCCTGGCCTGCGGTTCCGCACTGCCGGGCACGTGCCCCAGGCCAGAGTCCCCTGCGTGCTTGCCAGCAAGCAGGCAGCGCTTGATGGCGCCCCCTCTCTGAAAGCCGCCTGCAGGTCGAAAATCACAGCAGCGGCCAGAGCAGCCCTCGCACGGCGCCCCCGTCGGTGGCAAGCACAGACAGCATGGCACCAGCGGGACAGCCGCAGCCGGCGCAGCCCGCCCGCCCACCAGCTGGCAGTGCCCTGGGCGAGGCTCCCGGCGCAGAGAGGGCCAGCAACGGCAAGCAGCCTGAAAGCATCAGTGGGCGTGCATCGTGACGGCAGGGGAGGGTCTGAAATTCGCCAGCCCTGGCACGCTGCATCCAAGTGCCCACTCAGCTGCGAGTCTACGGCCGCGGGACCTGCAGCGGCATTCTCTGCTCTTACTTGGCAGCCTGCCTGCCGGCATGCTGACCCCGCTTCCTCCCTCCACAGCACTGTGTCGAAAACATTTCCCACAGCTTTGTTCCTGGATCCCTATCTGCCTCTTGCGCGCCAACCTGCGTCCTTGCTTGCTTTGGTGCAACTGTCCTGACCTAGCGCCCCTGCCGACCCAAATGCATGACGCTGCGCCGCCACATGCCTACAAGTTTTCGTCCCACAACAAATTGTTTCATTGCTGCCCCGTCAAGTGCTCTGCCAAATCAGCGTGTCAGGGCTGACTGACAGTTGCTCTCTGTCGGGACATCCAGGATGCGACGGTCTGGCTGGTACGGGCAATAAGTCATGGCATGCTAATAACCCAAACCTTAGGGTCCCAGCAATGACCCCGTGTCATGTCGCCATGAGAAGCACCCAGTTCCTGCCAAGGGCCCAAAGTAGAAGTGGGCGTGCAGGAACGAGGGGGCGCAGGGAGGGGGCATGCGGCGGCCACAGCAGCGGTGCCGCCCCCACCCATGGCCATACCGCGCCCTGCTTGCAGTCGGTGTTCTTGCTTTCACTCCACTTCCTGGACATCTCGAGCGCTAGCCATGGCCTCTCCATTGCTCAGGAGCCGAAGCTCGGTTGCGCCCCCTAGCGCCTGAGGCAGCGCGGCCCCCGCACCCGCTTTAGGGGTCGATCTAGGCTGCACGAACATGAGGCGCTGCTCGCTGCTGCTCGCGGCAGTGTTCCAGAGCCTGTGGGCCCTTGCGCTCGCCAGGGGCGGTCGACGGCTGCAGATGCACTCGAATATCACGTTGGACGGTAAGTCAATGCGGAAACGAGCGGACGAGGCACGGGGTGCGCGTCGCGAGATGCCAGTGTCAGCCGCCGCTGCTGCCGGCTCCCCGCCTGCCTGCCTTAATCCTCGCTCGCTTGGCTTCCACCATGCTGCAGAGAAGGAACTTCTGCTGACTTTCCGTGATGGCATCGTCAACTGGGCTGAGGTGCAGGCAGCATGGGGGCTCGACGGCTGGTGCACTGGAGTTGACGCCGGGTGCCGAGCGCCTGTCTGCACGTGGGGAGGCGTCGAGTGAGCTCCAGCCTGCTGCTGGTTCATGGATGCTTGCTTATTCCTTATTCCGGCAGCACCTTGGTGTTGTTAAATGCCATTCCGGCAGGGCCGACGGTGCTCTTGGCAGCTGTGGTCATGAGCGTCGCACAGCGCTTTCCTGGCCCGATCGCCTCGCGCCGCACCCTGCTGTTCTGCCCTGCAGGTGCAGCCCATACCACGTGCACGAAGGCAACTTTGTGACACACCTGTGAGCCGCGCGCTGCCGTCCGGTTACTCCTGCTGCACCTGTTCTCAGATGCCTGCAGCCGCCGTCGCTGCCCTGCGCTGGCGCTGCTGCTCCTGCTGCCCTAGCGCGTGCCGCCACGCCGCTCATCCCCCTTTGCCTGCTTGGCCCCGCTCCATGTCGCGTCCGCACAACAGGATCCTCACCTGCAACAACTGCGCCGTGCCGATGCGCGGCCGCCTGCGGCCGGGCATCCACAAGCTGCTGCACCTCGAGGTGTTCCATGTGCAGGTGTGTGTGTGTGTGTTGGTGG
>KQ481997.1:1312956-1323406 GCA_001430745.1 Auxenochlorella pyrenoidosa
CCCGCCCGCTCACTGCTGCTCCTTGAGCTTGGGCGCCATCTGGCTCACGTCCCACTCGCCCGCCGCCTGGCCGCGCTTGTTCAGCAGGCGGTTGGAGGAGTGGGGGTCGGGCGGGGGGGCCCCCCTCAGGCCCCAGGTGGTTCACTGCCCGGTGCACCGCCGCCGCCAGCGGCCGCGTGGCCTGCAGGGAAGCACGTGAGGCGGGAGAGGTGAGGGGGAGGTGGGCAGCGGAGCGGGGGCTGAAGGGCACGGGGGCGCCGCTGCACCACGTGCACTGCAGCAGGCACACACGCTGCCGGCATCCCAGGAAGCAGCCGGTTCCCGGGTCTTGGGAGGGCAGCCTAGCCCTCTCAACAGGCAGGTGGGACAAGCGGATGACAAATCAGCAGAGCAGGAAGATTGGCAGCAACGGGCTCAGAGGCGGCAGCAATGGCCGCCGGTAAATGCACACGGGAAGCCCCGGCCGTCAGGTACCATAGGAAAGGCGCAGTGAGGAGAGAAGGTGGCAGCATCAATGGCAGCAGCAGCGCCAGCGGCAGACAGCAGCATCGGCGGGAGCGGCAGCAGGCAGCAGCAGCGGCGGCAGCGCCAGCAGCAGCCGTGGCAGTGGTGGCGGCGGCAGGCAGCAGCAGCCGGCTCACCTCGGGGTCTAGGAAGGCAGGAGGCCCCTCCACCGATGTGAAGGCAGCGGCAGCTGAGGGCAGCAGGCCGCTCTGGGCGCCGCCGCCGCTGCCAGCCGCAGGCTGTCGGGGCGCCGATGCTGCCTCCTCCCCCTCCCCATAGTCTTTGACGCGTGCCGCAGCCGCACGCGCCCGTCGCGTCGCGCTGTCCTCGCTGCAAAATGCAGGCAGGTGGTGCAGCAGCAGCCTAACAGATTAGGGAGGGGCCATGAAGAGGGCAGGGTGCTGTGCAGACTGCAGGAGAGCAGCTGGCGCTTGATGCCAAGCGCAATACTGGGGCTCACCTATCATCCCCTGACCCTTCGAAATAGCTATCCTCCTCTGAACTGCTGGGCTCAGCAACTGGCTGCGGCGCCACAGGCCGGCGCGGCTCATCTGCGTTTATGGACGGCGGGTGCTGGGGTGTGGGAAGTGGCGGCACCCGTTCCAGCTCCTCCGCCAGCTCCTCTGGTGCACTGCTTCTTCCTCTGGCTTGCCGCTTCCCCATGCTCACCGTCGCCCCACAGGGCGTCGAGGTCCTCCTCCTCCTCGGCCTGTACTGCTGCACCGCCTGCAGGCACAAGCAGGCGGCGGGAGCAGGCGGCGGGTGCAGCGGCGGGTGCAGCAGTCGATACAGCACTCTTGCGGAAGGGCACTTAAAGCGTGTGAGCGTAGTTCAGATGCTTAGACAATCGAGCGCAGCACAGACTTCCCCCACTTGCGCTGCTGCCGCCGCACCGTTGGCGGGCTCTTCCGACGCCATCGCAACCCTGGTTGTTATTCCGTAGCTGAAATAATACGACTGCAACTGTCGAGCTGGTCTCGAAAGCCAGGAAAGACGGGAGCGCGCCCGCAAGAAGCTTTGCAGGCCCCTTAGTCGATGTTGTGTTCTTTGGTCGCTCACCCAAATGGGATCTCCGCATCTCAACAAGGACTGCTTGATCGCCGTGCTGGCTGCTGCGGCCGCAACGTGGGGGTCTTCCTGGCGCCTGGACTCCCTCTGCCGCCTGGCCACCGTGTCCAAAGAGTGGCGGGATGCATGCCACGAGGTGGGCGACGCTCAGCTCAATTGCAACAGGGCGGCCGCCACTGAGCCAGCCGCCGTCGTCGTCAGTGCTCCTGATGAGCACCCAGGGTTCTTTGACATCCCTTCTCACCTCCACGCCCGCGCAAGCCCAGGTGCTGGCCACTCAGGTGCTAGCGCTGCAGCCCAGCAGCTTTGGGCCCCGCGCCAACGCGGTGCCCGTCCACACGCCGGCGTTCTGCCTGCTCAGCGGCCATCTCGACCTGTGCCCCATCCTGCGGCGCTGCACCGCCCTGGAGCGGCTCAACCTGGCTGGCCTGCACCGCATCACCTCTGACGAGCTGCTGCGCACGGTGGCGGCCCGCTGCCCACGGCTGCGGGAGCTTCTGCTGGACTTCTGCGACGGCGTGACAGCGGCCGGGCTCGAGGTACCGGTGTGGGGCAGCGCTGGGCGGCTGCCGTGCAGGCGGGGCCGCGGCGAGCACTGGCGCGGCAGCACGGCGCCAGGCAGCGCAACAACACGCATTTTCTAGTCTGTGCCACGCTGGTGTGCACCGGGCCCTGACCTGCACGGCAGAGTTGATGCTGGGCCTGAAACAGGTGCTGCCCACCCTGCCCTGCTTCACTGCTCTGCAGGCGTTGGCCGAGGGCGCCCCCGGCCTGCGCTGCCTGTCGCTGCGGCGCTGCGGCGGCCTGTGCAGCGTGGCCGCCCTGGCGCGGCTCACACAGCTGGAGGACCTGGATCTGTCGTACTGCGCGCATGCCAGCGTGGCAGCGGTGCGCTCTGTGCACGCTGTACGCCAGTGCGCGCTGTGCGCCAGTGCGCGCCCCTGCAGGGCGGGCGGCCGGGGCCTCGTCCGGCCCACCGGCCTGCCTTGTTGCCTGCGGGGTGTCAGCCTTTTGGTCTGTGCACTTTGGGAATGGCGCCTGCACCCCTGGCCAAGGCTAGCTTGCTCCGCTGGGACTCACGACCAGCCTCTGCCCACCTCGTCCCTCCCCCTGCGGCGCCGCAGCTGGCGGGCAGCCGCGGCGTGCTGCGCAGGCTGTGCCTGCACGGCTGTGAGGGCGTGGGGGACGAGGTGTGCGGGCAGCTGCCCCTGGTGGAAGAGCTGGTGGTGGCCTTCACTGCCGTGACAGGTGTGTGCGCACTGCTGTGCATGTGCCAAGCCACCTGGTTGGGGCCGCTCCCATGCGCGACGGTTGCCAGGCTGCGGCTGCCCAGCCTGCAGCCAGAGTCTGCCCCTCCCCCGCCTTCCTCCCCCCCAGATAAGGGGCTGGCAGCCCTGGCAGCGGGCTCCCCGCGCCTGCGCACGCTGGTGCTTGCCAAGCGTAGCTTCAACATGTGGCAGGTGGGGTCTGCGCCAAGCTGGCCGATCTGGGTGCAGAAAACAGTACGGAGGGTGGTGCGCAGCGACGCAAGCACTCTAGCAGGACTATTCCCAAGCCTCGCCAGTGCCTGCCGGCCATGCTGCTGCCCAACACACAACTCGGCGCCCTTGAACGTCCATCAATGGAAGCATCCTTATTGGCTGCCGCTGCAGACGGGGCTCTGGACGGATGCAGGGCTGGCAGCCTTCAAGGCTGCAGCGCCCAGGGTTAAGGTGGTCCTTATTTCGTGCTGAGGGCCTGGGCTTAGAGAAGCGATCATGGCTTAGGCAAGGCACGTGCGCTCATTGACTCACGCTGGGGCCGTGCATTTGGCATCAGTAGCAACTGCAGCTAGCGGCCCCTGCCTGGCATGCTGCGCATTTTTCTCAGGCAGCGCCCTTGGCAACCTGACCTGCTTGTAACTCCCCTGCGCATGTCAAGATTCTTGTGATAGGCAAGGAATCAGCTAGCCAAGCAGTCAGTGCCGACCAGCACAAAAGAGGTGGACACACGGAACCAACGCTGGCTGGCTTGACCACACATCACCGGGCATGCAACGTTTAGCAAGGTTGGCAGGATGCAAGGGCCGTCATCCTTGTCACCGCACAGCCGCGCCTTGCGCAGCCGCCGCCGCCGGTTCTCCTGCATCGCGCGCTTGGAGCGCTGCCAGCAGCCGCTGCGCCCGGAACAGGGCGTCCTCTGTCTGCGGGCTGCGCTGGGTGGCCGCTACAAACGCTGCCAGCTCTGCAGACCCCCCAGCCTCTGCCACCGCTGCCAGGCCGGCAGGCGACGCAGCCAGGGCCTCCAGGGTCGCCAGAGCATACTCGGCCACGCCTGCAGCGGCAGCAGGAGGGGCGGCAAGGGGGGGGCTGGCGGGCTCCCAACAGGCAGTGCAGAAAACGGCTCCACCAGACCGCACGCGTGTCGAGGCACCGGGCAGGGGGGCCGAGCACCCGCGAGCCGTCTGCTGCGAGCGCCAGACAAGTCGTGCTTCTGTGGGTGCGAGCTGGCCAGCCCCATTGCCGTCCCGGCCCCCAGCCGGCGCACCCGCGTCCGCCTCCAGCAGCTCTCGCCGGCGCAGCAGCGCCAGCAGGCGCGGCGCGGCGCCCTCGCCAGCGGCCCGCTCCCGCGCCGCCTCCAGCCGCAGCAGCAGCTGCAGCCTGGAGCAGCCGGCCTTGACCATGAAGGGCTGCTGTGCGTCCAGCAGGGCCAGGCAGTTGCCCACCTGCAAGGGCAACGCAAGTGTTGACTGGCATTCGGGGTGACCCTGCCCTGCGCCTTGCGACCAGACCACACAACACCAGATGCAGAAGGAAAGGGAGAGAGCGGCGGATGGTTCCCGTGTGGGTGCCAGGCAATCACCAAGCAATCAGGCAGGACCCGAGCCACCAGCGCACGCACTGAGGCGGCCGCCACATGCGGCAGCACGTTCAGGCCAGCGCTGCAGATCATGAAGAATGCAAAGTAGCGCAGGATGCGTGGGCGCAGCGTGTCCTCCACCGCCTCACGGGCTGCCGCTTCTGCTGGGTTGTTAAGAGGGGCAGGAAGGAGGGCAACCAGGGTTGGGACGCGGCAAGGGAGACGGCTGCAGGCCGCAGCGGCGGCAGCAGTGGCGGCAGTGCCATCATGACGCCCGATTGTTTGATATCGCAATGCTCGCCTTCTGATGCAGAGCTGAACTGCCGCAGCACAGCAAGGCGGGCAGGGGAGGCTCCTGCGCCGAGACCTTGTTGCAGGCCGCTTGCCCAGGCTGCCGCCCGCGCTCCCGCTGATCCCTGAAGAGTTGCATGAGCGCTTGAAACTTGATGCTGCCCAGCAAAAGTGACCAGGGCTCTGCGCAAAGCAGGGCTGGTTTCGGTCTGCGCCCACAGGCGTGCCAACGCTGCCAAGGCTGCTGATGGGTTCATAATTCGCGCTGTTCATGCGTTGCTGAAGCGCCGATTGACGTTAGGTAGAAGTACCCTGGCTGCAGTGGTGGCGGGCCCCACGCCGCGCTGTGCATTGTGCAGAAGTGCCAGGCCAGCTTGCCTCTAGGAGCCCCATTCTTCATGGATCTCTATGAGCTCAGCAAGCCTGCTTCTGGACTGAGAGAAAGCCGTGTGCCCCGGTGGGTGGCCCGCCTGCCCACCGTGCCCGCCCGTGTGCAGCCGGCAATTCCTCTGGAGGAGGAACATGCTTTGTAGCATGATGTAGCATGATTATTCAGGAGCAGAGCTCTCGTCCATCAGAGCTCTTTATTCTGCGGCATCTAAAAATTCCAGTTGCAATTCACAGAGCAGCAGCAACTGACAACGTTTGTTGTGTCGGACTGGGAGGCCTCTCTGTCGATAGTTGCACAGGCAATGTATCATGTCACTCAGAGGATATGCACGTTCAAAAGGCGCTTCAAGTTGTGTGCCCATTTTGCAGCATTGCATGTGACGCCGCACATTCAGAGCCCTGCACGGTATGTCCGCAACACGCCCCCGCCACCAAGGCTGCCACTGCTGCCAGGCTTGCTCCTGGCCAGGCTGCCGCTGCTGCTGCTGCCGGCCCTTACCCCCTCCTTGCTGCCGCCAGCCAGGCTGCTGGCGCTGCTGCTGCTGCCGGGCCTTCCGTCCGTGCCCGCCCACTTGTGGATGACCCCCCTGGCCGTCTTTTTGGCAGCCGACTTGGCGACGGTCTTAACCCCCAGCTTGCGGGCAGCAAACCACGCGTCTGCGCCCTGCCCCGCCGCATTCATGCTGTGCACTGACACCTCGGCAGCGTCCTCGCCATACCTGCAGGGCAGCGGGGGCGAGGGCCAAAGGGGATGGAAGCAGTAATTTGTTGATCGGATCTGCATCACAGCAACGAGCTGGGAAGCGTGGGAAGCCATGACGTCCCCTCGCCCTGGCGGCCCCCTCACCCCCCCACCCGCCTTCCCAAACACACAAACACCATGCCTTGTTGCTGGCTCCCCCTCCGCACCTCTGGCGCACCACGCTGGCCGTGCTGTCCCGGGCAGACAGCAGCACCAGGCGGCCAGCATCCTCCATAGAGTCCCACACCTGCAAGCCAGCATGACGAGCCCAAAAGAGCTGGGCACTCTGCTCAGCTTTCAACACGGTGAGGGCAGCACCAGCTTGGGAGTGGCAGGGCGCTCCACCAAGCTTCTCCAACTTGTTCAGACAGCGTGGCATCGAGCAGTGTGTGCTGCTGTCGTGTCAGAAGGCAGGCTGAGCGAGCAGTACGGGCTGGCCCCAGTGAAATGCGTGCCTCGGTGAAGCCAACCACCGCCGCATGGCCGACCTCCCGCAGCATGCCTGCAAGGGCGCATGGCGGATGTAGCGGGCAGTCTGCTGAGCCTCGGGAGGCAGGTCGGAAGCGCAACGTGCAGCTGTACAGTGCCATGAGCTGGAGGCACGCCGTCTGCTACGAGGCTGCACTAAGGTACGTGCCCCACTTCGAAGACAGCCGCCAGGCAAGGGGGTGGGCAGGGAAGCTTGGCCTCACCCGCATCCTCCCCAGCTTCCAGCGGCTTGTCCGCCCCAGTGAGCCACAGCACTGCAGAGGGGGTGCAGAGTGGGGGCAGGGGTGACGACAGTTTCCCCGCCCGCCGATGTTTCGGCAGTGTGCCCGCCTGATGAGCCGCAGCAGGCCTCCTGCGCGCCCACAGCCTGTGGCTGCACCTCCCGGCCGACTCCATGCAGCGTGTGCCTGGCCCTGGAGGCCTCACCCCCGCCGGCGACCTTGGACCCCGCCCAGGCCAGCCCGCTGACGGCGCTGTTCACCAGGGAGGCTGCAGACCCGGCCAGGCGCTCCGTCTGGCGGAACCTGCCAGGCAGAGGCAGGGGCGGGGCCAGGCAGAGGGAGCAGGCGTGAAAGGATTGACGGCAGAAGAAGGCATCAGCAGGAAAGAGAGAGGGGGGTGCAGGGATGGCGGCAGGAGCGCTGGCCACAGGGGCATGCATGCCGAGGACGGCGCCCCAGGCTTGAACAAAGCATGAGTTGGGGTGGTGCAGTCCGCTCTGCGGGCACTCTTGCGCTCTCAAGGCACGGCTGCCCTGCCCCGCCCGCTTGCCTCTTCTTCAGCCCAGGGGAGACGGCCAGGGGCGAGGCGGTTGGCTCCTGGGGCGTGAAGTATGCAGCCCCCTTGCTGATGCCGCCCTGGGCATAGGTGGCCGTGGCCTGCAGGGGAAGGGCAGAGGGCAGGCCGTGGGACACGGAGCCGGGGCAGCGCGGAGGCGGCGCCCAGCCTGGCGCAGCGTGCTCACCGGTAGCAAGGCTGGCCCGCTGGACAACTGCACTCCACAGGTAACAACAAAGAGTGGTTTTTCCGCCTCGTCTCCCTTGGGCAAGGTTCAGGATGGGATTGAGCCCAACCCCGCCCCCACCAGCAGCCCGCCAGCGAGCGCGCGGCTGGCGCTGTGCACCCCGCGCGCCACGCTGCTTCGATAGGCATGCTCCGCCAGCGCAGCCTCGCCCTTTGCTGCCTCTGGATCATCAAGCAGCGCCTGGGACTCGCTGCACTGGGGTGCCATAAAGGAGCGTGTGAGCAGGGAGAAAACATGCGAGTGCTCTGGAGGCGGTTGCAGGGTCGCCCGGCAGCGCCTGGGACTCCCTGCAGATAGGTGGGTGGGGCCATGAGGGGCGGATGAGCAGGGAAGGTGCAAGTGCACAGGAGAGGAGGTTGCGGGGTGGGGCGGACAGGGTTTGTGCCTGTCAAAACTGCCTGCACTGGGCCAGCCCTCCATGTAGCATAAGAGATGGTCAAGTCCACAGTAAAGGAGTAAAGGATGATCGACCAGCCAGGTTCGGGGCAACAATGAGGGAAGCAGCCCCCCACCCCACCCCGCCCCACCCCACGCACACACACCCTCCAAACATACACACACACACACACACACACACACGCACCGGTAGATGGTCACCCCTTCCAGGATGGCCTCCAGCATGCCCACCGCCTCCTCCTCAGTGTCTGACGCCAGCACCACTGCGGAAGAGGGGTGGCAGTTGGAGCAGGGGGGTGAGGATCTCGATAGGTGCACGCGGGCAAACGACGAGCAAACTGCAGGCACGCCATGGTCGGTTGCAAGGTGGACAGCCGCCCGCACCGGTGTAGAAGGTGTCTTGGCCAGGCAGGTTGAACACAAAGGTCAGAGCGCCTGCCTGTGGGGTGTCAGAGGGTGCGGGGCAGAAGGTCCATGGCAACATGCGGCCCTTCCGCCAGCATGGGCTGCGCACCGCCAGCAAGGCACAATCTGCGCTTGCTCTCATTCAAAACCTGAATCAGAACGTGCAGTTGCATCCGCATGTAGCATGCCCGAATCCACCTTGAGCGTCTGGCTGGCAGGCAGCAGCTCCCATGCCGTGCCACCCACCGCCGCCACGATGCGGCTTGCCCCCCGGCTGCCGCCGCCAGCCTCCCCCTCGCTGTCACTGCTGCTCCTGCTGCTTGCGCTGGCTCCCCTGCCGCTGCTTGCAGGCTGGTGGTGAACTTGGGAATAGAGGCCCTGCTTTGCAGGTGGCTGGGCGGGCGGAGTGCGGGGCGCGGTCGCCGCCACTGCTGCTGTGCTCGCCGACTGCGTGCCCAACCCTACCGGCGCAGCGGCGGCATCCAAGACCGACAGCGTGAGCTCTCCGCGCTTCAGCAGGCGCTGCTGGCCCCCGGACACCTGCTTCGACAGGGAAGACAATAGCAGGGTGCTGGGCTAGGGGAAGCCACCCTGAAAGCGGCATCGGTGGCGGCGGCTGGCGGCGCTCAGGCAGTGCAGCGACCCAAAACCTCTTGGTCATGCCTGGTGCAGCTCGCAGGCCGGGATGGAGAGCAGCAGCGAGCCATTGGGCTGAGCCCCGCTTCCACCGCCGCCGCCGCCAGAAATGCCAACGCCCTGGGTTTCATCTTCATGGCCTGCAGCTCCCATGACCTCGAGTGCAATTGCTGCGAAGATGAAGGGAACAGACAGTTGAAACAGTTGGGTGTAGCGAAGATGAAGGGAACCGCTGCTGCCCCTTGACACAGAGCCGCCAGGTCAGCAGCTGCCCATGCGCTCCCCTCGGCGCCCACTGAGGCATCCACCAGCATCCAACGATCTTTGTGAGCGCACAAGACTCAAATTGTCTGCAAGAGCCTCAAACTGTGTGCTTGCTGCCGCTGCTGCCACGTGTCGGGTCTCGCTGGCAGTCCGCGAGGGCGATTGCAGCAGCAGTTCTACATCGTACATCTTGATCGTACTTGTGCAGTTTGGTTTAAGGGACGAAAGGAAATCGAACACCGTCCTGGCAGCACCTCGCATTCTCTCGGCGCGATGTGGCGCCTGGCAACGGCATTGGCGCTAACAGCGCTGCTGCAGATTGGTGGGAGAGCTGCCCAGGGGTCGGACCGCCTGCCAAGGCCCGAGCTTTCCCAGTTGACTGCACGATGGCAGGAGGGAGGCGGACCAACTCTGTCCCGTGGCTGCTACCTTCCACCCTGCAGGCGGCGCACAAAGCACGGGAACCCAATGCAGGGCGTGCAGGCCAAGGTGCGGCAGCTAGGGTGCGCTTGTCGAGGGCGGGTTGGCGGAGCGCCCATCAGGCCGAGGTACTGCCGTAGCACGCGCAGGCTGCCCATGCCGGGGCCGCCCTCCCCTTCCCGTCGCAGCATTGAGGGCCGTGCGGCATGCTCCCAGTACGGCACCAACTCGACGTGCAGCCCTGCGGCCGGGCAGGCTGGGCCCTGCGCCTGGTGGCCTGAAAACAATATTGCGTCCCTGATTGGTGAGCCGCCGCCGCCTTCTGCCTTCCAGAACACCCTGCGCCAGCCCGCACTCTGCAGTCCCGTGCACCTGGGTTTGTGGGCTGAGCCAACCAGGCGGCATGTGCAGTTGCAAGCAGTCCTGCCGCTGTGCTTGCTGGCAGCCTGCCCCAAAGGGCCGCCGAAGCCCCGTCCCCGCCTGCAGGCACCGTGCCGCTGGACGGCCTGCTGCCAGAGGCGTATGCTTCCCTGGTGGACCTGAACCAGGCAGCCGCCGCCTGCTACTCCATGGTGGTCAGCCCCACATGCACCGACACGTGCCGCGCCTTCCTGGCCAAGGTGGGCGGGAGCTCTTCCCGCGGGGTTGCTTCGCTGAAGCCTTGGCAAGCACATAACGCGGGCTGTCGCAGCCATGAACACACAGCATGCATCATGGCCAGTGTGCTGCCTGGCTACGCCTGTTGGCACCTGGTTTCCCGGCCACCAGGGTCATCACAAGCAGGCAGCCGTTCCACCCCCCCAGTGACCCCTCCCTGCCCACCTACACCTGCCCCTGTCTTGCAGCTGCCGGTGCCGGCAGACTTCCTGGCCAACAGCCTGGTGACGGGGGAGGTGTGCAAGATGAGCACCTGCGCCAACGGCACCAGCGTCTGCTGGGAGTCGGATGCCCAGCTGGTGAGCAGTGTGTGTGTGGGTGGGGGG
>KQ481997.1:1324746-1353913 GCA_001430745.1 Auxenochlorella pyrenoidosa
CGTTAGCTGGGGGCATCCCGGTGCAGGGGGAAGAACATCAGGGTCCCGCGGGTGTCTCCCTGGCAGCAGACCTGGGTCCAGCTTGCAGCTCTCAAGGAGGTCGGGGCGTGTTGGCCGGCTGCCAATGCCGGAACTGCCACATGCGAGTGCATTGTCCTTGCTTGCGGCCGTGGGCCTCCCAACGGTTTAGGATAATGCACCCTCGGATTGGATGGCCACGTCTCCCAAAGTTGCTGTCCCTGCGGTCTGTCTCTCTCGCACATCACCCGCGTATGACCCCCAGCAGCAGGCAGCAAAACGTCCTTCCTAGTCTCCCCTCAGCGAAGTGCCGTTGCGCCCCACCCCCCCACCCCACACACACACACCACACCCGTACACACGCAGGCCGCCAAGCTGCTGTTCAGCCACGTGGTGCGCAAGTGCGTGTCCCCCGACGCCGCCACCTGCTTCCCCACCGGCGGGCGCTGCGTGGCGGCTGACTACTGCTCGGGGCAGGCGGCCACAGCCAGCGACTGCGAGGGCTCACTGGTCCCGGGGACGGGCCTCAAGGCGGTGAGGGGCCCAGCCGCGCACTGCGCTGCGCTGCGCCTGCGCTGCAGCGACAACACTTTGCAACGCGACTTGTCTGGACCTATTGGGGCGAAGGCACCGTCAGGAGCATGCTGCAGCTCTGCCCCCCCCACCCCCCTCAACCCCCCACCCTCCTTCCCCACTTACACGTTGATCTGCAGTACTGCCGCTTCGACCCGACCTGCCCCGTCGTGGCTGGCAGCGGCGGCACCCCCTCGGTGCTCGCCTACCCGCCCACCATGCCCATCATCGCCGCCGGCCCGCCACCTGGCACACCCAAGTCCCCTCCCGGCGACGCCAAGCCTCCGGCAGTGCTCCCGCCGCCGTCGCGGCCCTCGCCGAGCCCCCCTGCTGCCATCCGCAACGATGGCGCCAACACGCCGCCGCTGGCCGCGCCTTCGCCCCTGCCGCCTCCTTCCCCCCTGGCCGTCGACCCCTGCGCCGGCTCGAGCGACAGCTGCTGCCGCCGCGCGGGCTCCTACTCTGCGTGCGAGCTGGACTCGCCCGCTGCTGACGGCTGCACCTACTTTGGCAGCTGCCAGCCCGCGGAGCCCAGCCCCTGCTACAGCCAGGCAAGAAGGTTGAGGGCGCCTGTGGCCAGGGGTGACATGCCTCTGTGACGCACACGAGTCGGATGCTTAAGGGAAGCGGCGAGGCAGCTCAGAGCTTGCTGGGTTGACTCAAAAGCGGCCGCTGCCCCCCCACACACACACATGTGCAGACCAGCCAGATCAGCTGCAGCGAGAAGGCCGAGTTTGGCTGCGCCTGGTGAGTGCAACGATTGGTCCTGCTGTTGCGGGCTGCTGCTGTGGCCGCTGCCGCTGCTGAACCCGTTGAACGAGCGCCTCTGGCTCAAGGGCCGCGGGCCCGGCCGACTGAACACCCACGCAACAACCGTTTGTCTGGATCATCGCCAGTCTTGCATACTCACAATGCCATGTGCACTGGCACAGGACCTCTTATGACGGCGCAACACCCACCCCGGCGGCGCCCCCGGCCCCGGGCCAGGCGCCTCCCACAGGGGCAAACACCACCTCACCCCCAGCCAACCCGACTGTCAATGAGACCTACCCGGGCCTTGAGGTGGGGGACACATGCCGCGCTGCCCTCTGTGCCAGCACCAACAAGCATGTCTCATGCGTGTGCCCAAGCGGCCTGTGCCGCCGATGCGGGCGGGGGTGCCAGTCCATGCCCGGGTTGCACAGCAAGCCCACGCTGACCATGCACTGCCCGCGCTGCCTGTGCCCTTTGCAGGCCTGGCCGGCGCCCCAGCTGCCGCCCTCCTACTATGCCGAGCCCTGGCACTGGTGGAACCAGCCCCAGCACTGGGGCCACGGCCCCTTCGACCTGCTCACCCCGGCCCGGGCCGACAGGCTCGCCGCTGCCGGCGCCGCTACGCCTGTGTGCGATGCGCTGGGCGACGCTGTGACCCTGGCAGCCGCCAACCTGTCCAGGCAAGCACAGCGCTGGTCGGCAGGGGTTGTACCACGCAAATCCATCCCACCGCACCATGGGCTGTAAAGACATCCACTGCCTCTTGCTGCTCTCTGAGTGCAGCTGAAGCTTGCAACAGCCCTCTGCGCCTTCCTCTTGCTTGCCTGCAGCGTGTGCGACGCTGCCGACCTCTGCTCCATCACCCAGGCCAGCTGGCTGGAGGATGTGCTGTCTGCCGTGGGCGCCCGGCAGGAGACGGCCTGTGCCGCCTGCCGCAAGCTCGACGCAGGCGAGTCGGCGCCCGCTGGCTGCAGAACAGACAGGCAGCGGTGTGCCGGTGCCTGCCGCGTGCACAGGGTTGATGCCTGTAGAGGCACACAAACCCGTGCCCGCTTGCTGAGGCTCGTCATCATCCTGGACCCACCTGTCATGCTGCCCGGCGCCTCCATGCAGTTGCTGCTGAGGAGCTGGAGAGCGCGGGCATTGCCGAAGAGGTGCAGCAGGCCATCCGACTGGGGGAGCAGCTGCTGGTGAATGCCACCGAGGCGTGCCCCTCTGTGCTGGGCGGCCTGCTGTGGATTGCCCAGCACTACGACTTTCTGCCCAACCTGGGGCAGCCCCTGGCAGCGGTGCTGTGCCCGCCGCTGGCGGTGAGTGGGCGGCAGGGGTGTGTGTTTGTCTGGGTCGGGTGCGACGGTCAGCTCGTGGTAGCGATCCAGAGTTTTGCACAGAGGGAGGGCTTGGATGTGTGCACTGTCCGTGCTCTCAGCCCACTTGCTGCCGACTGGCGTGACGGCTGCTCTGAAACGCTGCCCCTGCTGCCACAGAGGGTGGTGAGCGCGGCTGGGCCCGAGTTGCTTGCCGAGGCCAAGGGGTGAGGAGCTGGGCCCTGTGCCCAGCTGCATGCTGGTCTGTGCCAAGAAGGGGCGCTCGCACCTTCCTGCCCGGGTGGCCCACATTCCCATGTTCTGCCTGCCGGCCGGCCGGTCCCCGACCTGCCAGCCCACCGGTGTCACTGCCTGCCTGCCGCTCCCCACCTCTGCCCCGCAGCATCTGCACCCAGCTGGCCAGCACCACAGTCTGTGACACAGCCTTTACGCTGCTCAGGGGCTCAGAGGCCTCGCTGAATGCGACCTGCACCCTCATGCTGCCCGCGCTGTTCGACGACTCCAGGTGCAGTGCGCCGCCCAGGCCTGCCAGCCTGCTCACCACCTCTTCGCCTGTACTGCCCGCGAGGCCTCACTGCGCAACGTTTTCTCACAGTTGGCTCCACCAGCAGTCAGCAAGGAACTGCCCGCTGACTGCCCTCACCCTCTCTTTCACCTCTGCCTGGTTTGGCTCCCTGCAGACAACCACATGGGGGCCCAATGACCGGCCCCAACAGCAGCACCACCTACCCTTATAACCCATATGACGGGACAACACGTGCCGCTGCCGCTAGCGTGGACTACAACCCCGGCACCTCTTCAGGCTACTGCACCCCCGCCGCCAGCCCCTGTTACAATCAGGCCGCCGCCGGCACCTGCGCGGCCCATCGGGGCTGCCGCTGGACAGCCTCCTGCAGTGCCCGGCACTGCCCAGACGGGGATGCAGCATGCCAGCGGCGCCAGGCGGTGCGGCCGCTGTGCAGCAGCCTGGTGAAGCAGGCAGTTTCCGGCAACGCCTCCTCGCCTGCTCCCCTGGCTCAGGTGCGCTTGGGGACCGCACTCGCATGCCTCTCAAGCTGGCGTGCCATGAGCAAGTTCTGCCCTGCCGGGCAGGAGGGAAGACCATGGAGGGGTGGGCCCAGCAAGCTGCCTGCTCTCCCGCACCCCCTGCAGGCCTGTTCCATGTTTGGCATGTGCGGCAACGGCACCTCTGTGCAGCAGTGCGCAACCTGCAAGTCCCTGCTGCACTCCACTGCCCAGGCCTTGGCCGGCGCCTTGACCTCGCAGCAGGGTGAGCCCGTCGATGGAGCAGGCCGCCCATCCTCTCCAGGGATGATGCCCGCACGACACCCGGCTGGCGCCCGGCTCCTGCAAACCATCATTTCTTTCTGCCGTGCTGGCCGCGCCCTCCCATGACCACCTGCCTGGCGTTCCAGCAGGCGCCCCCTGCCAACGCCTCAAACCATGACCACCCCTCTCCTCCTGCAGACCAGCTGCCGGAGCGGGCCGCCCTCTACCAGTGCACCGGCCTTCTGGAGCGCCTGGCAGCGGGACAGACCAGCTGCCAGGCCTTTGTAGCGCTGACCCCTCAGGAGCTCGCAGCCAGCCCCGCCGACACCTGCGCCCGTCACAGCGGCGCTCTGTGCGACCCGGTGCGAGGCTGCGGCCAGAGGTGCCGCCTGGTCTGAGCTGTGTCAGGTGCACGCGTATCGACTCAGAACCCGCCCACAGGCGGCAGGCATGGAGTTCAGAGTGCATGGGGTGCGCGCACAAACAACGAAGAAAGTCCACTCTCTGCCTTGGCTCCGCAGTCCGCCCCCGCCAACCAGACCTGCGACCTGTGCATCCACATGCTGAGCGTCTTCAAGGTCCGCCGCCTGCTCTCGCTGCTGGCAACATGTGTCATGGTTAAATTTGTTTGTCACTGCACAGCTATGCAGCTTGAGTGTCACCCTGCATCGCCAGCCAGGGTCGCTGGTCCCACCCTGGTCGGCCCCCACCCCTTCGGTATAGGATCTGCGGCCAATCCCTGCTGCACATGTCCCCGACCCCGCCCAGCCGCCCTGCTGCAGGACCTCTCTGCCATGCGGGTCTTGGCCAACACCAGCCAGGCCCTGGCAGACTTCTGCTACCTGGCAGTGCAGGACACCGGCCCCGCCGGCCTGTCCGACTCCACGTAAGCTCTTGTCAGCAGTGCCACTTGCTTGCAGGACGGCTGGCCAGCCCTGTCGCTGCTGGCTGGGACTCATGGCCTACCTCACCCCATGACGAGCCAGGGAAGATCCGGCAACCCAGCAACTTGACTCCCGCTGGCCCCGCTGCAGGCTCGCCCAGGCGGTGCGCCAGCGCTACGCCTGCCAGCAGCCCAACTCCACCGCCTGCTGCTCGCCGCTCCCTGCCGGCGCCTTCCTCCGCACCGACCGGCGCTACTCCGGGCCCACGGCCGTCTCGGCGCTGGCCCCTGCGTCCGACGACGACTGTGACGCCCGCCCAGGCTGCGCCGCCACGTCGGGGTGCTTTCCAGCGCCCGAGGCCGACCCCTGTGCTTTCCTAGATGGCAGGGCCTGCGCCTCCAGGTCCAACTGCACGGTGAGCGAGCAGGGACGGGGGCGCTCTGGTGCCGTACCCAGGCGGTGACAGCACCAGGAAAGTGAAGCGGCCCGCCTGGGATGCGCACACGGGTGCATGTGCAGCCCAGCCATCAGGTTCGTGGGCCAGGAGCCCGAAGCGAGTGCACTGTGCCCTAACCAGCACTTTGGGCCAGTCCCTCCAGTTCTCTCGATACCCTGGTCCTCCTGCGCTCCTGCGCTGCAGTGGCAGGGGCCCAGCCTGGACAACGGCAGCTGCGCCAGTGCTGACCTGTATTCCACATGCCGCCTGGCTGGTGAGCAAACAACCAGCATGATTGTGAGCCCGCATCGCGCATGCAGTGCTAGAACGCCAGACGGACAGAACGTTGAAATGACAGCTCGAGGTTATGTGTGTTGCTTGTGACACCTCGGCAGGTTTCAGCGGCGGCAAGGCGACTTGCCTGGCTGTGGTGGATGGCGATGGCTTCTCGAAGTGCCGCTACTACCTGGCAAGCAGGGGGGGCCTTTCTTGAAGGGACGACTTTGAAGGGGAAGAAAGTAGGCTGCCTTACATTGCATGTTGGCTTGCCATCAGCTGCCATCCAATGCCGCTGCCGCGCCCGATTACCTGCCCCCTGAAGCATCGCCTAGCCCCGCTCTCGCCCTGCTCTCTTTTTCCTTGCAATGCAGGGCTGCAGCCCCGACGGTGGCTACCAGGACCCAGGCGGCTGCGCCCTGAGCCCCGCAGAGCTGGCCAGCCCCGGGGCGTCCGCCGCCTGCGGCGCGCGCCCCTCCTCCCAGTCCCCTGCCGGCTGCGAGCTGCGCGTGGACTGCCGGGAGCGGTTTGACGCCTGCCAGGCCTTCATCACGGAAAAGGGCTGCGGGGTCTCGGCCGCGACCTACAGCTGCTACTGGCGCACCGATGTGTCGTATGGTGAGCTGGGCAAGGGCTGCGCCCACCTGACGTTGGTTGGGTGTGATTCGTGCTGATAAGCCCACAGAGCGATCAGGGCGCATCGTCTGTGACCCCAGCCAGCCATCCTGCCCGTCCACACTCCCCTGCCCTGCCCGTCCCGCACCGCCTGCAGGCCAGGGCTCCTGCGCCCGCGCCCGCTCTCCCTGCTCGGCCTTTGCCGACGATTCCGAGGGCTGTGCCGCCCAGAAGCAGTGCCGCGCCGCGCCCCGCTGCCAAACCAGCTACTGCGACCGGGGCAACCAGTGCTGCCG
Source organism: Auxenochlorella pyrenoidosa (assembly GCA_001430745.1). Taxonomy (NCBI): domain Eukaryota; kingdom Viridiplantae; phylum Chlorophyta; class Trebouxiophyceae; order Chlorellales; family Chlorellaceae; genus Auxenochlorella; species Auxenochlorella pyrenoidosa. The sequence continues at coordinate 1,331,195 of KQ481997.1, forward strand.
CGCGCACACCCCCGCCGCATGCGCCGCCACCGCCGGCTGCCGCGCCGCGGGCCGCTGCTCCCTGCAGTTCTCCCGCTGCTGGGGGCCCGCCAACGCCACCGCCTGCGCCGCCGCCGCCGGCTGCGGCTGGCGCGCGTACGCCAGTGGCGGCGGCTACTGCAGCCCGCTCAGCGAACCCTGCCGGGCCGCTGCCCTGGATGCCTCGCCTGCCGCCTGCGCCGCAGTGCTCGACCCCGAGCTCAACATCTCGGTCTGCCAGTACAATGTGAGGACTCGGGCCGGGGGTGAGAAAGGCCTGTGTCCGAGAAATTGGGTTCCTGTGGAGTGGTTGTGCCGACAGGCCAAGCATGCTCAGTGATGTGTGCTTGTCCAACCTCACACCACGGCATGCACGTCCGCACTTTTGTCAGGCAGCCCCCTCACGAGCTTCTGTCCTCGATGGCCGCCCCTGCAGATGGACTGCCAGGAGGTTTGCGGCGACTGCCGCGGCTGCATGGACGCCATGAACGGGCCCTTTGCCGCCTTCAGGAGCATCAATGACACAAAGGCCCTGGCTGCTGCTGTGCGCACGGCGTGCCTGCAGGTGGGCTGGGGTGCGCGACGATGCAGCAAGCACCTCACTCCAAGGACCCCCCCCCCCAACACACACACACACACATGTTCTCTCCCTGCTGGCCTTTGTGGGCCTGCCTGCCTCTCGCGCTTGGAGTGTGATTATTCACACTTTATTGATTACACTGCCCTGCTTTTCTTACGCTCCTGCCAACGCTCCTGCCGGTTCAGTACCTTGCCCTGCCCTGCCCTCCCTGCCCTCGTCCCTTGCGCGCAGAGTAATGGCGTGGACCCTGCTGTGTGCGAGCGTGCCTTCAAAGTGCTGGCATCCAACCCTGAGGCTATCCAGCGGCCAGCCGCCATGTGCAAGGCCCTGGGCTTCTGCAGGCAAGGAAGAAGGAGGCGGTTGCGTGGCTGAAGCGAACCTGCCCTGCGCTGGCGCCCGCAGGCTGCAACTCGTGCATTTGGTCCAGTAAGCACTTGCGCTCTGCTTGCACCCGAACCCTGCGGCTGTGGAGCAGGCTCCTGCCCCGCTGCATCCTGTCCTGCTTGATTGCCACAACATTCGCTCACTTGTTTGCCCTCCCTGCAGCAAGGAGTGCATCGACATCTACATGGGCCTGACCCTCTGCTCCACCGACGGCTATCAAACGGGCGCAGCCGGTCTGCAGAACTCCACCCAGCCTGCCGGCACGTGCAAAGCCGCCTCTGACTGCACCGGAGCGCAGACCTGCGATGCCTTCAGCTCCTGCACCCTGCTGAAAAAGGTGGGCCTGCAGGCTGTGGCTTTGGGGCGCAGAAAGGTTGGTCAGTGCAGCACCAAAAGACAGGGTGTGATTACCTATGGGCACGAACTGGGCAAGAACATGCCAGCTATGGGCGCCTTCGACAAAGCCCCTCGATCCACCAACAAGCTGCGATACCACCCACTCCCTGCCTGCAGTGTGACCCCGACACCGGGCTGGACGCAACCAGCTGCCTGGGCAAGTGTGTGAGCAAGTGTGCCCAGCAGGCCACCTTCCTGGAAAGCCTGAACAGGGGCGCCTGCAACCTGGACGGGTGAGCAGGGGGGTGCGCTTGCTGTGCTGCACTGCTGCCTCGGAGCTCTTGCCAGAGAACTTGCTCGTCAACCTATTTTGCGCCTGCTGAGCAGCATTTGCAAGCTACAAGTTGCGGGGTGCTAGGGGCTTCTGCTGGCTCCCTCACCTAGCGCCCGATCAGCCGCTCCCCGCCTGCTGCAGGAGCCGCAACTGCACTGGCGCCGACACGTGCGTGGCCGCCCCCGCTGGCCGCTGCCGCCTGTCGGTCTGCAACGAGACGACCGGCGCTGTCGGCTCCGTGCCCTGCACCGGCTTCTGCACCGCTGGCACGGCCGCTGCCCTGCAGTGGGCGCGCCTGTCGGACGATGGGCGCCGCATCCTGCTGCAGTTTGACCAGGAAGTGACGGCCTCCACGCCCAACGTCAGGTGTGAACTGGGGGAGAAGATGCCTGGTTGAGGCGGCTGCATGAGCACGCAGCTGCATCACAGGCAGGCGGCAGCCAGCGATTGGGACTGTCATTGCGCCATGAGCAGAGGGGCACGCTGGTGAGAAGCAGTGTGTAATGTCTGCCCCTCACCCCTCCTGTCTGCTGCAGCGTGGTTTTTGCCCCGGGCACAGCAGCCAAGCTGGGCCCCCTGAGCCAGCTGGTCCCAGTGCCGGGGTCACCGCAGCAGCTGGCCATTGAGCTCGACTTTGCAGCCACTATTGCACCCAGCAACTCCCTCCAGCTGGCCAGCGCCAGCGGCATTGCCAGCCGCATGGGCGGCAGGCCCGCCGCAGCCGCCACCGTTACGCTGCAGGCCCCGCTGGCCCCTGTGGCGCCCACGGCGCTGCTGTCTGGGCCACGCTCTGTGGGCGCGCTGTGCGGCGCCTCTGCTGGCAACGCGCTCATCATGGATGGCTCCCGCTCGCCCCTGTCGGCCGGCAGGTGAGGTCGGGGTAGCAGTCAGGAAATCTGCATACTTGAGCATGGCGACCAGCCGTCGCTGACTTCTGTGCCTAGATGCTACCGTGCTGTGGGGCTGTGGGTCTCGCCACTGACCGCCACACGGCTTGCCTAGTTCTGGCCTCAGTGTGCTGCGGGCTGCGCTCCCTGCACCGCCGCTGCGCAGGCCGCTAACCTTCGCCTGGGACGTTGTGGCCGCCGCCAGCGAGCTGCCGGCGCTTCGCCAGCTGGCAGCGACCGCCACCTCTGCCAACAGCGCCCGCCTGGCCATCCCGTCGGGGCTGGCCGCCAGCCTGGCCACTGGCGCCTACACTGTGCGCATGAACGTGACCAACTGGCTGGGCGTGACGAGTGAGTGGCTGCCCTGCGCTGGCTGGCGGTGCCGTCGGCGCTGCTGTCTGCTGCCAGCTGGGCTGCAGCCCACCACCTCCCAAAACTTGGAGAAGGCCCCCTGGGGTGCACCAGGGCCAGTTTCTGTTCAGACGCCGGGCCTGTCTTGACCCGCGCACTGGCCCCACCCTGCTCCCTGTCCGCAGGCTCCGCCTCCCTGTCCCTCACCAAGGAAGCGGCCGCCCTCCCCGTGGTGACCATCGTGGGCGGGCCCCAGCAGGCCTTCTCCCTGGGCGCCGGCATCAACGTGCAGACCCAGATCGATGTGTCGTCCGTCTGCCCCGGCAGGAGCGTGGCCTACGCGTGGGCGGAGACCAGCGGGCTGCTGCCGGCGGGGTCGTTTGCCGCCGGCCGGCCCGACCTGACAGTCAGGGTGCGAGGGGGGTGGCGGGATGGCGGGGTGGGGGTGGGGGGGTGGGGGGGTAGAAAGGAGGATGAGGTGCGCTGGGCAAGCCATCCCCCATGCTGAGCGCCTCACTGCGAGCCCTGCTCTACAGCGAGCAAACCCAGTGCTGATCCCAACGATACGCTGGTCTGTCTCTGTCTGCTGCAGTCGCTGCCCGGCGTCACCGGTGGCGATGTCCTCAACTTCACCTTCACCGCCACGCTGGCGGGGGCGGGCAGCACCACCGCCGCCCTGCAGCTGACCGCCCTGTCCTCGCCCCTGGAGGCCAAGGTGGACGGCCCCCGGGGCGATGTGCTGGTGAGGGGCACCCTGCCTGCGCCTTGGCGCCTTCTTTGCTGTCGTTTGCTTTCCTGCGCGGCCTCTGTTGGTGTCGCACGACTCCTTTCTGAAGTAGCCATTTTTAACAGGGTTCTGAGAGTTGGCCTTGGTCGCTCTGTTAAGATTTATTTCAATGTCTCTCACCCAGCACTGAATAGGGGAACCCGTGCTGCCCCATGCTGCCCCTCCCCACCCCCCGCAGGAGACACAAGACCTGACCTTCAGCGGCAGGCGCAGCGTCGACCCCGACGACCGCCCCAACCGCACCCCCTTCCGCTTCGCCTGGACCTGCACCGCCGTCGACGCCAGCACCCAGGTGCCGCCCTGTGCGGGAGGCAGGCAGTCGAGGCGGAGGGCTGCATGCTTGGTGCCGCTGGATGTACGCACAGGGCCATTGACAATTGCCCCGCCAAGAAGCCGTCTGTCGAGCTGCTTTGCGGGCTGTCATGTGCGCACTGCTCAGATCTGGGCCTCTTCCGCACTCCCGCTCCTGCAGGTGTCCGCCCCCTGCTTTGCCAGCCCCGCTGCCGCCGGCATCGACCTCACCAGCAGCCAGCTGGTAATCCCCCGGGGCGCCCTGCCCGCCAGCAACGGCACCTACCGCATCGCCCTGACCGCCGCCAAGTATGGCGCCACCCAGAACCGGAGCGACAGCGACGAGGCGGTCATCCGGGTGCTCGCCGTGGCGGCCCCCACCTGCAGGGCAGAGTGAGTGCCGCGAGCGCTCGGCCTGTGCTCGCTAAATGCATATTGATTGAAGTATGCAGTGGCCTGGACTTGGCGGGGCTCGCCATGCACCGTCTGTGCAGCTGCTGCAACGGCAGCAAAGAGCGCAGGTCTGCTGGCCTTGGATTGCTTCTCAAGGGGCGCGCTGTTGTGCCGGCCCGCTGCAGGCGTACCTGCCCCGGCTCGGCTGGTTGCGCCTCCAAGTTCCACACCCCCACCGAGCCGCTGCGCCTGGCTGCCGTCCTGGACGACCCCTCCCTCCTGCCCCGCACCACCTTTGCCTGGGCCTCAAGCGACGTGCCTCTGGCAGCCGCTGCCCGCAGCACTCAGGAGCAGGCGAGCCCAAGGGGGTGGAGGGGGCATGCTGGGGCTGCATGCCATGCAGGCCTACTGCACACCATTCGAGCAGCAAGGGAACACTGACATGGTGCAATGCCAGCCGAGTGCAGGGGGACAACAGGCGGGCAGCCAATGTCACCAAGCACATCGGTACCTTGCTTTCTCAGGTAGCTCACTTAGCGGCTCACTTCAGCGGCCATTGTTCTGTGTGCCCACCCTCGGTCCTGCAGTACCTGGTCATTAAGCCCACCAAGCCCGACGGCTCGCCCGTCTTCCTGGACGGCTCTGTCGTCACGCTGAACGTGACGGCAACCACCCGGGGTGGGTGATGCCTGGCTTGGCTATCGCGACACCCCTGATGTCCACCGCGGAGGGGACGGACGCGCGTTCAGCTTGTGAACCCACCCTGCTGCAATTCGAGCCCAGCAGCGCTCTACACGCCCTTTGGGCTGGAACAGAAACAGCTTGCTGTGCCATTCCCTCACCTTGCAGACGGCAAGTCGGCCACAGCCAGCCTCGCGGTGCCCGTCGCCCGCCGCCCCGCCTGCGCCGCCGCCGACGGCGCCTGCCTGTCGGTCGCGCCCGCCGCCGGCCCGGAAGACAACACTACGTTCACTGCCACAGCCACTGGCGTTGCTGCCGACTCCAGCCTGGTCTATGACTTTGGGGTGCTGCTGGCGGATGGCCGGCGCGACGTGCACGCCCGCGGCAGCACCGACCCGACTTTTGCGTTTGCGCCGCGCGTGCTGCGCGCGGGCAACTACACGCTCTTTGCCTGCGCGCGGGGTGAGCGGGGCCGCGGGCAGGGGGGCGGTTGGGCACGGCTGCAGGTTCTTCCTGGCTGGAGTGGGGTGAGGCATCAACCACCCGTGGGATTGCAGTCGGCACGCTGGCAGCATGCGTCACACCCTCGACAGTCCCCCATCACCCCATATCAGCTGTGGCATCATCCAGCAGGATCCCTCCCATCCAGGAGGACCCCTCTCTCTCCCCTGCCGCAGACCTGAGCGACGCACAGGCCTGTTCCACAGCCGCCGTCAGCGTGCAGGCGGCGGCGGCGCCCGTCACCGCCGACGACATTGACGCCCTGGGCGGCGAGGTGGACGCGGCCGTGGCGTCTGGCAGCCCCCGCGCCGTGGGCAGCGCCGTGCGCAGCCTGTCGTCCGCCAACTCGGAGCTCACGGGGCAGCGCGGCAGGGCGCAGGCCGCGGGCGCGTTTAATGTCACCGATGGGGCAACTGCCAGGGCCTCTGCGGCCTCCCTGCCTGGGCCGGATGCCGAGGCGGCGGCGGTGGAGGCGGCGGAGAGCGCCATGGCGCAGGTGGAGGGGCTGCTGGCCAGCCAGGGCGCCGACGTGACGGCAGAGGACGCACTCACCCTGGCGGCCTCGGGTGCGCGGGCAGGGTAGGGCTGCAGGCTGGGGCCTGCCCTGGAGAGCATGCACGCTGCCACCCCGGCTGTTGACATCAGGACAGGCAGGGCCGCCATGGGGAGCGTGCCTTGACTGTCGTTTGCACCGCAAACACCGCCGCCTCCGCCTGCCCTGCACCCCGCCCTGCAGCCCAGTCCCTGCTGGCCGCGACGCCGACAGTGACCGAGGCCATGGCCTGGAGCGCCACCAACGTGAGTGCCCTGCTGCCGCCAGGCGCAAGCCCTTACTTCACTGCTGACAGATGCTTCTGTCGGCTGCCGTCAACTGCTGGCTTCCCTGCAATGACCGCTGGCGCACTGGCAAAGCTGGAAGTTCCCCACATTAGCCGCTGGCTCAGTCAGCTCTCCAGCAGACTTGGTCACCCCATCCCCCGTCCACTGCAGATTGCAAACGCGACCCTGCAAGCGCTGCTGGCCGGCGGCGCAGCCGTGAGCGCGGAGCAGGTGCAGCCGCTGGTGGACATCTGCGGCGCCGCCGCCCCCGCCCTGGCCAACATGTCGCAAGTGCTGTCCAGCCCCGACCCGCCGACAGCCGGCGACGCGGCTGCGGCTGAGCAGGCGTTGGCTCGTGTGTTTGACATAGTCTCGGGCGTCCAGACCGCCCTGCTGGCATCGCTGGTGCGCCAGAGAGCCGAGGGGGTGAATGTGGCCCAATTATGGTGGCTCCTGTTTCCTTGCAATTTAGGCGTCATTCTGGGCCACAATTGCATGCCTGGCAAGGCGGCGGCGTTTGCGCATGGGCGGGCCTCAACTACACAGCACCTGGCATCCCCAGCTAGCTGCCAGCCTTTTGCATCCATCCAAACATACCCCCTGGCACTCACTTGGAGTGCATGTGCGCCTATGCCTGCCTTGCAGAGCCCTGGAGAGGTGGTGAGCGCCGGCACCGGCGCCCTCACAGTGACAGCCGCCCTGGTGGACCCCCGCACCAGCGGGCCCGCCCTCGACATCCCCATCGCCTCCAGCGGCGCCGCGCTGGGCCTTGTGGCCGGTTTTGACGCCGTCCTGGGTGCAGCCCAGCCGGAGCGGGGTGAGGGAGGGAGGGCAGTGCACCCCAAGGACCAGAGGGAGTCCGGAGCAGCCGGTGGGGTACCATGGGTGGCCTGGCAGGCCCGCCCAGCTCTAACTTGGGGCCACTGCCAGTGCCGCTTTGTGGGAACCTGCTTGCGCCAGCAGCTGGTGCGGAGCAGCCGCGAACAGCGACAAGCCGTCCGTAACCATGTTCCCTTCATGCCCCCTCCACGGCAGACAACACCACAGCCTTCGAGCTGAGGCTGGCGCACTTTGCCGACGCTTCGCTGCTGCTGGCAGCAACCAGCGTTAGCTCCGCCACAGTGCCTGCTGGTGCCAGCCGGCAGCTGCTGGCAGTGTCTGCGCCAGAAGTGGCGGGCGCACTGAGCACCACTGTCGTTAGCGGTGAGTGATTGGAACGCCGGGTTCGGTGTGCAGGCGCGTGCTTGGACAGGAACCTGAGGCATCGAGAAAAGTTGGGCAGGCAAGGGACAGCCGGGCAAGCCCGAGCTCCATCCCTCCCCCCCTCCTGCTCAGCACTCCGTACAATGATACAAGTTTTGCATCCTCGCATGCGCGCAGGCTACGTCAACGTCACCTCCGACCTGTCTGGCGGCGGCGAGCCCTCTGGGCCCGCCCTTGACGTGGCCCTGCCCCTGACCCTGGAGTTCGACCCCGCGCTGCCCACGCTGTGCCTGCGCCGCCTGCCCGACGAGGCCGGCTACGCGTGGCGCTCCGACGGCGTCGTTCTCACCTCGGCGGCCAACGGCACCGCCCACTGCCAGCTGTCCAGCCTGCAGAGCCAGGAGGTGGTGGTGGTGCAGTACGTGCTGCCGCCCAGCCCGCCGCCCTCGTCGCCCCAGCCGCCCTCGCCCCCACCACCGCCCACGGCGCTGCCGCCGCCCAGCCTGGCGCCGCCACCGCCCACACCGACCGCCTTCCCGCCACCTCCGACAAGTCTGCTGCCCCCACCCGGGCCTTGCCATCCCCTCCCCCTCCTGTCGAGGGCGGAGCCAGCACACCGCCGCCACCACAGGGGCAGCCCGGCTCTCCCGTGCCTCCCGGTGGCAACCAGCCCCCTCCGCCTCCCCCAAGCGTGGAACAGGTGCGCTCCAGGGCGGATGTCCAGGTCCCTCCTGCAACGGAGGATGCCCAAGCTGCTCAATTCGTGTGTGCTTACCACCTGCCCTGGCGGGCTCGGGCAGCCTACAGTTCTCTGCAAGAGCAGAGGAGTCTTGACTCAAGTAAGGAAGGACTTCTCCCGCCCCTGCAGGTCACGGTCACCGTGCCTGTGGTCTCCTTCACCGCCCGCCTGGCCATCTACTCCCCCGTCACATTCGACCACCTGGCCCAGCAGGCATACATTGCCGCGCTGCAGGCCGCATCCTCAGTCGGTGAGAGGGTGCACTGGGCCGGCCCCAAGCGCAGGGAGGCAGGCAGAGGAGATGGCGTGTTTACTCTGGGTGCTGCATGCACAGCGGCCCTGCAGTGCAGTGAGCGCTGTCCACGCATTTGCGGGCAGCAGCCTGCCACGGTGCCTGCCATCCTGCCATCCTCTTCCCCTATGCCCCCATCACGTGCAGTCAAGGTGCACGTGGAGCTGAGCAACATCCGCGCCGGCTCGGCCATTGTGGTGAGAGGGCATGTGGACCTGCCTGCACCTTGGCTGCAGCTGTGCACACACACACGCACGCGCGCGCGCGCGCACACACACAAGGGGTGTACACTTGAAACCCCGCATTGCACTGCGGCACGGTCCGCCAACGGTGCTTTCCTCGTCTGCCCCTTCCCCCGGCAGGACACATCCGTCCAGTTCCTGGTGGGCAACGGCGACACCGGCGCCGCCGACTCCCTGGCTGCTGCCCTGAGCAGCGACCCCGGCTCCGTGCTGCCGCCTGGCACCTGGGGCAGCGTCACCGTGACTGGGGTGCAGCAGGTGCGATGGGTCGAGGGGGACCGGCCCTGTGGGGGTGGCGCAGCCCCGGCGATGGACCGCAGCCCAGGCGCCGCCCTGTGCCCGCTCGCCTTCCGCTGTGATTCCCATGCAAGTGCTTCCCCAGGTGGCGGCCCTCACTCAAGCCCCCCCCACATGCGTGCAGTCGGAGGCCACCATCACAGTGCTTGCCAGCGACCTCTCCTCCCCGTCTGGCGGCTCCAAGACGCCCTCTGCACTCATCGGCGGCCTGGTCGGCGGTGGTGAGTGGCACAGCATGTTGCATGCCTGCTTGCCACAGCCTCACGAGTGCGGTGGTCTTGGTTGCAGCATGAACCAGCGCAGGAGCGGCCTATGAGAACCGGTCCGCCTGACGCCACACACTCGCACTTGCCCCTCGCGCGCAGTGGGCAGCGCCCTGCTGGTGCTGACTGTTGCCCTCCTGGTGTGGCGCCGCGCGCGCCGCAGCATGCGCACGCATGACGTCTCGCCCGTGAGCCCTGGCATGGCAGCACTATGAACGGTTGAACCATCTATAGCAGGGGCGGATATCAGCCCAGCATTCTCGGCGCGAACCTTTGCCTCCGCGGCTTGCGTGATCAACCCACCCTTCGAATCATTTTCACCTAGCGCATTGCCGATGCGTCCCCCTCACCACTGTTTCAACCCAGCTCATCCATTCACTACTCTTCCCAGCTTTCGCATGCACGTTTAGTATTGCCTGGCCCCAGACTTGAACGCTTGTTGCAAGACACTTCTTCCATCCCACCGCGCCTGCCTGTGGTTGCTGGTGGTCCACACCCTCTGCATGCGGTCGAGGCGCATGCAGGTTTGGTCCAGCCTTTCATCCCTACCGATGGTCATGTTGAAGACTATTCATGCGCATAGTTTTAAACTGCTTTGCTGAAGATGCAGGAGTTGTTCAATGTAGTGTTGACACCCAAGTCAAACTCTGAGGAGGAAAGGTTGGCTGGTAGAGAGGTGCTTGCCCTTGTTCTGCTTCCCTTCCTGGCTTCTAGTCACCATCATGCGCTCCCCCAGGCGTGAAGACTCTGCAGCAGAGAGTGGCACGCCCAGGTGAAGGGCAGGGCAGCTGTCCAAGGTTGAGGGGCAGCGGCCAGGCAACCAGGGCTGGCAGCTAGCTCCCTCTTTCGCGCCACCTGCTCTGCAGGGCTGGCGACAAGCGCCCTGCAGAGGGGCCTCCCTTTGGGCCTGGAGAGCGCTTTGATGCCGTGGAGAGCCCCAGGGTGCAGCAGCTGCTGCCGCCGGCGCCCGCTGAGGGCAAGCGGGTATGCGTGGCACCCGCAAGCGCAGCCGAGGCGCCGCCGGCGACTGCAGCGGGCGGCGCCTCCACTGACCTGCTGGCAGAGGCTGCCGTGGAGATGCTGCCTGCAGCGGCGCCGCAATGTGCCGCCCCTGCCGCCGCCCTGGCTGGCAGCGATGCCGGGTTTGGCGCGCAGGAGGGGCGGCGGGGCGCTGATGCCACGCAGGTCATTCATGCTCCCCAGCTGGCGCACGTGGTGGCCGGCACAGCCAAGCCGCCCATGCCCGTCGTCTCAGGTACGCCTCTTGCTGCCACAGCAGCCCTCTGAGGTCTTGGCTGAAGACCCGCGCCGGAAAAATCGGTGTGCTGGTACCCTCGCCTTGCCAGTTATTGTTGATTCGCAAGGCGGAGGCTGGCTGCTGTGCTGCCCATGCAGGCGTCGCCACCCTAGATAGCGGCCCACCTGCTCCCGCTGCAGAGGAGCGGGGCTTTGAGTGGGTGAAGGACGAGGTGCGTGCACAGCGCCAGCCGCAGCCAGATCAATGAAGTGGCGCATCATCCCGAGCAGCACCGCCTGGGGCTGCGGGGCCGCCTTGCGTGATGGGCGCTGCCAGGGCTGCCTGCTGCATTCGTCTCTGCCTGAAAACCTCGCGGCAGCCTATCTGCAGGCAGTGGGGATCACCAATCGGCAACCCCTGGAGCAGCAGGTCCGCCTAGCGGCAGCAGAGGCGGCTGAGGCAGTGGGACAGGCAGCAGCGGGCGCATCTGACCTGGCAGCTAGTGTGGTGCCTGATAGCATAGCCCAAGCCGGCACGGCTGCAGTTGAAGCCGCGGGCCAGCTGGCAGATGCAGCTGCCGGCGCAAAGGATGCGCTTGTCAGTGCAACAGGCAAGGTCGCGGTGATGGCAGGGCAGGCTGCCGAGGCAGCCCTGTCTGCCGCCAGTGGTGCCGCAGAGGCTGCGGGCCTCAAACAGGCGGCAGCTGAGGCCGGCAAGGCAATTGCCGAGGGCGCTGACACGGCGGTTGGGGCGGCAAAACAGCTGGCAGGCAAGGCTGTGGAGACAGCAGAGGCAGGCACTGCACATGCTGCCACAGCAGCCGCAGGTGCTGCCATGGACCTGGCTCAGCAGGGGGCAGCAAGGGCCGCGACCGCCGCAGAGGCTGGCAAGCAGGCTGCTGTCGATGCAGCATTGATTGCGGCTGATGCCGCCAGGGACAGGGCGGCCTCTGCGGTGGTGGCCAGCAAGCAGGCAGCCCGCAACGGTGCGGCGAGAGTGGCGCAGGCCTCTGGCAGGGCTGCCGACGGGGCAGCAGGGGCCGCGTCTGCGGCGGCGCAGCAGGCCGTGTCGGTGGCAGGCACGGTGCAGCAGCGAGCGGCAGAAGCAGCGGACGCTGCTGGCAGGAGGGCAGAGGATGCCTTGCTGGCTGCCAAGGAGCAGGCTGCTGAGGCGGCCGTGCCGGGCAGGCAGGCTTTGGCAGAGGCGGGGACGGCGGGCGTGGCGGGCGCACAGCGCGGGTTGGCGGTGACCGAGGAGGCGGTGGCGGCGCTGGCCGGCGGCGCTGCCGGCGCGGCAGGCCAGGTGGGCTGCGAAGAACTGGATTCCTTGCGCTGCTGGCTGCATGGTGGGTGCCCTGCCCTTTTCAGGACTGGACTTCTGCACAAGCCTGCCTTGCTTCCCTTCAAGTGCAGGCTGCTTCCCGCGGGCTGGCAGCTGTGGGACAGGCGCTGGAAGACAGTGCAGATGCGGCAGCTCCACCTCAGCATGCTGGGGCCATGCCTGGCGGTGCCGCACCGCAGTGAGCTGTCTGACAGAGCTGCAGCCTGCAGCACCACGCTCCCAGCTCCATGGCAGGCCGATGAATTCCTGAAAGACACCAGCTCACATTTTGCTGGCTGCCATTTTACTCTGGACTGGACTCAACTGTGTGCGCTGTTTGTTACCAGGGGCTGATTTCGAAACATGGAAACGGGCAAAAATTGTTCTAAAGAATGCGCATGAAGAACTTGGTTGGCTGTGCAAAATTCCAGGCGAGAAAGGAGGCACGGGCAGTACAGGGGACGTGCAGGGCACCAAGGAGGGAAGCAATGAGGCGATGAAAGGGAGAGAGAAATCTATTTGTGACAGCAATGGTAGGGATGGCAACGAAGTTTGCAGGGCTGGGCAGGCTTGGAAAGAGTCAGGCAGCGAGAGCTGGACGCGGGCAGGCGGGGCGGGGCCCGAGCGGGAAGGCATGCGACAGCGCGAATCACTGCCGGCGGCGGCGGCGCGCCTCTGCCGCCGCCACCGCCACCTCTTTTGTCTCGCCGCGGCCCACCTCTGACACCGAGCCGTCGTGCCCCACGAACGCCATCTCCACCCGCACCCGCTTGCCCGCGGTGGGGGCCGGCAGCGACACGGTCAGGCGGTAGCGCGTCTCGTAAGGGGGGTCGCCCACGTCGGCGCGCCGCAGGCTGCGCGCTAGGGGCGCCCCCGCCCCCGTCAGCACGACGCGCCGCTCCCATCCGTTGGCCAGCGCAAACTCCCCGGGCTGCGCCGTCTCCTCCCACAGGGTGGCCTGGATGCCGGCGATGTCGTCCTCCCACACGGGGGAGGCAGACCAGGTGAGGATGACAAAGCGTGGGCCCGGGCCGCCGCCATCGGTGTTGGCCACCCCAATGGCATAGGGGTGGTAGCCAGCGACAGAGGAGCCCGGCGGCGGCGAGGGCTGCTGCGGCGGCGGCGAGGGCCAGGCTGGCGGCGGGGGAGAAGGCTGCGGCGGCGGCGGCGAGGGCGGCGGGTGCGAGAGCTCCGGTGCCGGCGGCGAGGGGGGTGGGGGAGAGGGCAGGGCCGGAGGAGGAGAAGGGTCCTGCGAGGCGGCCGGCAAGGCAAAGAGGGCAGAGGATCGTGATGGCTGCTGCAGCACGTGGCAGCAACTCACCACATAAGGACAAGCTTCCAAACAGGTGAGCAATGGTGCTGGCAGCATCGCATGCCATGCTGACTGCCCCACAGCTGAGGAGCCTTGCGGCACGGCTCACCGGCGCCGCCACACATCGTCCTGCTGCGCATTCGCCGGGCCGGCCGCCAACAGTGCAGGGCCCGGGCAGGGGGATGCAGGCGCCGCCGGGACCGCAGGCTTCGCACTGGCTGTCGCACTGAGGATTCGCCGGGTTGTTGCAGCCGTCGGCCTGCAAGCCAGGGAAATGGCATGGCAGCAGGTGCAGGGGTTGGAAGGGCGTGCCTTCCGCTGCTGCGAGCGGGACTGCAGCACTGCGGACAAGTCCCACGGTGCCGCAATGCCGACCAAGGCGCAGTGCTCGAGTGGCCGGCGACTCCTTGCAGCAGGTAACTCACCACGCACTGGCCCGCGCTGCAGGTGCCGAGCCACAGGTTGTCTGGTCCCGTGCGGCACGGGCCTGCCCGCGGCGTGCAGCCGCCATCTGCCTGGCAGCTCTCGCACTTGCCGCACTGCTGGTTGGCCGGGTTGTTGCAGCCGACGGGCTGGCAGCGGCCAGCAGCGCAGGTGCCCGCCCACTGCCCCTGCAGCCCGGCACGGCAGTCGCCGGCCCTGGGAATGCAGGCGCCGCCGGGGCCGCAGGCTTCGCACTGGCTGTCGCACTGAGGGTTTGCCGGGTTGTTGCAGCCGTCGGCCTGCAGGGGAAGGAAGGTCTCTTCTGTAACACCTCAGGCAGCAGCAGGTGTGCAGAGCCTGAGAGGATCACGGGGCTGCACTCGGCAGCGAGGCCGCCATACGGGCACTGCTTCTCACACGGCTGGTCCAGCACTTGCGAGCTGCAGAGCGCCTGCCTGCCCAGCCACTCACCACGCACTGCCCGGCGCTGCAGGTGCCCGACCAAGTGTCGTTCGGTCCCGTGCGGCAGGGTCCCATGCGCGGCGCGCAGGTGCCATCTGCCTGGCACGTCTCGCACTTGCCGCACTGCGGGTTGGCAGGGTTGTTGCAGCCCAGGGGCGCTTCATCCGGTGATGCCTGAGCCGCCGTGCCTGCGGCATCCGCTGCAGTGGCTGCTGCTGCTGCTGCTGCTGCTGCTGCTGCTGCTGTCGTGGCTGCAGGGTCTCCCCCTGGTACTGCTGCTGCCGCTGCTGCTGCTCCTGCTGCCGCTGCTGCAGGGTCTCCCCCTGGTACTGCTGCTGCCGCTGCTGCCGCAGCTGTCGCAGCTGCTGCAGGGTCGGTCAAGTCGTCCTGCTGCAGGCCGCGGCTGCCGCTGCGGAACCGCCCCCGCCGGCCGCGTGCCGCTGCCCCGACCTCAGGACTGCAGCAAATAATCAGGAGGACGAACAAGATCGCAAGGAAATCCTAATGGCGAGGGCATCCCCACCAGCACCCACTGGCCGCACCCACCGCAGCCAAGGCAGGGTTGCCTGCGGCGGCACCGCACCTGGGTGCCCGTGCGCCGCAGGCAAGCAGCAGCACCAGAAGCATCAGGGCCGCACAGCGCTGCGGCCCCATGCTCCCAGGGTTGCGGCTAAAGAGCGCAGAGGCAGTCGAGGGTCTGCAGGTCGAACGACGGGCAGATGTGTAAGGGCGGCAGGGCGCTGTCCGGATTCTGGGTGCTTGCACGATAGGCGCTGAGCGGCACTCGAAAGAGCCGAAAGCCGGAAGGACGCACCCTTGCAGACTGTTGTTCTTCGGGAGGACGGGTAGCAGGGGTGTGTATGAGGGCCGGACTCACGGATATGGATTCAGAAGCAATCATGAGCGTGCGAGCGTGTGAACCGACTGTGACGCTTCGCAGGACTGTCCCTGCTGTGCCCCTGCTGGGCCCTGTTCTCGCGAGTGCGTGCCCTTTCTTTCGACTTCAAAGCAAATTCAGCCCCTGAGTTGGAAATTGAAACCTTGTAGCATAGAACATTGGGCAGAACGGAGCTGTACCCGACAATTTCGAACCGGTCGGGTGTTTTGGGTGTGTGCACCCGGCCGGAGCCCCAGACCCATGGTCAAGCTCGGGAGGTCAGATAAAGACATGGAACAAGCCTTCAGTCGACCGTGCGCCGGTGGCATCAGCAGCCGCTGCAGCGCCGCCCTGCCGCCCTGCCCTGCCGCCGTGCCGAGCTGCTGCCGAAATTGAGTGTTGGCAATCCTGCTGTCTGTGTGAAGGGCAGGCGCTGCCTGCCAGAACTATCGTCGGACTGAATGTATTGGCAATTTCACTCACGAGGTGTTGCTGAAGCAAGATGTGCGGTTGCGGACAACTGGGGGCATGCGGTGATGCCTGGGCTGCAGCAATGCGGCACCAGTGTGGCACTGCTCGAGTCTGAATCTACGATTCTGGGAGGACTGCTAGCACGACCTGCAGTTAGTGAAACTGATGACGATGTTGGTGACTAAGCACTGCTATGGCATGAGCACTGCACCGACCACAACTGGGCCTTACAGGGGCATGTTCCTAACGCCGCGCGGTGTGAAGGGCAAGCCTGCATGCCTGCCAAACCGCAGGCAATCTCCTGAGCAAAGTTGTGGGGCATAAACTTGCCCAAGTATGCGCTCTCGCACAGTAGCACACTTGACATGGATGCAGAACTACCGCCGCTTTGACAGGCAGCCTGCCGGGGAAGCTGGCCGCACAGCGGGGAGGAAAGCATCAAATTTGAGGAGAGGAGAGGAACCTTTAAAGGTTCCTCTCCTCTCCTCCTCTTCCACTGGCAACCTGTAATTGCATTTCTTCAGGAGATACCCTGCAGCCGTCAGCCAGGTTTGTGGGGGTCACCTGGCTCTGGACACACCTCCGCCGTCCAGACGACCCTGGCTGGTACGCCCCCAGCATCTCATCTTTGTGCATTGATCGCCACAAGCTGGCCTGCTGGCGATGGCACACCCTGCTCCAGTGCCCGCCGCCCTCCCGGCCCCTTCCCTGCAGCTGCCTCCTGCCGCCCTTGTCTTGTGCAGCACATGTCCATCGGACGATCTGGAGAGCAGGGAGTTGGCCAGGTGCTGTCCCGGCTGGCAGAGGAGGGGGAGCCCGTGGCCCAAGGGCTGGGGGAGGCGGGCGGCGCGGCCATGCAGGTCGACGGCGGCGGTGGCAACGGGCCCAGGCAAGTGGTGCTCCCTGCTGCTGAGTTGTGCTGGCACACCCCGGGTCACTAGCAGGGCCTGCTGGTGCCGCACCCTGCCAGTGATGGGCGCACCCAGGACAAGCAGCTGCCCGCCTGCCCTGGCATTTTCTGCTTTGCATGTGCCTCTCATAACGGTGTCATGCCCAGTATGCCTGTGCCAGGTCGGGCGAGAAGCGGGGCCTGCCGGAGGGCGGTGGCGGAACAGCCGCCGCGGCCGCCGGCAGCGCCCGCCCTGCCAAGCGCAGCCATGGCGAGGACGCCAAGGTCCCTGTGCAGGTTGGAGTATGCCCAGCACTGTGGCATGCTGGCTTGCAGCCGGCGCAGGGTGGCTTTGCATGCTGGGGGTGTGGAGCTCCCGGCGCAGGCCCCCAGCTAGGCCTGCACGAGAAATCCCGCCTGCTGCCCAAACTTTCCATTGCCTGCATGGCTTTGCCCCCTACACCCGCACACAGGAGGAGGCACAGATGGGCGCAGCCATGTCCCAGGGCGCGATGACCGGCGTCCTGCCACCGGTGCGCCCGGCTGCTACTGCTGGCGGCCATGCCAGCGGCGATGCTGCTGCGGCAGCCGCCACACTAAAGCCTGCCTTGCCTGCACTGCATCACTTGTTAATCGGCCTACTGCTGCCTGTGGCACTGCAGGATGAGCCTGCAAAGGGCCAGGAAGCAAAGGAGGGCCCATCAGCAGTGCAGGGCGCACAGAAGATGGCAGAGGGAGCGGCCGAGGTGGCCACGGCGGCTGGCCAGGCAGCGGCAGCCACTGCCAAGGCCGCCGCTGATACCGCAGGTGCGGCACAGTTGGTCGTCAGCTCTCATTTGTCAGAGCGCCTATAACTGGCACTGCTCTACTTGCTGCTGCCTCGCAGACGGCTGGCAAGGTGCGATCCGCCTTCATGCCTCACGCTCCGGTAGTCTGTGTGCAAACACTTTTGGGCAGCAACCGGTCTCGCATCATGACGAGGAGTGGCGCCGTGTTTCCTGCCCGTTTCTTTCCATGGCAGGTGATGCTGCCTCCAAGGCAGCAATCATGGCTGCCAATGCCGTCAAGGGGGTGGCGCCAGGGGTCGCAGAGGGTGCTGCCACTGTAGCCCAGGTGGGGGCGGGGGGGGGGGGGGGGGGGGGCGAGCTGAAGTTGACCGGTTTGGTGTCTGGCATGCCACCGGCCCAGTTCTCACGTTCCGCAGTTTGCATCTTGTCGCCGTTCCCCGAGCTGCCCCGATGTGCAAAGGAACAAAGCGCACTTTGCACGCCTTTGCACAACCGCAGGGCGCTACCAAGCTGACTGGCGGCATTGCAGACGTGGCACGGGGCACCGTACAGGTGGAGGAAGGGACTGTCTATTTGGGCAGTGTCCTGCCCTTGTGAACAGTTCTTTCCAGCAGGGTGCCAAGCCCAATGGCAACGACAGCTTCAGGATGCCCGCATTGGCGGCAGCTCCAGCCCTTGGTTCTCCGTGGGTTTGATGCTCACTGCCCACCACACGCCGCCAACTGCTGCCTGGCAGGTGGCAGTTGGCACCAAGGATGCCACGGTGGATGCTGTGGGCACCACCGCAACCAAGGCAGGCGAGTAAAGCAGTCGATGCTGCAGGCATGGGAGATCCTGGAAGCTCTGAGGGCAAGAGTGCAGAGAAAGGAGGGGCAGCACACTGTTTGGAGGCATGTTTCATGGCCTCGACTGGAAGCGTGCCTCCCTGACAACCGCATACTGTGCTGCTGTCCAGGATGTGTCTAAACGGCCGTACTCGCATCAGCTATCGTCTGCTGCAGGGGCCGCTGTTGGAGCTGTGGCCAACGCTGCCAACACGGCAGTGGAGGCTACGGGCGTGAAGGCGGCGGCAAAGGCTGCTGCTAGCACGGCGGCTCCGGCCCTCGCTTCTGCTGCCAGCACTGCAGGCAAGCGGATGGTCTTTTCTTGCTCGGGCATCCCTGTGCTGTTTCCTGTCGCATACAGCTGCGGGTGTGAGCCCTGCACACCTGTTGTGTCCAGTCTGTGGCCAACCTGCATCAGCCCCCTGTTCCTCGTCTACATGGCATTCTCCTGCAGTGAATGCTGCCGCCATCGCCGCCGAGGTCGCTGCGGTCAAGGCAGGGCAGGCTGCGGATGCCACAAAGGACGCCGCAGGTGGGTAGGCTGCAGGGGCCGGTACAAACACAGCAACCTGCCTGCTGTACTTGAAAGTGCATCCCGCATGCCTGTCTGCATAACTCCACGTCCGGTTGTCTCGCCTCCCCATGCATTGTCCTCCTCAACTCCCTGCCCCCTTTCCCTCCTGTTCACACTCCCCATGCAGCCCCGCTTGTGGACGCTGCCCAGGCCCAGGCTGCTGAGCTGGCGCAGGCAGCCAAGCAGACTGCTGCAGAGGCAGGCTCGGCGCTGGCAGCTGCTGCCGCCGACCAGGCCAGCGCACTGGGCAGCACAGTGCAGCAGAAGGCTGCCCAGGTGGCGGCGGCTGGGCAGGCCAAAACCAGTAAGGCTGCCGCCGCCGTCAAGGAGCAAGCTGCGGAGCTGGGCAGTGCTGCCAAAGACAAGGCAGACCGCGCGGCTCTGGCCGCCCAAGGTGTGGCCGCAGGGGCCGCCACTGCTGCCCAGGCCAAGGCTGCAGAGGCTGCTGCTGCCAAGGAGCAAGCGGTTGAGGCTGCTGCTGCCGCCAAGGGCAAAGCTGTGGAGGGGGCAGCGGCGACACTGACCCAGGCCAAGGTGTGCCCCATCTGCTGCTTGTGCCACATAGTTTCCCAAGGCTCTCGGTGGCACAGGCCCTGCCCATGTCATTGACCATCCCCAAGTTCCTGCGTGCTCTGCCCGCCTGCCAGCTTTGCTGAAGAGGCCTGCTCTCGACGCAGCACTGAGCAGGCGTCCATGCATTCCCTGGCCGCCACTCAGGGTGTGCAACCACCTGCTGAACACCTCTCCTCGTCCTGCAGGACGCCGGCGCTGCCGCCGCCGCTGCCGCAGGCACCAAGGCGTCGGACCTGGCAGCCAGCGCTGCAGACGCCGTCAAGCAGGCGGCTGCGGGTGCAGCAGTTGCTGCGGGGGATGCAGTGCAGGCTGCAGGGGCCAAGATCAAGGGAGCGGGTGCTGCCGGCCAGGCAGAGGGAGGGGAGCAGGCTGCAGAGGACGCCATGCAGGGGGCTGCACAGGTGGCAGCTGCCGAGGGCCTGCCGCAGGTGCAGCGAGCTGGCGCAGGCTGCAGCAGCACATGCAATGCTGAGATTCTGGGGTACGGGCCTGCGTCTTGTTGTTTTGCCATGCTGCACAGGAGCTTTGAGTTTGTTCATGATCTTGCAAGCCAGTGGCATTGATGAGCAGTGCAGGACGAAAGTGTTGACCTCTGATGTGAAAAGTGCAGCCAGGCCTGCTGCAAAATCGCCAGGCACAGTGAGCCCGGGCACAGCCGGGGAAGGAGCCATTGCTGCTGCAGCACTAGCGAGCTATAACTAGGCATCAAAGCCAGCATCTTGAGTGCATGTTTGCCTGGTTGGACAGCATGCCTTGGGACCGGGCCGCTACAAATATTTGGAAGTGGCTACATGGGATTCGCAGCGTGGGCAATGGTGGTGGACGTCTGCCGCCGCGCCACTGCACACCAGGCCTAGGCCCAGCGTGGCAAGCACCCACAACATGCGCGCCAGGCCGCACCGCAGCCTGCGAGCGGGGAAGCCAGGGAGGCAGGCAGCCCGGAGGGGCCATCATGCAGGCAGCACAGGCACCAGCTAACGGCGAGCGATTTCAGGCAGGCTCTTCAATAGTTTGGCTTCCAGCAGCGGGAGCGGAGAGAGCTGCAGCTGCGCCTACCTGCACACCGTCTCTCCTCGGTAGCCGCTGCACAGCAGGGGCCCAGCTCGTGGGTTCAAGTGAAGGCATGCAGATGGAAGATGGCTTGCTGCCAATTCACCACTGCAGCTCAAGCTGGAGGTCTGTCGCGACAGCAGTGCGCCGGGGTGGCACACACCAACTCTTCTGCCCAGCCCCCAGGTTACCCCAGGTAAGTGATCACCAGTTGCAGCAGTAGAGGCTGAGCTGGCGCCTGTGCTCCGCCCCCGCGCCCAGCGCCTCTGGCCCCACAGTAGGGCGGTACAGGATGTCCGGGAACCCTGGGCAAGGCAGGGGTGGGCAGAGGCAGCAGCGGGGAGCAGAAGCGAATGGCATGCAGTGGGCTTCTGCGTCCAGGAGAGGAGGAGGCACTGGCTTGGCCTGACCGCTGCCCACCGGGCCTTGCACGGGCCACACCAGCAGAGCAGCAGGCCACCTCCCTCGTGGCCCCACCTGACACCTCCCGTGCCACAGGGCTGCGTGGCGAGGCGCTGCCAGAGCCAGCCACGTGGCCGACCTCCTCGCCAGCGCCGCCGCTGGGCTGCAAGCTGAGCTTGGAGCCGGGCGCCTCGTGCTCTGCCCGACAGCGCACCGTCGCTCTGGCATGCGGTTGACCAAGCGGCGCCTGCTGCGCTGCTCCTCCAGGGGCTATGCTGCTGGCCTCGGGGGTAAGCAGCCATGGCGCTGCTGTGCTGGTGGGCAGGGGTGTCTGTGAGGCTTCGGCTGCCAGCGGTGGCATCTGAGCCGGGGTGGGCGGGAGAGCTGCGGCGGTGGCATTAGCAGTGCCTTGCTGGTGCAGATCAGGGCTTCCTGACTGGGCCGCCGTCTGCAGTGGCAGCATGATAGGGGCTGCCAAGGTGCTCTGGGAGGGCTGGCGAGAGGTGTCGCTGCTGAGAGGCAATGGAGATCGCTTCTGCGGTCCTGAGGACTGCTGCCTGCCCTGACAGTCAGAAATGTCGAACGAAAGGTTGTCGGTCACCACTCGACAATGTGCTGGGCCTGTCGTGCTGTGCTCCGGGTTTGGCAGGAAGCCGCGTTGATCGGTGGTGCTGATCGCCACCGCAATCAGCCCAGACCAATTGCAGATCATCGGGCGCAAACCCAGCTCGGCCAGCTTTGGGTCAGCGCCAGTTGCCTTGGTAAGGCCTCCATCTCGCTCCCGCTAGCTAGCACAAGGTTTACACGATGGCGACGAGCGCATCCGCCACCGAGGCAGTGGCTGCGGCAGAGGCAAGACCAGAACTGGCAGAGGGCACGCACTTGCAGCAAACCCACAGCCCTGGTGCTGCCTTTCGCGCAACCCTGCACTTGCCGATCGCCGATCGAGCAGCGCTGCCGTCCCGCACCTTGCAGCAAGCCAAGAGTGCTGCTGCTGCCGCCCGCCGCCCGGCCCCAGTGCCCTAGCTGCGACAGCTTCCTCCTTGCACCTCCCTGCTTTTCCACCCCGCAGACCGACCCCCTAACCCTCAGCGCCTGGATCCTGACCCAGCAGCACAAGTCGCCCGGCGCGCGCGGCCGCCTGACTGTGCTGCTCAATGCCATCGGCGTGGGCTGCAAGTTTGTGTCCTCCGCCGTGCGCCGGGTGAGCTTCTTTCATTGCCTGGGGATGGAGGGCAGCGGGTGCAGGGCGCAGCGCTGGGCAGCTGAATGTGCGCCGACAGGCGAGGAGATGTCTCTCACTGCCACATGGTGACTGGGATCAGCATCTCACAAAGCGTGGCACGACTGCCCAACATGAAGGAGCTGTTGGCAGCCAGCGCGCCCGCATGCGGCATGGGCTTGCAGGCATCGCACTTGGCAGATGTGCAGACCATCTGAATCCCCCATGTTGCCTCACCTGCAGGCCGGCCTGGCGGGCATGATGGGCATGGCGGGCAGCAGCAATGTGCAGGTGCGGACGTGCTGGTGGGAGGCAGCACATGTGGCAGTAACGGGGCTGCACAGGGGCATGTCGCAACGGCAACTACGCACACACTCTCCTCCCATCCTTCCTAACACTGACCTTATCGCACGCTGCATGCCGCCTGCCTGCGGGACCTGCGCCACCTGCATGGCACGGCCAGTATAGCAGCCTTCCTCCACCCCTCCCTCTGGATTGCCACATGTCCTGGTCACATGTCCTGTGCTGTGCTGCCCCCGCAGGGCGAGGACCAGAAGAAGCTGGACCTGGTGGCCAACGAGGTGTTCAAGAACTCGCTGCGCCGCTCCGGGCAGTGCTGCATCCTGGTGAGGGCGGACATCCAGGGTGGCGACGGGTCAGCAGCGGGCTCGGGCCGCGGGCGCTGCTGCTCCACCCCCTCCTGCTGTCCCGCCCCCCGCAGCCGGCGGCGCTGCCTGCTGCTTGCCCGGCCTTGCTGTTTGCCACCCGTCTGCACGCGCATGTTGCTTCCTCACATAGTCGCGCATAGTCGCGCGATACGCGGCGGAACAGGAGGGCCCCACACGCACTGCCTGCCTGCACTGCACTCTTTTCGGCCCTTGCATCATGGCCTGCCTG
>KQ481997.1:1369985-1382135 GCA_001430745.1 Auxenochlorella pyrenoidosa
TTCCTCCCACCCCTTTCCCGGGTGCTCCCCTGCCCCGCCCGCCAGGGTGGAGCTGGTGGACGAGCCAGCCGAGTATGTGGCCCCTCTGCTGGAGGGGTACAGGCGGGCGCTGCAGGCCGCCACCGACTCGGCAGCCGCAGGCAGCGGCGCAGCGGCGGGCAAGCAGCACGCGCAGGAGCTGTGGCGCTGGATGCAGGTGTGGGGATGCACGGTTGTGTTGAGCAGTGGCGGGTGGGTGCTGTGCACCACGCCCAGGGGGTGTCGCGTGGTCGCCTTGGCTGTGCGTCTCTTGCGCTTCTTGAGCAGCCAGGGGCTTTCGCTCCCTTGAAGTCATGCACTGCCATGCACATGCCCTGCACTGCCTGGGCTGCAGGGCCTGCCGGACGCCAACGGCCGCGCGCACGGCGTGGGGCTGGGCTCGCTCGAGGTACAGGCAGAGCGCAGCGCAGCGGCCATGAAGCCCACCGCCGCGTCGCTGCGCTGACAGAGGAGGAGGGGACTTGAGGAGGGGGCGACTCCCCGCAGCTCCGTATTGGAGACTGCATTGGAGACTGCAGAATGCAGGGCTCTCCCGTGTGCAGCCTGCTGCTCAGCCGCTCAGCCGCAGCATCACATCCGCCTAGGAAAAGCTCCCGGGGCGGCAGGACATGACCTCATGGCCATTTTTCTCTGCTGCATCGTCCTGCTCTTCTACCATCTGCACCGGTTTGACTTTCCACAGCTTGACGTTATGCAAGCA
This sequence comes from Auxenochlorella pyrenoidosa, assembly GCA_001430745.1. Taxonomy (NCBI): domain Eukaryota; kingdom Viridiplantae; phylum Chlorophyta; class Trebouxiophyceae; order Chlorellales; family Chlorellaceae; genus Auxenochlorella; species Auxenochlorella pyrenoidosa. Next base: position 1,370,725 of record KQ481997.1, read on the forward strand.
TGCAAAAGCACAGAAGCAGAATGCAATGATGACACAGAGCGCGCTGCCGCGCAGGCGGTGAAAAGGACGGCAATCCACCTTACCAGCGTAGTTGCAAACATGGCTGGCCATGGCTCTCATCGCTACCCAGCAGAAGTTGAGCAGACACTGAGGGCAGCAGGCGTCAACCCAGCCTCTGGTAAGCCTCGTGGTGCCAGCACCTGTCCCTGCTGCAGGGCCAAAATTTGAGGAGCGACCTTGCCTTCCGTTCTTTGCTCTGCAGCCGAGGCACAGGAGCTGCGCGAAACGGGCGCCCGCCCCACGCGCCCTCGCCCGCCCCCTGGCGGTGCCACTGCCGCACCTATGGAGGCGCCCCCTCTGCCTGCCTCGCAGACTGCCGTCACCTCTGGACAGCCAGCTTCTCAAGTCCAGGGTGGGCCGAGCACTGTGAGCTGCAGCCATACTGCAGCAGAGGCGGCGGCAGAACCCCCACTAGGTGGTGATGTCAACAGAGGTGGCCGCCTGCCCTCTGCCGCAGACAAGCTTGCCAGCTCTGAGCAGGGGGAGATTATGGGGGAGGTTGCACAAGAGAGTGCCGACGAGGGCAGTGCAGCCACAGCAAAGGTCGCCAAGCAGGGCAGCCATGCTGCCGAGGCAGCTGCTGCTGTGCCAGGCAGGGCAGCGGCGGCTCTGCAGGAGCATGGGGCCAAAGTGGCAGCGGCGGTGCAGGCGCAAGGCAGCAGGGCTGCCTCAGCAGCCAAGGAGGTTGGGCAGGCTGCAGCAGAGAAGGCCTCAACCAGTGCTCAGGTGGGATGTGTTGAGGGGAGGAGCATGGATGTGTGCGCCTTGTCCCCCTGCTCAGTTCCATGCAACCCGACATCTTGCCACCCTGTGTGCAGGCTGCTAGGGAGACTGCCGGCCAGGTTGCTGACCAGGCGCAAGCCACCGCCACAGGCGCAGGTGCATGCGCAGGGGGGCTTGCATATGTGAAGTAGTAGGAGTGGGGCCATGACGAGACGACAGCACGTTCTGCAGCCTGCCACACACAGGAACAGTGGTTTCTTCAGCCTGCTGCTGACATCGGGCGGGCCCAGCAGTCCCTTCCTCCCCTGCTTCAGGCCACGCTGCCCTGGAGAAGACTGCCGAGTACGCCCAGGCTGCTGCAGAGGCTGCGCGCACGGTGCGGCAGCGCACACACGCTGCTCTGCAAACGCCGGCCTGCTCTGCTGGCCTCACTCTAAATGTGATTCTAAAGGAACTTGCTCTGAGGCTCCACCGCCTGGCCCCCCCTACCTCCTTTGCAGTATGGCGCTGCTGCAGTGGAGGCCCTGGCGGTGGGCAAGGAGCGGGCGGCCCAGCTGGCTGCTGTAGCAGCAGAGAAGACGAAGCAGGTGGGCGGGACGTGGAGGCAGGCAAGGGCCATGAAGAGCCAACAGAGGGATGTCTCGACCTGTTCATCTCGCATCCCACCTGGAAGAGTTGCAAGGCTGATTCGATTGACTAGGCGTGAGAGGGGGTTCGTCACACTCCTCTGCCCCGCAGGCGGCCATCCAAGCGGCCATCAAGGCGGGGGGTGCCATGCGGGCCTCGGGGGAGAGCCTCAAGGCGGCGGGGGAGTGTGCAGAGGTCGAGGCGCAGGCTGGCGGGGACCAGAAGGCCAGCGCGCAGGGCAGCGCTGCCACAGACAAGGCAGTCGGCGAGGCAGAGCGGTCTGCCAACGTGGACAGCCCTAGTCAGGCTGGCAGGGGCCCCAGCAGCGGCAGTGGAACGGGAAGGGAGACGGCTGTATCCAGCGCTGAGAAGCCTGTGAGCAAGCTGTGATGAGAGCCTGTGGTGACTGGTCTGGTCTGTGCGTCTGCTGCAAGAAATATGGTGTGTTGCATGAAGACTTGCGAAATCTACTGTGAAGAAAAATGAGTACATGCCAGACATGGACATTGGATCACCGGCCAGCAAGGCAAGCGGGTCGGCACGATTGCTGCTCGTGTCTGGGCCGCCTAGTCTGCTCCTGCCGCCAGCGTGGCGCTGGAGGGCGGCCGCACCATCACCCTCAGCACCGGCGCCCTCTCCTCCCCTGCCTCCCCCAGCGGCTTGTCTGCAATGTGGGTAAAGCCATGCCGGGCGTACAGCGCCTGGGAGCGCTCCGTGCTGGCCTGTGGCAGGAGGGAACACGTGTGGGAGGGCGCATGAGAGGCACAAGGAGCTCGAACACCCTTCTCTGTGACAAGCTCGCCTCGGCTCCTGGGAGATGCTGCATGGCGCAGTGCGCAGAGGTGCAGGCACCCTGTAAGCAAGCAGGGCTTCAAGGTAGGGCACACTGCTTGGCGGGGCTCTTCGACCCCCCCCACCCCCCCACCCCCCCAGCTTGCCTCCAGGTACAAGTGCCGCCGCGCTGCATCCGCCTGCTCGCACAGGTGCCGCAGCATGGCGCCCCCCAGCCCCCGCCCTTGCCGCTCGGGGTGCACACCCACGAAGTGGACGCACAGCGCGGAGCCATGCTCCTGGGGCAGAAGATGAGGATCGAGGGCAGAGGGTCGGAGTGGGCAGAGGGCTGGGCAGCCAGGTAGCAGAGAGTGGCCGTGAAGGCAGGACAGGAGCAGGACAATGCAGGCCCAGCCTGCCCTGCTGCATGGACCACAGTGCAGACCAGGCACTGCTTCTGACGCCCCGTTGAGCACCTGCACAAGTCGCTCCAGATGCGGCTGGCTGCCCAGGCGCTCCAGAGCCTGCAGCCTTTCGCTGCGTGCAAGGGCCGTCAGCTCGACATCTGCCTTGCTGCTGCAGCTGCCATCGTGCTGCCCCTCCTGCTGTAGCTGCTGCTGTGCAGCAGGCGCGTGTGGCTGCTGTCGGTGCAGCTCTCCTATGAGAGCGCAGCAGCTGCAACAGGGAGGAGGAGGCAGGGGGCGCAGCGGTTGAGGGCGTCAGTGCCTGTCGCCTGCGCAGGGCTTCCTTCGATGCCAGACGAAGCCGGCTGCCGTGTCCTGCTCCCCACCATCACGCCCGCCATGCCATGCGCGACCAACCCCTGCCGCGCCTGAAGTCGTCTGCTTGAAAGAAGCGCTGCGGGCCGGAGGCCAGGTAGGAGCGCATCACGGCGTGCACAAAGGCGTTTGCGGCGGCGGGGGTGCTGATGTACAGGGTCACGCAGTCGGCCATGAGCGCCTGCGGTAGAGATTTTGATATGTTTGTTATGCAGGTAATAGCTATCAAGAATGCGGAACGTGTACCAGGATGTACATAATCAGCCAAGCAGGCCAGCACCCACTTGCTGGCACCAAGTCCCCAGGAAACTTGGGCTCGGGCTGGCGGCACCCACCGCCACCCCACCTGCGCAATCGTCGCCATTGCGCGGCGCACTCCGTGCGCATCCTTTCCCACGTCCACCTCGTGCACGGCTGCGGGCTCGGGCTTTGTCATTCTGCGCAGAGCCGCCACAGGTCCAAGCTTGCCACAGGCGGGGAGTGCTTTCAGAGTGCGGGCCTGGCTCAAGAAGAAATGCAGAAGCAGAACATCGCAGGGGGACAGGCGCTGAAGCGGTGAAGTGGGTGGAGGGCACTGGCCACCGCACTGCAGCGCTGCGTCATGACCTGCCGCACTCTCCGAGCGCATGCCTTGCCAAAGCACACACCAAGGGCATAGACTGTCCAGTTGTGCATTGCACACAAGCTTTCAACTGCACGGATCTAGAACACAGTACAGAGCAGGCTGACAGGCAGCGTGGTGCTGGCTGCATGTGCCGCACTGTCGCCCTTCGAGCAGCGAGTGCTGTGAACCCATCCTCCCAGCCGATCATGAGGACAGCGAACAGGCGCCTTGCAGCTGCAAAGAGTTGGCTGCTCGACATGGGCAGTTGCGGGGAGCCACCCACTGCCGGGGGCCTGCATGGGCGAGCATGTTCTGGTTGCACCTCGTGCATGCCATCCTATTCAGCAAATGCTGACGTTGCTATGCCATAATATGGTGTTGACATGCCTCGTTGCGAGTTCAGCTGTATGGATTGCCAGTGTGCAATTGGGGCCCAGCCGCCAGTGGCTGCGAGCAGGGCTGGTCCTCAGCCGACCTGTGCCTTCAGCCGCTCTTTGCCTTGCGTGAAGACTGCCAGAGGCAGAGCGCACCCAGCGTAGCGTTCACCGCCGCAATCGGCACTGCGGTAGGCCGCCGCTGCAGAGCGCAGTCCAGTGGAGAATAAGGCAGCAGTGTCGCAGTCCATGCAACAGGCGAGCAGGTGGCGACTCATAGCTGCGAGCATGTGCGCACGTGTGCTCCTGCTGTACAATCCGCAGTGACATGCCTCCCCAGCGCTCACCGCAGCGTCCTGCGTCATATCAACGACGTCTGAGGCCACAGACAGCAGCAGCACACCGCCCACCACCTTCAGCGCGTTCTTCTTGGCGGCGACAGAGTTGTCGGCGGCTGAGATGGCGAGGGACATGGCGCCCAGGCCGCCAGTCACCATGCCCAAGGAGCGGACCACCGGGCGGTAGAAAGGGGTCGTCTGCGGGGCAGGGAGCAGGGCACCGCACACGAGGCAGGAGCGATGAGTGAGTGGCGGCGGCGCAATGTCTGCAGGCGATGCGCCGCCGCCACGCACGGACGCTACCACCGCTGCTTGGCTCTGCCGGCAATCGGCTGTGTGCCTCGCCCGCCAATCACCTCACCGCAGCGGCAGAGCCCATGAACAGGTCGTGGGAGGCCCGCGGGGCCAGGCCCAGCTGCAGGCCGAAAGCGGTGGCCAGCACACCGTGCGTCCGCAGGAGCGCATCGTCGGTGAGCTCGAACTTCATGGCGAATGATCGGGGACAATGGCGAGAATATGCGGCGTGCGACAGAAGGGTCAGCTTGTGTGGCCTGCAGTACCTTGGGACCTGCCGCCGATACCAGCTGTTCTCCTGGCCACAGCCTCCCACAATGAGCTCCCTGCTGGCAAAGCACAGCCTGCTGGCTGTCACGTATAGCATACTCTCTCCAGCATGGCTGCCCTGGCATGGCAGGACACCTTGCATCGGTCAGTGTGTGTGCCCCGCCGTCAATCCGCCGCCTCACCCACCTCTCCCACCGCCGCTGGCCTCCCACGAACACGCCCATCTTGAGGTCGAGTGGGCGAGCTCCCGCAAGGCAGCCACCAGGTGAGGCTGATCAGTCCATCGTATCCACCACGCTGCGCAAGCTGGCCGGCCGGGCGCGTGAGGTCGGCGCAAGCGAGCTGGCGCCACCTCGCTGCATGCAGATGCCGGTCCCGTGGGCTCACGATGTAATCACATTCTTTTTATTGAACATTGCGATGGCAGTGTGAAGAGTCAGGAGCAGGGGGGCGTGCTGCAGGGAGAGCTGGCGCCCAGGGCGGGCACCTCCTCGCTCAGGCCTTGCCATAGTGGTGCAGGCGGTAGAGCAGGACGCGGCCGCGCGCGTTGCCGATGGCCAGGTACCCGCTGTTGGGGCTGAAGGCCGCGCTGTGCACGTAGTGCAGCGGCGACTTGGAGGTGGGCCAGTTGCTGAACACGGTCATGCTGGGGACGTGCAGCACCCTGCGGCGCGGAGAGGGACACGGGCAGGGGCCCCTCAGCGGATCAGATTAACAAAGCGCCTGTGCCTGCATGGCACTCCTGCTGCACCGATGGAGCTGTTTGCGCCAGAAGGCAGCAGGAGGTCAGGGCTGCAGCTTGGGGGAGGGCGGCGCACTCGCACTCGCACAAGGCGCACCTCAGGGCGTCGCGCTGCAGCCGCGAGGCCAGCACCAGCATCTGGCCGTCATGGTTGAAGTGCAGGGTGTCAATGGCGGTGCTCAGGTTGAGCACCGTCTTCAGCGGCTTGCCTGCGCCAGGCAGAGGAGGAGACGGCGGACCAGTGGCCAGAAGATGGAAGGCACAGCAGGCAATGCTGTCCAAAGCACCAGAAAAGCGGGCAAGGTTGCAAGCAGTGCGCAGGCAGCCCCGCATGCGAGCCGGGCCCATGCTCACCCGCGGTGGGCGCCTCGGGCAAGACCCAGTCAGACCCATCCCCGCCGTCAAACAAGGTGTGCTGCTGCTGCTCCTGCTGCTGCTCTCGCGAGTAGATGTTCACCACGCCGCTGTTGGAGCCTGCAGAGTGGAGAGGTTTGGGCAGGTGCTCATGCCCAACCCAAGTTGAGTTACGCCAGCGACACATGCTGGCTGGCGAGCAGGGTACCCGCAGACTGGCACAAGCCACGAGGATCAGCACAAAAACCTCTCGAGTGAGGGCTGCGCCGACGAGCAGGGCCGCGCTGGCAACGCGCTGCCCCTCCCTCTGGCTGCTGGCCGGGCACCCACCCGAGGCAAAGAGGGCGCCGTCTGGCGAGCACGCCATGCTGGTTCCCTGCAGGCACCCCTCGTCCTGGTGCCGCTGCAGGCAGCGCTGCGTGCGCAGGTCCCACACGTACACTGCAGGGTGTTGGGGGGTGGGGGGGAGGGGTTCCAGGCCAGGCGTGCAGTGGGCAGGTAGCAGCAGGAGGGGTGAAGAAGGGACGATGCAGCACCGCACCAGCGCGCAGGCGCTCGTGAAACCAGGCATCGGCCCATGCAGGCACGGGATGCCCGGGGCCGCCCTGCCGGGGCCTCACCCGTGCCATCCCCGCCGCTGGTCATGAGCTGCGTGCCGTCGGCAGTGAAGGCGCCGGTGCGCGCGGTGCCGTTCATCTTTAGCGTGCCCACCACCTGCCAGGGCAAGGGGGGGGGGCCGGGTGGGTCAGGACCTTGGCACCGCAACATGGCTTGTCCAGTCACAAAGCAAGCAGCGCTTTGACAGGCACAGGCTCCCTGTCTGCGCCCTGGTGCAAACACAGCCGACGCGGGGCAGCACAGGTGACAAGCGCTGCCAGCTTGGCTGCCCAGTTGCAGCACAGCCTCAAGAGCCGGCGCCCACCTGCTTGGTGTGCAGGCTGACCAGCGGCACGTGGCCCTCGTTGCCAAAGAAGGCCGCGACTGCGGGCGATGGTGGCGCAGGAGTGCAACAGTCAGGTGTGGGATGCAGGGACAGGCAGCCGGCTCACAAAGAGTGCGGCGTGCAGGCTGCGCCTCGCTCCATCCCTGCCTCCCCCCCCCCCTGCTCCCCAACCCCGCTGCTCACTTGGCTGCGGGCTGTGCTGGCTGGTGACAAAGCTCTCAAAGCTCTTCTCCTCGCGCCAGAGGCGCAGCGAGGCGAGCCGGTCCACCGCCCGCGACTCCACATCCAGCAGGTAGAAGAAGCGGCGCCGCCCCGACAGCACAACCTGCGACGGGGGGGCAGCAGCCGCTGCAGCGTGGACAGGTGGACGGGCAAGCAGGCAGGCGGACAAGCATGGTTGCAAAAATTCTTGGCAGCGATGGGTGTCATCGGCGCCCTTGGTGGCCGAAACGCCCATGTGCCACCATGCTGCCAGCGCCCACCTTGCTGCCGCCAGCTGCAAACGCCGCCTTGTGCACAGGCATGTCCTCGATGAACCAGCTGGCCACCCGGTTGTTGCTGCAGGGCGGGCGGGGCGGGCGGCGGTCAGGGCGGCGAGGCGTGCAGCAGGCAACAACACCTGCAACGGCGGCAGTGGAAGCAGCGCCGCAGGCGACAACACCCCCAACGGCAGCAGTAAAAATAAAACCCCTAGGCCCGCCCCCCCTCACTTGACGCCATCCACCGAGAACAGGCGCACGCGGCGGTCCAGGCCGGCGGTCAGCAGCAGCTCGCCGCCACGGTGGAACTCGACGCTCCTGCGGGCAAGCCAGGGGGAGGGGGGGGGGGCTAGGCTGGGCTGGGTGCACCAAGGCCGCCCAACAAGTGCGCTGCTTGAGCAAAGCCCTCGCAGCCTCCATGGCCAGGGCTCGGCTCGCATGCATGCACGTGCGCGCGCCCAGCCAATGCGCGCAGCCCCGCGCCGGTGGCACCGTGCCCGGCCCGCCGCCGCCAGCCGCCCTCACTTGACGGCGCCCTTGCAGGGGTCGTGCTGGTTGGCATCCTTGAGCTTGGTCGTCTCCAGCATGGTGGGCGGCAGGGCCGAGCCGCGCGCGAGCAGGCCGCCCGCGCGCTGCAGCAGGCGCTCCGCAGCCGCCTCTGCCCCCTCGTCCTCGCTGTCGCTGCCGCCGCCCTCTGCCGCGCGCCGCCTGCGCGCCGCCGCCTTTTTCAGGCTGGCCCACGAGGTGCGTGGGTTCAGCTTGTTGTGCTGCTGGCGCAGGCGCTGCTCGTACTGCTGGCCTGCAGGCCGTGCCGCAAGGTTGCGACGCAGCAGGTTCAGGCCAGGAGGGCTGTTGGCGCAAGGGAGGCCGGCTCACATACAGCAGGAGCAGGCTTGAGTGTGCTGCACGCTAGAGAGTGGCCTTGTGCTGCCTGCCAGGAGCGACGGTTCCAACACGCCAGCTGCACTGCCGACCCCCTGCCCCTGCATCTGCCCCCCTGCCCTCCGCCTGCCGTGCATCCCCTGCTCGCAACCATCGCTGTCCCCGCCCCAACACCCACCCGTCAGCTCTGACTCCTCCTCTGTCTGCCGCAGCTTGCGCAGCTGGCTGCGCGCCGCCACATTCACTCGCAGCTGCGCATCCTGCGGGTCCTCCCACACAGGCCGCCGCCTCTGCCGCTGCGCTGGCTGCGCCTCGCCGCCTTGCCGGTCCTCAAGCAGCACCAAGCCACCGCCCCGGCGCTGCCGCTCCCCGTCCTCGTCGTCCTCATCGTCGCCATCGCCACTGCCGGCCGCCCCTGCTGCATAAGACCGCAGGAAGTCGGCAAGCGAGCCGCCGCTGGGTTCGCCGCCGCCGCCGCCCACCTCCTGGCCCAGCTGTTCCAGAGCCTCCTCATCGCGACCAAAGAGCAGTCCCTCGAGCTCCGCCTCCTGATCAGAGCGCAAGGAGGGGACGAGAGACTTCAGGCTGAGGTGGGAAGGGGAGGCAGCATGCCGAGGTGCCCGGCTTTGCCGGCAGCCATTCCGATAAATTTCTGCTCACCCGCTCGGCGTGCTCAGGCGCCAGGCGCGGCTTCTTCGACTTGCGGGCCGGCTCGGCCATCGCTGCCGGTCTGTCTGCTACTGCAAAATGGCCTGAGAGCCTGTCAGAGTCGATTGCTTATGCTGCATGCGAGAATGGCGACCTTCCAAACTTGCACTGGCCGAGCACGCGCAGCAGCAGAGAATAACTCTGCCGGCAGCGTGTGCCGATATCCCGATCAGCTGTGCGATCGCCCCAAAGGCCATCCCCAACCCCTGCGGATCGAACCGCAGCCGCTTGCTTGACCATCGAGCTTCAACAGTGGACTGGGGCTGGCCCTGAGCCTTGCAGCAGGGCCCAGCAGCGCATGTCGGCGACGGCGCGATCACTGGCAGTTACCGGCGTGGCGGCAGCACTGCTGCTGCTTGCCGCCGCTACCGCCAGCAAAGAACCCTCTGCCGCACTCACACCACCAAAGCGATACGCAACTGGCGCTGGCCGCGTGGCTGACGCGCCACTGAATGTGCACGTTGTATGCCACTCGCACGATGATGCCGGCTGGCTGAAGACAGTCGACCAGTGAGTCCCTGGCCTGCATGGAGGCGCGCTGGGCCCTCGCTGGGGCGCTCTTGAGGCATGCCCGGATGCTGCTTCATCTCGAGCTTTGCCCTCCTTGTTTGCAGGTACTACTACGGAGCCAACAACACAATCCAGGTGAGCACAGATATTGGTGGGCGGTGCACTGCTGCGTGCCGCAGCCTGCCATGCCACCAGAGCTCCCGTCCTCGTGCTGAGCACAGTCTCAACCCCTCTGCAGGTGGCGGGCGTCCAGTACATCCTCGACACGGTGGTGCAGGCGCTGCAGGCCAACCCGCACCGCAAGTTTGTGTATGCAGAGATGGTGCGTTCGGGCTGGCCAGCGCCCACCGGCCAGAATACTGCAGGCGCTTGTTGGTGCCTCTGTTTTGCCGCCACCTTCCAGCCCCTCGGGGCCATGTCCCCTGCCTGCTTCTTGCACAAATGAAGTTTGAATGAATTCTTGCTTCCACCACGCTGCACGGCGCAGGCCTTCTTCATGCGCTGGTGGGCGCAGCAGGACGAGGACATGAGGGCAGTTGTCAGCCAGCTTGTGCGCAATGGCCAGGCAAGCGGGGTTGGTTTGCAGCTGGTTGTGATGTTTTGTTGAGGCAGTGCATTCCTGTGTGCACGCAGAGACGCTTGCTCTTGCGCACACAAGGCTGCCTGCCTACCTGCCAGGCGCCTTCCGCGTGTCACTGCCTGGGCCAAGCCTTGGCCACCCCTCTGGACTGATAGGGATTGCACCCTGCCATGACTGGACACTTGGACACTTCTGCTGTCCACCTGCAGCTGGAGTTTGTGAACGGCGGCTACGTGCAGCACGACGAGGCCACCGCGCACTACGTGGCACAGATTGACCAGACCACCCGTGGCCACAGGTGCAGGGGCTGCAGCGCTGGGCTGCAGTAGGGACACATGGTCAGCCCCGCCCCCATCTCTCAAGGTCCCAGGCTCTGCTGTATGCACTGTGATTGCTGCGTCACCTGCCTGTCTGCCTGCCAGCCCTGCCCTGCGGCGCCCCGACGTTACCTTGCATCAGCGGTCTCCTGCCACCCCCCACCTGCAGGTTCCTGCAGCAGACATTCGGTGCCATCCCCCGTGTGGGATGGCAAATCGACCCCTTTGGGCACTCGTCCACCCAGGTAGGGGGAAAGGGTATGTTGTGAAATATCTTGTTGGCACCCTCTCCCTCATGGGCCGCGGCTGCAGCAAGACCACTGTGCTGCCCCCGGCAGCTGCAAATGCCGGTCAGTTCGGTCAATTGTGGGCGCTCCCCGCTGCCGTGCTGCGCAGGCGGGCCTGCTGTCAGCCCACGTTGGGTTTGACGCCCTTTTCTTCGGGCGGGCCGACTACCAGGTGGGTGTAGCGTTGGCAGCCTTTGAACCTCCCGCTACACTCGATGGGGTGCCTGCAAGGCCTGGCCAACTGACAGCCGGCTTCAGCACGGCCCCCTGTTGTGCACCACGGCTGCAGTCGACCCTGCTTGCAGGCCTGCATGTGGCTCGGCGCCCCAGGGCACACCTTCCGCCTGCCACTGCCTGCCTGCCTGCCTGCCTGCCTGCCTGCTCGCCTGGCTCAGGACATGGAGCACCGCCGGGGGCGCGACGTGAAGGCCATGGAGGTGTTGTGGAGGGGGTCGGGCTCCCTGCAGGACGCCACCGTCTTCACCGGCAACCTGCCCAGCGGTGCGCGGGGTGGGGATGTGGCAGTGCCATGGCAGCCAGCCCCCAGGGTGCTGACCCCCCCTCGCACCGTCTCGACGTGCAGTGGGTTGCAGGTCCTGCCTTTCTGAGCACAGCGCCTGGGCACATGCGTCCGATCGCCGGTGCGCCCCCCACGCAGGCAACTACGGCCCGCCCCCCGGCTTTGCCTACGAGTGGGCCGACCCGCCCATCATGGACGACCCCAGGCTGGACGAGTACAACGTGCAGGAGCGGTGGGCGCGGGGCAGGG
>KQ482001.1:13578-24633 GCA_001430745.1 Auxenochlorella pyrenoidosa
CTGGGCTGCGTGCAGCGGGGCTTGCTTGGCGCCGTGGCGCGGCGTGGAGCGACCATGCAGCAGGCTGCCGCTGCCGCTTACGCGCCTCACACACCGGGGCCGCGCCCCGCACAGGGGCGCGCCCATGCGGCACCCGAAGAAGGGCTGGAAAGCGGGGAGCGCCTTTGAACACGCCGCCCCACACCCACACCCACCACCCACCCCACCCACCTGCATGAGCGGGTGCACCGACACCACCAGGTCTGGCTGGTACAGGTCAAACGCCTCCGACACGTGCCGCCCCACCACCGCCGCCGACGCCGTGGAGCAGGGCACGTGCACGATGCGCGGCTGCGGGCGGGGCAGGGGCGGCATGCACACGTGCGCGCTCACAAGCGTATTCATGTGTGCTTGCCGGCTAGGGGGCTTGAGCCCGCAGAGCAATCCGTTTGTGCAGCTCCACGGCGGCAGCGACAGGGGCAGCAGGGGCGCAGCGATGCGCGCCGCCCATGGCTGGCGGCAGCCGGGTGCGCAGGCCGGCGCCGCACCTGCGACATGTTGAAGGTGGCCCGCCAGAGGAACGAGTACTTGACCAGGAAGGAGTAGGTCTTGGGCATCTGCTTTAGTGGTTCATCATGTCAGGGGTTTCATTACGTCAAGGGGCTTGGGGCCAGGGGGCCAGCAGCAGGTGAGGCCACAGCGCAGCCAATACCGCAGGCAAGCAGCAGGCTGGGAGGCGACTGGTGCGCCGGAAGGGCGCCGCGCGCGCCCTGCGCCTCGCCCGCTGCGGGCGCCTGGCCGGCAGGCAGGGCAGGGCAGGCGCGGCGCTGCGCGTGCCTGGTTGAAGGGGTAGGGCGTGTGGTGGGTCCAGATGTCCAGCACATCCACATGGTACTTGCTGCCGTACAGCTCCTCAAAGCCTGCTGGGCAGCGGTGGGCGCTCGCCAGCCAGCTCACGGCGGTCCGGGCGGGTGGGCACATCGGCGCAGGCGACCAGGGCTGCACGCTACCAACTGCGACGCGCACGCTGGCCATCAACCTGCATGCAGCGCCAGCAGTGTGCTGCCCTGCGGCCCAGCCCGGCGCAAGCAGCGCCGCCAGGCCAGCGGACGTGTGCGTGCCTGCTTTGAGCGCCTCGGCGCTGGCGCGGTGGCCGCCGCCTGTGTCCGACATGAGAATGAGCACCCGCGTCTTCCCGTCGTCCTTGCGCCGCTTCGGCGCGCCCGCCGCCGGCCGCAGCGGCCACAGCGGCGCCGCATGCGCCAGGCTGCCGCCGCCAAACTGCAGGGCGGGGCCACGGGGCCGAGCATGACAGCAGCCAGGCAGCGTGCACAGACAGCAACATGCGGCAGGCAGGCAGCCATGCGGGAGGCGCACCCTCCCTCGACCACATTGTTGCTGAGGCCGACTTACGAAGGCTGCAGCGCCAGCACCTCCGCCCGCTCCTAGGCGAATGGCCCTGCTGAAGAAGTTGAAGCGCGCGCCGCCGCCGCTTCCTCCGCCGGTGCTGCTGTTGCTGCCGCGCCGCCCGCTGCTGTGCCTGCTGCTGCCGCCGCTGCTGCCAGCCCGACCGCTGCCGCCGCTGCAGACAGGTGGCTGGCGCAGAGCTCCAGCAACCACTTCTAGAGTGCTTGTTTGCATGGCAGGAGCTGCCAGGCCCGCCCTGCTGCCCGCTGCAAGGCTGCTCAGGCTAGCGCTTGCCAGCTGCAGGGCGGGCAGTTGTCGCCGCTGCTGTCCATCCATCTCCATGCAGTCTGGAGACGACAGGGAGGACTGCTTGACAGAATGTGCGCCCTGCAAGCTTCCGCAGTGTCGACCACTTTGCAGGGAAGGGGAGTTGCGTGCTCAGATGCAATTTGTCAAGTTTAAGAATGAATGCCGCAATCATAGGGGCTCCCCAGCACAAGGAGAGGCGGGGTGGGACCCCTGCTATCCTGCTTTGCGAGCTGTCGTGACGAGGCGGTTTAACGTGCTCCCCCATTTGACTTGGCTCACCATCGCTCCTTCGATCGCCTCAGCTGAGTGAAGGACCGCCCGCCACACTCTGTCCTGAGCTCCTCCTGCCCGCCGAGACTCCCCTGCTATGCTGGGGCTGGTAGACTATGCATCCGACAGCGACGTAGAGCAGGATCAACGCCAGCAGCAGCAGCAACCTCTGCAGCAGCCACCGGCGGCAGCACGACCGTTTGCGGTGCTACCGTCGCCTCCGTCGGGCCTGCCTAGTGCCGCAGAGCTGCTTGGCGATGGCAGGGGCGTGGCACCCACAAACAGGTTGCCACCACCAGATTCTGGAGCGGCAGGTGTTCCTGGGCGCGGCGGCGGTGGGCTGCCAGCGGCGACGGCAGCGGGTGCCAAGCGTGCCCACCCAGACACTCGCGGCCCGCTGCCAAACCCCATGTCCCTAGACAGCAAGCTGCCTCGAAGGTAGGCAAAGTGCCACATGCCTGTGGGCTGTGAGATTTGGGATCGAAACCAGGGGCTGGGGGTTGGGATTTGGAGATAGCGCTTGTAGTCCGCAAGGGCAGCACCTCACGGCAGGGCTGACTGCACACACGCCCCTGCCTTCCGAGAAAGCCCTGCAGCGGTGGGGCTGGCAACGTGGGTGTGGCCAAGCCAGCAGCACCTGGCGGCATCATGCTGCCGCCGCAGCTCAGGCGAGCGCCCTGGTTTTTGAATCGAGCCGAGCCGTGGATGCCAGTGGCGGGCTCGTCTGCCTGCAGCTCACCATGTACTAGCGTATGCGAGGCAGCAAGCTGCATGCATTTCACGTGCTGGCCGTGCACGCCGTGCCTGCCCCCCATGCGCCACAGCAGCAAGCTGCATGCATTTCGCTTGCTGCTCGTGCATGCTGTGCCTGCCCTCCATGCGCCGCTGAGAGGCGGCGCTAACTGAGGGCCAGCGGCGCAGGCAGCGAGCGCGCATGTGCTCACCTGCATTGCGCATCCGCAACTGCAGAGGGCGGGCTAACGTGGCGACAGAGGACCTCAGCGTGTTCACCAAGCAGAGCCAGCGAGCAGCGCAGCAGCAGCGCAGCGGCGGCGGCGGCGGCGGCGGCGGCGGCGGAGGCGGTGGGAGCGGCAGCACGGATGTGCAGAGCTCTGGAGGGCACTCCTGAGTATGCCTGGGCCTGGGTCTCGCCCTCTTCCGGCCCATGAACTGCTCGGCAACTTCCCGTCGTCATGGCTTTCTGTAGCTGCACGGTTCCCACACGTACTGCAGGCTGGTGGGCAGCAGGGTCGCAGGTGTCGATCAGATTGACTGGGCCTGCTCAGCCAGCCCCTGAGAGCTGAAACAGCGTCGGCAGCTTGGAGCCTGTTCTCACAATTTGAATCGTGCAACGATGAATGCATCAGCCTTTCTGTCCGGTAGGTAGTTCAAACTAATGCCGGGTACCTGCGACGGCCATTCGGCAGCATGCTGCACGCCCTCTGGTGGATCATCGTGATCAATAACATTCTATATCAACAGAGCCACTTTTCCGGCCTGTCTGGGGTTCCCAGCCTGCGGACTCTTGCCATGCCGCCTACGTGGCAGCTGGGACAGTCTGCAGACTTGCGGGCAGCCGCAGACCTTCCGGGCTCTTCAACCTGAAGTACATGCATTGCAGCCAGTCCTAGCACACTGCATTCAGCTCTCCTATTCTCCAGCGCTGGGCGCGCTTGCCCTCGGGCCACTGGTTGTGTTAGTGTGGCCGGGCTCTACAGCAGCCTCCTTCTGTCGGTGCTGGCTGCAGCTTGCGGATGTGCATCGAGTGAAAGACGCAGCAGCTGGGCAAAGGTAGGGGCCGCTGTGCTTGCTGCTCAAGCTCAAGTGTCCGGAGGTGCCCGCTTGGACTGGCTGGCTGGAGGGGCTGTGCACCTCTTGTCCAGAAAGACATTGAATAGGCTTGATCGATAACACGTTCGCACTGCACTGTGCAGATCTGTGCGAGCACTCCCACACCACAGACGGAGGCGGTCACTCCCGCCCTGGACCCCCAGCCACCAGCAGCGGCGCGACACAGCCCTGCCCTCGCCTGCCTGCCTGCCAAGCTTCACGGGCCACTGATGAGGGGGGCAACCAGGTTCTCTACGCCGTCCAGTGGGTGTACCATGCCTGTGGAAGCTGAGCTGGAATGTACCACTCCAACGGGCCCCTCTGGAGCGCTGCCTGGTTCGGCACCAACAGCAGCGGCGGCGGCGGCAGCAGCAGCGGCGGCGTCGGCAGCAGAGGGGCAGGAGGAGCTCGACTGGGCGTGCGAAGCCTTGCAGGGGCTTGCAGGACGGGCATGCAGCGTGGCAGGCCGGAGCTGCAGAACGCAGCAGCGGTGCCTGCTGCCGTTTGTCCGCCGTGCCACGCAGTCGGTGGCGCTCCACTCGGCCCTGCTGTCCCTGGAGCTGTCTGGCTCGCACCCGCCATCCGACAGCACGGGTCTCTTGCAGGACTGGGGCCTGGAAAGCACCCTGGCGCAGCTGCTGGCCCTGCACTGCAGGGCGGGAGTGGTGCAAGGTGAGCCCAGGCTGTACCTACCCCACTCGCGCAGCACTCCTGGCACGGGTGGCACCGGGCACGCATGCACTCGTGGGCAGCCGTGTTTAGGTTGGGCGCAGTGCACCTTAGGAGTGCTGTGTGCTGTACTTGCTCGCCTATCTGTACTGCATGGCTGGCCGCCTCCCGCACTCTGCCGGTCGTGGCTCTGCAGCCCAAAGGCTGCGCGCGCCCCCTCACCCCTTGCGCCGCTAAACCACCTTCAACCAAACACGCGTCGCCCCCGCTGTGTGCCGCCGTTGTCACGCAGCAACGGGCGCGTCGATGCTGGCGGCGCTGTGGCTGCTCCAGTCGCTGGACAGCTGCCAGTGGTCGGATGCCAGCGCCTGCCTGTCAGCCTGGTGCCGCCACCTGGCTGCCTTCAGCCCAGAGGTGAGCCCTGCGCCAGCAGCGCTCGATAGTCGACCTGGCAGAGAGGTGCGGGCCATTGCCCCCTGCCAACAGGCTTCTTTCCGGGGGGCGCGTACCGCACCCACGGCAGCTTCCCGTCCTCAACTTGGCTGCGCACTTATCCACAATGCGGCTGCTGTCCCCCTCCCGGCCCACCACTCCCTGGCGCCTGCAGCTGGTGCAGCAGCTGACCGTCAACTGGGGCGCCAGCTTTGCCTGCCTGCGGAGCAACCTGGTGGCGGCACAGGTGGGGAGGCGAGCCTAGGGCAGCCAGCGCAGCCGCGGCAGAACCTCCCGGCTCCCTGGAGGGACTTGCGATGCCTGCTCAAGCCCCTGGCAGCCGGCCCAGGCTGCGGGTGGGTCACACGCCACACGCAGTGCACACCTGTGTTGAATGTGGCGCCATGCGCAACTGCCGACCGGATCCCCTGCCTGCAGGCGCACATGCTGGACCTGCTGGGCTGGCGGGTGCGACTGGACTTTGAGACCGGTGCGGGGGAGAGCTCTGCCCCTGCTGGCTTGTGCTGGTGAAGGGTGGTAGTGGTTTGCCCACCAGCAGGACGCTTTATGGCACGCCCCCGCAGGTAGTTGCCAACCAACCCATTCCCCCTGTCCACACCCGCCCTCTGCAGAGGTGGCCCCCTGCATGGAGCTGCTCTTCCGGGCCAGCCCGGAGCAGCCGCCCTCGCCGTCCCCGCCTCCCCTCCTTGCTGCGTCAGAGGTGCCGTGCTCTGCAGAGCCAGGGGATCACCTGCTGCGGCCCTGCACCCCCGTCTGCGAGGAGCCGCCTCGGCGATTGGCGGCGCCCGCCCTGACGCCCGCCGGGCCCCCGCCAGGGCCGCCGGCGGAGGCCCCACCAGCCACCGGCCCTTGCCCAGCTTCATGCGCTGTGCAGCCGGCCGTGGCGGCTGCCATGCATGCTATGTGCACCACCATTCGCTGGCAGGTGGGCTGCTGGGCTGGGCCGGCATTATGGGCTGCAGCTGGGAGCGGGCACAGCGCGCATGGGCGCCTTGCTCTCAGGGGCGGCGAGCTGCCTGCAGTGTCCTCTGCATCTCATCCCTCCGTAAGGGCTGCTCACAGAAGAAACCCAACTGGCACTCTGCATTTGCAGGCTGCGCTGATCCGACAGCTGCAGGCCTCTGCCCCCAGCCCGCCATCTGGCGGCATCCCAAGCAGCCAAACCGGGGCAGTGGTGCGGCAGCAAGGGCACCATGACAGGCACCTCCATGTGGAGCGTGCACAAGCACCCACAAAGCGGCGTCGCGTTGGTCTGTAGGGCCACAAGTTGCACTCGCAAGTGAAGGGGCCGCACCAAGCAGCGCCTCTTTGGTGCGCCCTTGCCCCGGCCTCTGCTCTTTGTCGTGCTATTAAGCACATATACACACCTTGCTTTCATCCTGTGATCCCGCTTGGTTGCAAAACTCCAACCAAGCTTCGGATCATCCTTCATCAAATTTTATTGTCCTCTCTCCAAGCTGCCCCCTCTTTTGCCGTCGTCGTTGCTGTTGTGGCAAGCACTTGCAGTACCACGCATTGCTCTTTCATTCAGCCTGTTCTTCGCTCATTTCTTACTCTGAACTGCTCTCCAATAAATGGCATGGGCCATTACTCGTGTAATACCTACCTGTAGCGCGCGCACCATCCAATCTGTGATATGGGCCGCCAGGCAAGCTCGCCGCACTAGGGGCGGCACTTCATCAGCACGGTAGTGTCATGACACCCATTGCAGGTGAATGCATCTCGCCTTCGAGCTCTAGCCTGCGTCTGCAATCAAACTGCTGCTGTTCCGCTGCAAAAGTGGCACTTGCAACTTGAACTTTTAAGGCCTTGTTTGTGCGACCGCAAAGCTTCACAGAACCACTTCGATCGCGTGAAGGAAAGAGTCGCAATGGTGAGCTGCTGCAGCGCTGTTCCAAGGCGATGGCATGGCGTGATTCTCCTGAGCCTTTGTCGTTTCGGGCTTTACCGATCATATGTATAGTAAGTGATGTCACTAGAGGCTTCATAGCAAGTTGTGATGTCTCCGACACCTCCCCGCCGCCGCCGCCTGCTGCGGTGTCAGTGGTGCGCTGTGGACGAGAGACAGAGCCACTGCTGGCGACTTCTGAGCTGTCCCTGCATGTCTGCCCCTCCTAACAGGTGAAGAAGAGCAGCAAAGGCAAAGAGAAGAAGTTGGCGCGGAAAGCGGTGCGTGCATGTTGGGCAGCAGCCTGCAGGGCCGGCAGTCGTGACACCGTAACAACTGCTGCATCGTTGCCTGATCCTGCACAGCACCCCCACAGCTGGCCCCGCCCACCAGTATGCCGTGCAGCAGATGTGATGGAACTAACGCTTGAGCCGCCGCCCGCGGCTGCCCACCCGGCTGCAGGCCTCTGAGGCCGCTGCGGCGCTGGCGGCACGCGTGCGCGAGCTGGAGGCTGGCAGCGCCGTGGGCGCCCAGCTGGCGGCGCAGTACCCCGCCTTCCTGCGGTACCACCGCAACGGACTGGCGTGCGCGCTGCGCTTCTTCGCCGCCGTCGAGCTGCCCGCCGAGCTGGCGGAGTGGGCGCTGGCGCTGACGCGCGCGCACATGGCGGTGGGTCGTTCCGGCTGCTCCGGGGGGGGGGCTGGGATCTGCTGATCAGTCCGAGCCAAAGGACGCAGGCTGTTTGAATGTGCTCTAGTGTTCAGGGCTGGTCAGGGCTTGGCATGATGGAGCAGCAGCCGATGCAGGGCCTGCGGGGTGGCCGGGGGGTGGCGCGCCCCTTGAGCAGCACGCGCCCGCTGGCCGGGCCCACTCCCCGCCTGGCCCCTTCGCCTCCCCCCCCCTGGGAACCCCCTCGCAGGACCTGTACAATGCCTGCCCTGGGTGGGGCTGGAGCGACGCCAAGAAGCGCGCGGAGCTCACCCACCCCTCGGCCCGCCACCTGGTGCTCTTTGAGGATGCGGTGGCAGAGGGGGCAGCTCCACGCAGCGGCCATGCCGCGCAGCAAGGCGGCAAGGACGGGGGCAGCGCAGCCGAGGGAGGCGTCGCCGCGCTCGCAGCAGGCGCGTGTGCAGGCGCAGGGCCGGGCGGCGGCAGCGAGGAGAATGCGGCGGCGGCAGGCAACGGCGGCGGCGGCAGCGCATGCACGGCCGGCGGCGGCTTCGGCGACCCAGCCAAGGGCGGTGCCGGCGGGGGCCAGGAGCAGCCGGGGCGGCTGGGCCAGCCGCTGGCGTTTCTGCACTATCGTTTTGAGGAGGAGGAGGGCGAGGCGGTGCTGTACTGCTACGAAATCCAGGTCGCGCAGGCAGCGCAGGTGGGCTGCCCGCTAGCGCTCCCGCCGGGCGTGCGCCAGGGACCCGCCGGCACGTGCCTGCCGAAACACCTGGACAGCACACTGCAGAGCCGGGTTGCTGGGCCGATGGCCCTACCCTGACACACGCGCTGCTGCCAGCTGCCGCCAGTGCTGGCCACCGTGCAGCGCTCGAGCGCGGGCAGCGCATGGTCGGCCCCTGTGCAGTCGCCCTGCCTTGCCTGGGGCACGGGCCTGGCAGCTCCCGAGCCGCCAGCCGCGGTTGCCTCACCTGCCGGTGGGCCCCCTGCAGGGCAAGGGCGCGGGCAGGTTCCTCATGCAGCTGCTGGAGCTGATGGGGCGGCGCAGCGGGGTGGCCCGCCTCATGCTGACCGTCTTCCACGCCAACGCGGCAGCCACGGCGCTGTACCGTCGCCTGGGGTGAGGCCTGGCCCGCTGCGCTGCGGTGCGCTGTGCACGGCGTGCAGGCGCGTCGTGCAATGCCGTGCCTCGGCCGCGCTGCGCAGGAGCAGCATGCCCGCGGGGCCCGGGGCCGGCCGTTGGGAGCTAGCTGCGCTCGCCGCCGCCGCTGCAAGAGGCGCCCAGAGCGGTCCTCGGCGCCCTGCCTCGCTGGCCCGGCGCATCCTGCTCCACCGCCGGGGCCTGCCCTCGTGTCTGCCCCGCAGGTATGTGCTGGACGACGGCAGCCCGGGCGCACTCGACCCCTCTGGGAACCACCGGCGAGTGCTGTGCACCGTTCTCACGAGCCGCGCCCGCAGAAGCGCACCGCGGGGGCGGCGGCGCGCTGAGAGTTGCAGCGCCAGCGCAAGGCGGGCAGGCCATGCCATTGGTGCAGCGCAGCACGCACTGGCCCTCATCTGCTCTGAGCGCCCTCATCCGGCCCGCCCCCTGTGCAGGTACGAGATCATGACAAAGCGGCTGCAGCAGTCTCACAAACAGGCACAGCAGGCGCAGCAGCAGGCAGACACCGTGCTGGCCTGACGCGCTGCCCGCTGCCTGGCGGCGGGGCTCCTTGGGTGGATGCCTTGCACCATGCAGCGCTTGGAACTTGAAGAAACTGCAAGGAATTGTCACACTGAGGCCTTTCAAAGACAAATTTGGGGCGGGCCATGCGTTTCAGAAGGAGGGGAGGGGATGCTGACCACTCGGCGGGTGCATCGGCCGGGCAAAAGGGCGCAGGGGGGGCCAAGGGGGAGGGAACCCGGGATCACTGTGTGTATGTGTGAGCACACGTGCGAGTACAGGTGGGGAGGAGTGAGGGGGAGACAACATGCGGAAGGAGAGCGTTATGTGTGCCAGGGTATTTTGTGGATTGCATTGCTGTCGGCTGGGCCGGCGCGGCAGCAGACGGGCAGGCAGAGTGCAGGGGGCGGCAAGATGTGCGCCTTCCTCGCCACTCGCAAGGGGAGAAAAATGCTGCTGGGCCCGTGTCGGTCCTCCCATGGGCTGAAAGTGTTGGGTGCTGGGTGGATCGTGGGGAGGGGTGGTGAGGTGCCATGGGTAGCTGAGGCAAGCAGGGTACGAGCAGAGGGTCGCGAGCGCGGCAGAGCTCTGCAGCTGCCGAAAGCCTGACCCTGCATTCGCGCGTAGTGGCTTGGAAAAGAATTGGTGGCCAAGGATGTGGTCTTGATGCAAAGCGGTAAAGGAGCACAAAGCGGCTGGCTGGCAGCAGCACTTGGTGCAGCCATCCATCCTGGGATGCCTCAGACGTGCTGGCTGACAGCAGCGCCTGGAAGTTAGGGTGCAGCCAGCCAGCCCGGGGGCGCCTCAGGCGTGCTGGCTGCTGGCGGCGCGGCCAGAGGAGGTGCGGCGCCGCTTGGCGGCCTGCTTGCTGCCCGTGCACTGGCGGCTGCCGCTGCCGGTTGAGTCGTGGGTGCGCAGGCGGGAGGGGGAGGTGAGCTCCCGCTCTGCAAGGCAGACAGGCAGCACCAGGAGAGTCAGAATCCAGCATCCAGCAAGGGACACAGGCCAACAGCGGCGCAGGCTGGTGCAGGGCGTGCAGCGTTTGACTGGCTGCCACAGTCCAGCCCAACCAAAGAAAGCACATGTGTTCATGTCCAGCTTGCTGTGGTGCCCAAACCGTGGTCGGTGCAGAGGCAGTTCAATACTCGAAAGTATGCGCCTGGGGGGTCCCACCTGGGCTGGCGCTTGCGATATGCCCGTTGCCAATGGCGCTGTTGGCGTGGGTCGCGTAGCCGTTCTGCAGGGCGGAGGAGAGGGGGGCGCTGGCTTACAGCCCGACGAGCGCGCGGCTTCTGGCCAAGAGCGGCACGCCGGCACGTCGCTGGGTGTGCAGGCAGGAGTGCCGCACGACTCCGTGTGTCGCTGCACACCCCCGTGCCTTGACCCCTTGGTTCTGCGTCAGGGCTGCCTGCGTCCCTGAGCCCACCTGCTGCTGCAGCGCCTGGTAGAGCTCCCCCAGCTCAGCCGGCACCTGGGGGGGCGTGTGCGGCAGGCCGCCATTCAAGGCCGCCTGCTGCTGCTCCAGGGCCGCCAGCGCAGCGGCCACTGCGGCAGCCGGCGGCAGGCCGCTGGGCTGGAAGGACGCGCTGGGCTGGGGGTGGTCTGCGCCGTTGGCTGGCGGCGCGAGGTCGACCGCCATTGTGCTGAGGTCCACAGGCGACGCGGTGCCCTGGCGGCAGCCAGTCGCTCCCCCAGCTGCTGCTGCCAAGCCTTCCCGGCTTGTGAGGCGCTTGACGACGCCGTTGGCCAGCGACTGGGCGGCACCTGTCGCATCAGCAGGCATGGTACCGTCACCAGCATCCAGGGCTGCAGGCGCCAGCGGCGGCGGGGTGCCGCCCACGCTGCCTGACCCTGGCAGCGGGGCAGGCGCAGCGGGGGCCGCGGCAGCCAGCGCGGCGGCGTGGCTGGCCAGCGCCGC
>KQ482001.1:32329-43823 GCA_001430745.1 Auxenochlorella pyrenoidosa
CTCCGCAGTCCTGGCAATGGGCGGCCATGGTGTGGGTACCATGGCAGGGGAAAGCAGACTGGGCCACCAGACACCTTGCGGTCACCTGGGGCCCTTGCATGGCTGGTTGACAGAAGCTAGTAGAATCTGCCTGGCAGGCGTGCTGACGCCAGCCTGCCGCATGGCGCCCTCGCGCGCCTGCAGGGTGCTGACGGAGCGCATGCGTGATGTGGCCCCCGGCTGGAGCCAGGTGGTGTGGTGAGGCGGCATGACGCCCTGCCCGCACGCTGTGCCAGGCTGTGAGGCACCTGCCTGGGGAATTGAAGTCTGCCGACGGATGCCATGCGCTTGCATGGGCTTGGTTTGGCCCTGCTGTTGTCGCCCTGCTGTTGCGGCGTCGAGCGCGGCGGGCGACAACAGCAGGGCCAAACCAAGCCAACCCGCAAGCGCACGCTGGTGCTGCCTCCTGCCTCCTGCCCTTGTACGCGCGCTCACCCCTGGCCCCCGGCCCACCCTGGCTGCTTTGCTGGCTGCCCCTGGCTGCCCCCCTGGCCGCAGGTATGACGCCGTCACGACCGAGGGCAAGCTGGAGTGGCAGAACGGGCTGACCCCGCTGAACCGCCCCTTCCTCGATGCCTGCGACGCCCTGTGGGTCAACTACACCTGGCGGGAGGGCACGCCGGCAGCGGTGGAGCAGGAGGCGAGCGGGGCGCAGAGGGAGGGGGCAGCAAGTGGGGCCAGTGCACAGGGCCACCAGGAGGGGGCGGGCGCGCCGCAGCGCAGAAGCAGGCATGAAGCTGGGGCCCTGGGCAGGGCAGGGCGCCATGGCGCCGGTGCCGGCTTGCTACGCACGCATGGCCCGCACGAGAGCAGGTGGCCGCTCTCCTCGCGGCGCTGCAAAATTGGGCTGCTACTGCTGGCCTGCAGTGCGCGTGCCTGCGCTGCCTGGGCATGCCCTTGCTCAACACGCGTTGACCCGCGCTGCTCTGCAGGCTGGGGAGCGCGCTGCCGACGTTTTCATGGGCGTCGACTGCTTTGGGCGTGGCACGTATGGCGGTGGCGGCTTCAACTGCGGGGCGGCGCTGCGGGCCAGCTTGGAGCAGGGCCTCTCGGGTGGGCCCTGGCAGCAGGCTCCTGTCCAGAGGCGTGCCCCCTGCCATGCCTCCCCTCCATACCCCGCCTTGCAGCCTCACTGTCTGCCCTGCGCCTGCATGCTGCACCAACGCCTGCTGGCATGATGCGTGTCGCAAAGGCTGCCATCCCATCCTCGCCGGCTGCGGCATGCGCAGCCGCGCTGTTTGCTGTGGGCTGGCCATATGAGGGTGACTGCGGCCCGGACGCCCCCGCATGCTGGCGGCAGCGCGACGACGCCTTCTGGGCCGGCATAGAGCAGGCGTGGCAGCAGGGCCTGCGCCCCGCTGGCGGCAGCAGTGGCGGGGCTGGCTCAGCAGGCGCAGCAAGCAGCGCGCAGCCCCGGCCCCGCCTGCAGCTGCCGTTCTTTAGCAACTTCTGCCAGGGCAGTGGGCGTGCACTTTTCCAGGCGGGCCGCGTGCTCTCTGACCAGCCCTGGTACAACCTGAGCCTGCAGGCCCCGCAGCCAATGCTGGCAGTCAAGCTGCTGGGCGAGCCCGCGGGCGGCGGCAGCATGAGCAGCGGCGAAACCGCAGGTGCAGGCGCTGGCAAGGGCGGCGATGGCGGCGTCAGTGACAGTGCAGCAGTCCAGACGCAGCACTGCCCTGTGCGAACCAGCGTGTGCGCAGAGCGGGCGTTCAGCGGCGGCTGCAGCCTGTGCATCAGCGGGGCGCTGCGGCCTGGGGAGCGTGCCACGGTGCGGCTGTTTGAACCTGGGGTGGCGCTGCCGGCAAAGGGCGTCGTGGTGCGCCTGACTGCCTCGCTGGCAGGCATCGTGGGGCTGCACCTGGCCCTCCACCTGGCGCCAGCGGGCAGCACCACTGCAGGCGACGACGCGGCAGCCGGCGTTGGCAGCAGCGCCGCACAGGCTGGCGGTGCAGGGCTCATCACGCTCACCCCGCTGTTCAGTGCTGCACATGGGCAAGCAGCAGAGACAGCAGAGGCAGCTTGGGCAGGGGATGCGGCACTGGCGACAGCCAGCCCAGGCAGGCACACCATCGCAACGCTGTCAGCAACCGCCAGCAGGCGCGCGGCAGCGCATGCTGCCCAGGCAGGCGGGGCAGGCGGCGATGCATCAGCGTTGGCGGCCACGCCCGACTGGCACACCTTTCAGTTCAGCCTAGTGGCTGGCATGCTGCCGGACACAGGCGGCACAGTGCTGCTGGCAGCAGTGGACCTTCTACTGGAAGGCATCTCTGCTGGCAGCCTCCAGGGCAGCACAGGGCCTTCCAGCTTCACAGCCCACCTGGGTGAGGGGGGCTTGCAGTCTGGCTTCCCGCAGCCTTGGTTTGAGGGTGCTTGCCCATAGGAGTGCAGGGTAGCACGGCGGTTTGCGGCCCTGGGCCAAGCATTTTGTCCCAGCCCCTGCTCCTTGCCTGCCGTCCCCTTCTTTGCCTCACAGGAGAGCTCTGCATAGAGCCACATGTGCCAGCCAGCCCACCAGCAGCCCCAGGCAGCGTCACCGACCTTGCCTGCGAGGGCCTGCAGTTGAAGCGCGCCGTGGCCAGTGCTGACAGCGGAGACAGCGTCGGCGTTACGTTGACAGCTCAACTGTCGTGGCAGGCACCTGTCACCAGTGTGCGCTGCTGCCACATCTGGTGTGCTTTTGATGGCGGCGCGGCGGGGCCGGCGGCAGCAGCACCACGCTGGCTGGGCGTGGCCTGTGCGGATGCCTTCTGCGTGTCGGGCCTGCCCATGCCAGCAGGAGTGGCAGCGGCCACTTTCTGGGTGCAGCCAGAAGGCCGCAATGGGCTGGTGCAGGAGCTGGAAGCTGCGGCTTGCGTGTCGGTCGGCATAGAACAGTAGGCGGCAGCTTGCAGCAAGGCGGTCAGCCCAGCGTGAGCCCAGCATGGCTCGCGACTGCCCATCCTCCTGTCGCTCTGGCGCAATCGAACACTTGGTCCTCTTCAAATTGAAAACATTGGATTGGGCAGGGAAACCCCAGCAGGGGAGCTCGCACCAGCCGACACAGCTGGCGGGCGGACTCGCAAGGGTAGACGTCGCCACTTCACTAGCCAGCTTGTGCTCTAGGTGCGCCAGAAAGCCCCGCGAACAGGACGTCCAAGGCAGGCGTTGGTTGGCGACGCCCGCCAACTGGGCTTCGTTTCAGGCGCCCTGGAGACGCAGCAAAAGAGAGGCGCAGAACCTGTTGAAACAGGACTAGCATGCGCCGCCACCCGCCGCCTGCCGCTCCAGCGACCACCTCTGCCCGCCTGCGCCCTCCCGCAGGCAGCCAGCCGAACATCAAAGGCTCTCGTAGCAGCAACATGAGCAGCAGCCGGCCCTCCTCGTCCTCACCCAGCAAGGCCTGGGCCGTGTCCAGCCTGCGCAGCGGGTTTGGCGAGCAGCCGCTGAGCGACCGCTCGTCGGCGCCCGCAGCCGGCTTTGGAAGCAGCTCGCGTGATGCGTTTGCCAAGGTGAGGCCTTGAGCACTCGCAGACATGTCCATTCGGCCACGTGAGGAATTTTCGATGTCTCTCCGTGATGTCCTAAGCACCTCCTTTTCTCAGGATATTGTTAGTGCCCAGTTGCACACTGCATTCCCCATTCCCTTGCCTGCAGCAATATGCCAGTGCAGAGGTGGATCGCGCGCAAGCGCGCGCCCGTGGCAACATTGACAACAACCTTGGCGCCTGTTATGCTGTGCCGGTACGAAAGAGGGGGTGCACAGTGGGCTGGATGGGGCCCCGGGCCTGCAACGCGCACCCGGCGGCAGCTGCGGGGGCAAATGCTGACACGCTTGTCACCTGGCCTCCATGCCTGGGCATGCCTGCAGGACACCATCTCCAAGCAGGTGCTCAGCACGGTGCCCAGCCCGCCGCGCGTGAGGTTTGGCACCAGCAAGCGGGCAGGCATGGCGGAGAAGACGGATGCCCCCGGGCCGGGCGCATACAAGCTCAAGCCTGTGATGGGTGAGGTGCTGGGCGGAGCGGGGCTTGCGGCCGCTGTGCGCCGTTTCCACTGCTCTTGCGCCGGAAGAGCGCATGGCGGCGTGTGCATTGTACTTTTAACAGTGTCACGCCTGATGTTCCTCCTTGCGGCTCGGCTAGTCCTCGGCCGGTCCAGCAGTCCCTGTTGGCACAGGGCCTGCCTCTCCAGGGTCTGCCCGCCCCGCCCGCTGCAGGCGACACGGTTGAGTCCACCCGCAGCAGCGCGCCCCGCATGAAGTTTGGGTCGGGCACCCGCGACCAGGCCAACCGCCTGTTCATCAGCGCAGACCACGAGAAGTGCCAGGTGGGCGGCTGGGCCGCAACTGGCAGCGAGCATGCACGCGCCGGGCAATCCCCTTGCTGAAGCAGGAGTATACAGCTCAGGGGTGAGGAGGGATGTGTGCAAGGCGCAATGCGCTGGACATCCTGCTTAAATGTTCTTCCTTCCCCTGTGGCTTGCTGCTCCCCAGGTGGGGGTAGACAGCCCCGGCCCCTCGTACGACATCCCGGCCGCCCTGGGCAAGCAGCAGCTGTCGACCAAGCGGAGCGCGGGCGCGTTTGTGATGCCGCGTGGGCAGCGCTTTGTGGACTGCGATGTGCGCGAGGCGGCGCAGAAGGTGCGCTCACGCGCGGCTGCACAGGCCGCAAGGTGTGGGCACCTGGACAGGGGGCCCAATGCATGCCCGGAAACGAGCCAAGCCTGGTGCAGTCTCTGCGTGCTGCCCTCGCGAGGCCGGTGGGATTTGACAACGTGCACTGCCAAACTTAGCCCTTTCCTCCTGGGCATGATCAAACGTACAATCTGCGTCCGGCCTGCTGCAGCCCGGCGCGGGGGCCTACACTGTGCCGTGCACCATTGGGGCTGGGCCCGGCGGCGCGGTGTGTTTGGGAGAGCCTAGCTGCGCCGCACGGGTTGCTGCATGCCTGGCTGCCCATCCCAGACCTGTGCTGCCCTGTGAGTGTGATTCCAGATGCGTACAGGAGGCCGCGGTGGAATGTAGGCCTGAAACTGCTCCCCATGCTGCCCCTCGCCCCCCCCCCCCCCGGGGCCTTGCTGTCCAGCCCTGCCCCACCAAGCGCAACAGCCCCACCGTCAAGTTCGGCACCAGCACCCGCGACAAGGAAGCAAAGGTGCGGTGCCAAAGCTGCCATGCTTGCAGCTTTGATGCAGGCATGAGAGTACACCGATAGAGAGCACTGAGCGCACGCACGTCATGCGAGCCGTGCACATCTGTGGTTGAGGATGGTGATGTTTGCAGCCATGCTGTGCCTGAACCTCCCGTTCCGCAGGTGTTCATTAGTGTGGACCATGAGAAGGGGAGCTACGGCAACTGCAGGTGAGGCGTGCCAGTGCATGCCCGGCTGGACCCACTGGAAGGGAGGCCGGCACCCCGCATGCTTTCGCCCACCCCCTCCCAAGCCGGGAAGGAAACCTGGCCTCCTGCATGCCTGCATGCTGGCAGCGGCGCAGCGGCCGTCACCAGCTGTTGCCCACGGCGGTGCCCTGGCCCCTGCAGCCCCGGCCCCGTGACTGCCAACCCCGCCAGCAGCATGGGCCGCCAGGTGCTGTCCACCAAGTCATCCACAGGCTGCCCCGGCTTTGGCAGCAGCAAGCGCCTGGCAGACCACGCCTCAGACGTGCCAGGCCCTGGTGAGCAGCGGGGCAGGGCGGGGCAGGGTTGGGCTTGTCAGCAGACAGGACTGGCGGCATGGTGTGAAGGGGCATCATGTTGGCCTAGCCATTTGCTACCTTGCCCCGCCCCTGTTCGCCAGGCGCGTACTATGCATGATGGCGCGCCGAGCTGCGGCGATGGAGTCTGCTGGGAGGGCTCGCTGGTTGGTAGCTGCAGGAGCAGACGGCGAGCTCAGCGCACACTTGACTGGGTGGTTGACAGTCACCACTGGCCCTGGGGTGGCAGTGGGGCAATCTAACAGCCATGAGCAAACTTGACAGCGCCATTTCTGAGTTGACAAATTGACCTTTGTACATTCGTTCGTGGGCACGCAAATCAACAACAGGGCACACTTGCGGGGCATGCAGCGAAAGTCCAGGGTGCGGTTCCTGCTACATCACCACGAGGCTGATTCAGCAGAGAGCTCGCTGTTGATTTCACCTGTGCCTGAAAGTCTCCCGGCGCCGATTTCAGTCAATCATGTTGGTTTCAATTATATCGCTGATAGAAGTCAAAGTAGATGCACGCCAGGAGTGCTCGGCCATGCATGGATTGTGCCTGTCCCCTGATTGCTGATTATCACGTCGCGATGTATGTCGCATCATCTTGCTGCTGCCACCAGCAGTCGGCCCGCCACGGCTGCACCTTCAAAGGCGTTTCAGTGCTGCTCCGGCGACAGGGTCATGACCTGGCTGGCGGTGTTTGCGTAGTAGCGATGCATGCGGCGCTCGTGCCGCGCCTGCTCCTCCGCTGTCAGCGGCTTGTGAGAGGCCGCCATGCGCTCGCAGCGCTGCATCCAGCCAGCGGTGGCCTGCGGGGGGCCAGAAGGGCCGTGCCAGTTGGGGGCAAGCATGCAGCATGGACAGGCCTGACGCTGGTCAGTGGAGGGCACCCAGGGCAAGGGCTGCGCACGGAGCTGCTGCATGCAACCCTGCTCTTCATGGGCAGTGTGGCGCAGCGTGAGGCGCCAGTGCGGCGCAGCTCCTCACCTCGTTGCGCTCGGCTGCAGCCGCCTCCAGGTGTGCTGCGTTGTGAGCCGCCTGCTGCGCTGCCAGCAGCAGCTGGCGGCGCTCGGCATTGGTGGCGGCGCACAGCTGGGTCAAGCGCTGCTGCAGGGCCTCAATCTGTGCCGTGTTGGGGGGGGCGACAAGGAGGCAGGGGAGCTTGAGAGGAGAGGTGGAAGAGGTCGTTCGGCGCTGAGTTGTGGCGTCGACAGCTGCCGACAGAGAGGCCACTCTCCCTGCTCAACCATCATGCTATGCCCGCCCAGGAACACACACCTGCGCTTCTGAGTGCTGCGCCTCTCGCTCCGCGGCGGCCTGTAGCTCCTCAGCATGCTGCTCCTCAACCGCCAGCTGCGCCCGGCACATTGCAACTTCGACTGCAGCAGACCACAGCGGCGCCAAACAAGCAGCAAACGCATCAGTCGAATGATGCTCCCAAACGGATGCAGAATTGACGCTTAAGAAGGAGGAACAGACGTACGCAACCATGCATGCACCGCCCTGCCCAAACCAGCCAGCATGGTGCGACCCAGGCATAAGCGCGCACCTGCCGCCGCGTGCAGCTGCCCCTGCACCGCCGCCGTGCACTCCCTGCACTCCTGCAGCACCGCTGCCTGCTGCTCCACATGCGCCAGCGCCTTGCCCTGCTCCGCCAGGATGGAGTCCAGAGAGTCGACTGCAGCCTCTGTGTGCAGCGGCCGCGCCAGGCGCCGCAGCCGGCTCTCCCGGCCCTTCAAGCGGCCCGTGGCGGCAGCAGCGGCCAGAGCGGCATCCAGCGAGTCCCCAGAGGGCTCTACTGCGCGGTCGGCATGCAACGGCTGGATGCTCAGCGCGGTCTGCAGACTGGTAGAGCTGTTGCTGCCTGCAGCAGTGCCTGCGGGCGCCGGTTCCTGCTGCGGGGCGGGAGGGCGCTGGCGCTGGCGCGGCGACCGGCCCGCCATGGCTGCAAGAGGCCGCAGCAATGAGGTCCACTCGCTGGAGCGCTGCCGGCGCGGTGCTTTGAACAGAGCCTGCATTCAGCAGCACAGAATGCAGGCTCAATGCAAGCAAGGGAGGGTTGTCGAGAGAGGCCTTGCTTGCGCCTTAGGGGGGCGCACAGCCCGGCGGTGGCGGGTGCAGCAAGTTGGCAAGCCCACCCGAATAGTCCAGCCCCCGGAGGTCTGCTGAGTTGTGGCAGCGCAGCTTGCTTGCAGCTTAGCGGCTGCATTGCCTGCAGAGAGGGGGCGAGTGTCGATTGCTGGCGCGTTCACTGGAGGGCGAGGTGGTGGATAAAGCTTGCAGTGAGCAGTTTTGGGCATGCGATTCGCTCACTCTTCTCTCCAGGAGGATGGCCGCTGCGGAAAGCTTGCTTGGGCGCGAAAGGCATTCTGATGTCGGACATGTGTACAGAGCGCAGCTTTCTGAAAGTCGATAGAACTCGTGCGTAAGATGCTGCGATGGAAGGGCGCTGTCGGGAGCTGGTCAGCTCTGCCTCTCGCCGGGCCTCAGCAGACACGCCTTGGCCCTGAAATGCAAACAGCTCGAGAGCTTCTGTGGAGCTTGAGCAGAGCTAGGCATATCTCCCTATAAACTTGCTCTAGCAACAGGGCTTTCTCCGCCAAGGCCGCGCCGGACTCTCGCTTCTCTCGCGACCCAGTTGCCAGTGGTCGACTTTAAAGCGATCCAATTAAGCTACATAAATTATTCTATAGCAAAGGGAGGCGTAAGCGGCCAGTCGGCGCGATGGAGGAGAACGCCTACCAGCTGCTGGGGCTGGAGCAAGGCCCCGCTGCCACGGAAGCAGAGATCAAGAAGGTAGAGCGACATCTAGCACACCGCGGCGCCGCCACTGGACACCCCCGTCTGGCGCCGCCACTGCCGCCGCTGTAGCCTGCTTACCTACTCGCCCGCTTGCCCGCCCCTTCTTGCCCCAGGCCTACCGCAAGCTGGCGCTTGTGAAGCATCCAGATAAGAACCCCGACAACCCCAAGGCCGCCGACGAGTTCCAGCAGCTGCAGCGCGCCTATGACCTGCTCTGCGACAAGGAGGCGCGGGCGGCGCTCGACCAGCTGCTCAAGTGAGCGGCGTCCTCCGCAGCTGCCTGCTTGCTGTGGCAACGGTTCATGTCGCGGCGTGCTCGTCGCGACACTACCGTCCTCACCTGTCTTCTCATGACGAAGTATCTTGCTGCTGCCTGGTCCTGGTGGCACAGCGGTCCAGCCGCCGTCGCTGGCATGTTGCGTCGCTGAAACCCGTGTCTGGGATGCTGCTGCCTCGCGGTCAGCTGTCTGCCGAGCCCTTGCCCTGTGTCTCTTGCCCCTTACACCAGGGCCAAGGCGGCGCGCCAGGAGCGGCAGGCAGGCCACGATGAGAAGCGTCGCAAGATGATGGCCGACCTCGAGCGCAAGGAGAAGGGCTGGGAGGCGGCGCGCACCCAGGTGGGGGGCAACCGCTGGGTGTGGCCGCAGGGCAGCGTGCTCTGCCTCTCGCAACCGGAAAGCTCAGTGCAGACCAAAGGCCGCGGCGTGCACCTGTGCGGAAGGTGCACAGAGGGAGCAGCTGGCAGCTGCCAGTGCGAGCTCAGCCCGCGCCACCCAGCAGCTCTGCAATACGCTGCCTTGTGTGCGCTGCTCCTCGCCGCAGGAGGAGACAGCGAGGGCCAAGCTGCAGGCTGAGATGGAGCGTCTGCGCCGCACCGCGGCGGAACGGGCAGCCAAGCGGGCTGCCGAGCAGCGCGCCGCGGCGCAGGCCGCAGCGCAGCAGCAGCAGCAGCAGCAGGCGGCAGCCGGGCCTGGCGGTGGGCCCGCAGCTGCGGGGGCAGCGGCCCAGGCGACGGCGCCTGGGGAGCTCAGCGACGAGATGAGGGAACGGCTTGGGCGCACCCTCAAGGTGTCCTGGTCTCGCAAGGTGAGCACGGGCAGGGCTTGCAGGCTGCAGGTGTGCAGCGGAGCAGCTGGCGGCGTCCGTTCGCGTCTCTGTATTCGCCGCCGCCGTGCGTGGCGGGCTGCCGCCCAGCGCTCCCAACTTTCCCGGCCTTGAGCCTCAGAGTCTCCCTTCTCCCCTGCCCTCCCCCTCCCTCTCCTGACCCCCGGGGCAGGACGGCGAGTACAGCGCGGTGCAGCTGCGGCAGATCTTCGCTGCCCACGGCCCGGTGGAGGATGTGGTGCTGCGGGAGGGCAAGAAGCGAAAGGGGTCGGCGCTGGTGGTGATGCGGGACGCGGCGGGCGCGGCGCGCGCGGCAGACGCCGCCAATGGCACCTTGGCCAACCCGCTGCTGGTGGTGCCCTTCAACAAGGCGGCGGGGGCGGCCACGCTAGATGGCGCTGAGGACGAGGGACCGCCAGCGGCCGCGGCAGCGGCCGCGGCGCCAGCCCCTGCGAATGGACGCAGCGGCAGCGGTGCGGCAGGAGCGGCGCCATCCCCCGCGGCGCCAGCGTTTGCAGCAGGGGCGCCAGGGAGCAGCGGCGTGAACTCCCGTCCGGCAGTGCCGCTGTTCGCAGCAGGAGCGCGGCCTGCCGGCACGGGCAGCCTGTTCCCTGGAGCCGGCAGCAGTAGCGATTTGGCCGGGGGCGCACCACCCCCTGGCAAGCCGCTGTTTGCTGCGGGTGCGGCGTTTGCGGCCGGCGCCCCCGCCAATGGCGGGGCCGCCCAGCCGCCGGCAGCAGGACAGCAGCTGCCGGGCGCAGGCGCAGCAGGCTTTGCCTCCTTCTCCTCCTTTCAGGGGGCACCCCCCGGCAGCACTGCGGCGGGCGTGTCGGCTCTGGGCGCTGGCGGGCTGGAGGACGCCACCCTGGCGCGCATGCGGCAAGCAGCAGAGCGGCGGCGGCTGGTGGAGGAGATGGAGCGAGCCGAGGCAGGGGCGGGGGGGTGATATACAGTCGCGTCCACCAGCCTGCCGCCCCCCGCCCAGTGTGGACACTGCTTCCCTTGGCTGTGCCTTCCACCTACATGTCAGCATGCACACGCAGCAGCCATGCAATCTTTCGGCCTGCCCATGCTGGCTCAAGGCTCGACTCAAGTTGGCTGCACTCACAGCATGCATGGCAGTGCCAGCGGGGGACATTGGGCCGCCGCCTGTTTGTAACCTGCGACTCGGCATAGGGTCTTCCAGGCAGTGGACATGGCCGGGGGCACTACATAGCAAGGGCATTCCAAGGGCAAAAGCAGGCAGGCTGGGGCAGTAAGTTGGTGCCCAGGCAGCTGGCATGGGGCCCCCGTAAGGTTGAGGTGGTGCACCCTTTATCCTCCTTATTTTTTCCTTCATCGAGCGGCTTGTGCCTTTTCGCAGAATGCTCCGCACGTGAAGGGTTGTCCTGAGGGTGGCCTGGCGCGAACTGCGTTTTCCCGACAGCATGGGCGCCGGCTGGCTCAGGCCAGGCCAGGGCATAGCCGCTGACTGGAGGGGAAGGTTACCGTGGTACAGAGACGACTGGAGTCTCCGCAGCGGCAAGCTAAGGTAGCCGCAGCCGCTGCCCGCCTGCCGCCACCGCCTCCGCTGCCACAAGCAGCTGCCCATGCTCTCACGTCACGCTCACACATCCTCGCGTAGCACACTGCCTATGCGCTTGTGATTCTGCAGCTGTGGTGTGTGCATGCTTTCAATGATTGTGTGCACCCCCACCCCCACCCCACGTGTAGTGGCGCAACCTGTGTAACCCCCCCCCCAAGCAAACCATGCGCTTGTGTCACTGGACTCCTTGCTCCCCTACCTTCCAGCCCCCTCTTCACCAACACAGCACTAGCCCCAACTCATCACTCTCTCGCGTGCAGAATCCTGGCAGCTTCCACGTACATTTTC
>KQ482001.1:52905-63929 GCA_001430745.1 Auxenochlorella pyrenoidosa
GAGCGGGCGGGCGGGCGGCGACGCCGGGCAGGGAGGAGGCGGGAGGGCGGTGGCCCGGCGAGCGCGAGCAGCAGGTCAAGCGCCGGGGAGAGGGGAGCGTGGGGGCACCAGGCCCGTCTGGGTGGGAAGCAGGCAGGAGGCTGGGCACTGCCTGCATGGCAAGCGGGGCTGCATTGCCCGCAGGGGAGCGTGGGGGCGTGACCCCCGCCCGCCCAGGCCAGCACACAGCGCTTGCTCCTTCCATCGAGCGTGGCCTCTGCGCCCATCCCGCGGCCCCCGCCCTGCTGCAGCATGATGCAGAGCGGGTCCAAGATGGCGCTCACCGTGGCCTACCGCTACGCCGCCTCGCGCCTCTGCGTGGGCCCCACGTGAGTGCACCTACTGCCTGCCGCCTGCCCCCACTATGACCATGCAGTTCTTGCCGCTGCCCTGGCGCCCCCACCCTTACCGCCAAGGGCGCCCCTCACAACCTCCCCTCCTCTTGCCACGGTGCTGCGCAGCGGCAAAAGCGACACCCCTGCACACACCTCACTGCCTGCTCACCTCTTGCCACCCTGCTGCAGCGGCAGGAGCGACACCCCCATCCTCGAGTACCAGCTGCAGCAGCGCGCTCTCACCCCCCTGCTGGCCACCACCATCGCCCTCAACCTGGGCCTCAACTACGGTGCGCATGTATGTGAAGCGCTCGGAGCCGACGGGCAGCTGCACACCCTGCAGACAGACGGCGGGGCTGCAAGCCTGGGGCTGGACAGCCTGCAAGCCTGGGGCTGGACAGCACAGCACAGCCCGTGCGGGGGCGCTGTGGGGCACCCTGCAGACGTCGCGCTGCTGCTGCCTCGCCGCCGGCCTGCAGTGAAGGAGCGGTGGGCGGCGGCCAGCGGCTTTGCGGGGCAGAAGGTGGACCCAGACACGGCCCGAGAGGTGGGCAGGGGCTCGCAGCGAGGCTGCCGCGTGGGCGCAAGCCAGCCTGTTGTTGGGCCACTCTGTGCGGCGCACCTGCTGCAGGCATGCAGCCGCCGGCCAGCTGCGTACCGCCGCAGAGCTGAGGCACCCGGAGGGCAGGCATGCTGTGTTGCGCCCCAGAGCCGCCTTGCACCCGCAGATCGGCAACCCCTTGAAGTTCTGTTTGATCGACCCGGTCTCGCCCCAGCCCTCCCTCCACTGCGCTCAACCGGCCTCCCCTCCCAGGTGGTCATGCTGTGCTGCGCCATCAAGCCGCTGTGCGGGTGGAACGCCGAGGAGGCGACCACCGTGTGCCGCGAGCGCTGCGGCGGGCAGGGCTACCTGTCGTGCAACAAGTTTGGCGCCATCCTGGGCTTCGCGCATGCCGGTGGGGCTCGGGCTCTTGCGCCAGGGGTTGTGGTGACGGCAGGGGCTGGGCTGGGCATGCCCTCGCCTGCCACCGCCTCCTCATGTGTGCTGGGCCAGTTGGGTGGAGTCCAAGGGCTGGTTCTTGAGCACCGTGTTAGGCGGGCGGGAGCTGCGGCGAGCGCAGCGCTGCTGCCAGCTTGCCCCTGCATCGTCTCAACTTGCCCGCCAGCGGCCACTCGGCTAGGTGTGGCACCGCGACCATGCTGTGCACTGCCTCCCATGCTGTTCCCTGTGGGCCCCCCCCCACCCCACCCCCAGGCATCACTGCGGAGGGGGACAACCGAGTGCTCTTCCAGAAGGTTGCCAAGGAGCTGACGGCGGCGACGCACACGCCCGCCGTGCGCGCGCGCCTGGCTGCTGCGCAGGAGCGGCCGCCCGCCGTGACGCCAGGTGTGCAAGCGCGCCGCCGGTTGCAGGCGTCTGGGCAGGGAGGGGCTGCCCTGGAGGGTGGCACACGCATGCAGGCTGTAGCCCGGGGGGCCCAGGACTTTCGGCAGTGTTGCTTGCTTGGTACACCGACCTTGCGCTCCACTCAACCAGCCTCGTTGGCATGTTAGCAAAGAACGAGAACCGTCATGGTGGCGCTTCGTCTGGTGCCATCTAGCCGCGATGGTAACGCACGGTACACGCACCGCTGTGCCACCCACCCCGCCGCAGACAACATCCGCAGCCTGGAGGTCCTGCAGGCGCTGTTTGTGGCGCGCGAGGGGCGGCTGCTGGCCGAGCTGCTGGCGGCCATGAAGCCGGCCAGGACGGGGGAGCAGGTGTGTTCTGCCAGGCTTTGGAGGCGAGGGCAGGCGGGGCACCACCCCCTGGCTTCTTTCGACTGGCAAGCAGTCGGGCACAGGGACAGCCATCATGCAGGTTGGCCCCCTGGCGGACGCAAGGCAGGCAGGAGTGTAAGAGGGGATCAGCAAAAGGCTGCCTTGCTTGCCGCGACAGCACTGGGGCGCGCCCACCTGTCCCGCCCCTGTGGCCCACCGGTCTGACCCAGCCCGCTCACCCCCCCGCCCTCACCCAGGTGTTCGAGGTGTGGATGCGGCAGCAGAGCGACCTGGTGCAGCACACGGCGACGGCCTTTGCTGAGCGCGAGGTGCTGGGCGCCTGCTGCCGCACGCTGGGCGCGGCGGGCGGCGTGCGCGGCGGCGGCGTGTCGCCCGCGCTGCGCGCCCTGCTGGAGCCCGTGGTGGCGCTCTACGCCCTGCACCGCCTGGAGCAGGTGCTGCCAGCTCGGCACCTGGCTGCCCTCGGGAGGCGGCGCCGTCTGTGCGCTGGTGTGCTGCGACTGCCGGCATGCCCGTCACACAATCTGGCCCAGCGGCTCACATCTGCCCCCCACCCCACCCCACCTGCCCCAGGACCTGGCCTGGTTCCTCACAGAGGGGCTGCTGCCGCTGGGCGCGGGGCGCGCCGTGCTCGCCGCGACGCGCGCGCTGTGCGCCCAGCTCGCGCCGCGCTGGCGCCTGCTGGTCGACTCGTTCGGCATCCCAGAGCACCTGGTGGCGGCCCCCATTGCCGGCGACTGGGCAAAGTACAACGAGGCCGACAACCGTGGGGAGCTGCTGGGGCAGGCGTGGTAAATCGCCCTTATAAGGGCGGTGGCGCCCACATGCAAGCGACGCGTACTTGCTTGCGCACGGCGTGCAAGCTGCACGCACCCAGCCACGGCACCTCGAGACCTGGCGGCAGCGCGGTGCCGTGAGCGAGGCAGTTGAGGAGAGCACTCGGGAGCCATGCGGTAATACCGGAGCCTGCGGCGGCGGTGCTCTCAATGATTCCGAATACATAGCGCGCACGCAGAGCGCACAAGTTTTGACGCCGCACCGCTGGCGAACCTTTGTTTATGTAGCATGTTTGCTAGCGCGCCTGTATCCCTCCCGGTCCCTTCCCTTAGCGAACCAAATCTGTGGCCTTGCCAGCCCCCAGAATGCTCTTTCTACCATGTGCGAACCAATCCCTGCAACGCTGCTCCATGGATGTAGCCAATAGCTTCCCAGGTGTTCTGCAGGATTGCAGGGGCTCGTGCTAGGCTGCCGCTGCTGTTGGACTCTGGTCTGAGGTGTGGTGCTGGCAAGCCGTCTCGTCCAGCGGCTGTCCCAGGTTGTACAATGATTAGGCACGGCACACGGCTAAGCAAACAGCAGAGGCACAAGCACCTGCTGCTGAGGCTGAACCAGGCCTGGCGCTGGGTGTGCATGTCCCAGGCATACTCTGTCCTGCATGAGCCTGCGCCCCCGCGACCATCTGCCCGCACGTATCTGCCCACAGGCACAAACAGATGCACGAGGGCCTCGCCCTTCCTGACTCGCCCTTCCTGACCATTGCAGATTGAGCCTCGCGGCGCTGATCTGTCATTACAGGCCACAGCTCTGCAGGCAGTGCAAGGGCATGAATCGTAGGCTTGGGGTCCAGCGTGCCAGGGTGGTAGTGATGAGAGGGGCAAGGCTTGGCGCAGCGCGTGCAGAGTGCCCAGAAGTGCAGGCGGGCCTCAGTCGTTAAAGAACCAGAAGTCGCAGGAGAGCTTGGGCGAGGCGATGTACCCAACTCCAGTGTAAAAGAAGCCGCGCTGGCCCCAGCCGGAGCCCCAGCTGTTTTGGAACTTGAACCAGTGGT
Source organism: Auxenochlorella pyrenoidosa (assembly GCA_001430745.1). Lineage (NCBI taxonomy): Eukaryota > Viridiplantae > Chlorophyta > Trebouxiophyceae > Chlorellales > Chlorellaceae > Auxenochlorella > Auxenochlorella pyrenoidosa. The sequence goes on from KQ482001.1 coordinate 56,890, forward strand.
TCTTGCGGTCGTAGCCCACCAGCAGCACCGCGTGCCAACCCCACACCTTCCTGCCGTCGGGCCCCTTCTCCAGCGCAAGCTCGGCGGGGGTGGGGTAGTTGAGCACCACGCCCTGGCCGTGCCCGCGGCCCAGCCTCTCTGCGCGCGGCTTGAAGATCCTGCAGCACAGGGAAGCGGGGGGGTCCAACTCAGGAAGTTTTGATGAGACCCCGTTGCACGCATGCAAGCTGCGCGTGCCGGATCGAGGCAGCAGCACCAGCGAGAAACGGCGCCAGCAGCTTCTGCAACCAGCCCCAGCTTGCCCCGCCGCTGTCAGCCGTGCACCCCCGCGCAGCGCTGTTCGTGCAGCGCACTTGAGGCCGCAGGCGATGGGGTGCCCCCTGGCGAGCGCGGCCATGACGTAATAGAGCCGGGTGCGCGGGTCCACGCCGTTGCTGGCAAACAGCTTGATGGGGAGGAGCTTGCGCCGGTGCAGCTGGGCGTTGGCGTACGCCTCTGCGGGGGGCGGGGGGGGGGGCCGGGGCAGGGCAGGGCCAAGTCGGGCAGGGGCAGCAGCGGCAGGCAGCGCAGCAGCTTGAGGTGGACCGCAGTCGGCTGCAATGGACGGCCACCAGGCGACCCGGCCCGCCTCGTCCCCTCGTCCGCGCACCCCGCCGCCTCACCCTTGTTGGGGCTGTACTTGAGCGTCCTCTCCTCGTACGGGAAGAGCCGCTCCTCGCAGGCGCCGTACTGCTGCACGCTGAGGAAGGCGGCCCGCAGGCTGACGCCTGTGTGCAGGGGGCGGCACGCAGGGGGGACGCGCAGGGGCAGAGGCGAGCGGTCTGAGCAGGTGCGACCAACCAAGGCCTGGGATGCACTCTGACCAGCTCCTGCAGGCGTTTTCTTCCGCAAGCAACTCAGGCTTCAGGACGCTGCTCAAAAACCAAAATACTACTGTCCACCTGTCTTGTACTCGATTGGTTCGCGGTGCAGGTAGTGCTTTGCGTTGTAGAAGATGAACAGGCGGCTGGGGGAGCATCGGAGAAAGGGGACAAGGAGGTCACCTATCAGCCAATACAGGAAGCACCAGCTTTCCACTTTTGTTGAGCTTTTGTGGAGGCTTGCCACTTTTGTTGAGCTGCGCCTGCTGGCCTGCGCCATGCACCCACGGCCTCCTGAAAGCACAGCGGCCATGCCCTCTGGTGTGCCTGCAGCCTCTATTGTTAGCACACACCTGCAGCCCGGCCATGTGCTGCCGCGCCCGCCTGTCCACTCTCACGCGGCGCTTTTCTGCCCACCTTCCTGATGCCCTCCCCCCCACCTGGGCATGAAGGCCTGCTCCTGCCGGGCCTCCTTGACCAGCGCAAATCGGTAGGCGTTGGCCGCCGCGTGCGCTGTGCACGTCCCCAGCTTGCCCTGGTCCAGCACCGGAGGCATGAAGGGCGCGGAGGCCAGGTCCACGCGGCGCGGCAGCAGCCAGCGGCCGTACCTGCCGACGAGGGGCCCGCCGCGGGGAGGGGCGACAGAAGAGGACTCAAGTGGGGGAGAGGTAGGCGTGTGCTGGCGGCATGCAGAGCTGCGGCGTCTGCCCTGCCCCACAGCTGTGGCACATTAACCGTATGGCGCCCAGCTCTCCCGCCAGTGACAACGGTGGTTGGCTCGGTGGCTGCCAGCCGGGATCGCTTGCCAGCTCACCAGGCCGGGTGGCGGGGCACATAGATGATGTCGTCGGGGCTGCCGTCGTCGGGGCGGAAGCCGCCGCTGAACTCACGCTGGTACCTGCTGGGCAGGTTGCTCAGGGGCAGGAGCATAAGCCCTGTTCCTCTTCCCAATTGTCCCTCATCCTCTCCGGGCGGGGCGGCCCAGGCACCAGCGCCCGCTGTGTAGCCTGCAGTCTGGCATGCCCCACCAGTGGGACCCTGTCCTCTCGCTGCCCTGGCTCCCAAGGGTGGCCGGTGGGCCCGCCTGGCCCCACCTGGCCAGCTCCTCTTGCGAGAAGGCCGCTCGGGCGGCGTCGATGCTGCCCCACGCGCGGCACGCGTCCAGCCCGTACCGCTGCTGCCACTCTGCGATGGCCTTGTCGGCGCGCTCCTGTAGGGGTTGAGGTGTGTGTGGGGGGGGGGTTGGGGTGGGGGGCGCGCGGCATGACCGCTGCTTGCAGTTGGTGGGCCAGCAGGGCAGGCATCCTGTGTGACGTGCCGTAGGCATCAGAAGGCAAGCAGAACAGGGTTATGGCCAGCACCTGGCAGAGCACTCCAGGCATGGTCGCTGCCAGCCTCGTGCCCACCTGCGCCTCGATTTCGTCCAGCTCATCCCGCTGAATGCGCCCAGGCCTCTCAAAGGCCCGCAGCAGGGTGGCCAGCGCCAGCACCGCCATGGTGGCAAAGCTGACGGCCATGAGGGCGATGCGGTAGCCCTGCACCCTCAGGGGGGGGCGGTGTGGGGGGCGGCGCGGGGCAGGGGTCGGCGAGCCTTGCTGGGGTCGCGGCGACAGGCGAGCACGTTTCTGTAGTGGCCAAGCTCGAGCGGTCGAACCGCCAAAGCTCAATCAGATGCAGCCAATGCCCCCTCCCCCCTCAAACAGGGCCCTGCATGCCTGGTTGGTCGCGTCGGCAGCCTGGTTTGCCCGTACACCGTTGACGGTCACCAGCACCGCCACCGTGCCCCATGCCAGGCAGGGCGCCAGCAGCGCCAGCAGCTGCCCAAACTTGTACAGGCCTCCACGGTACCACAGCATGCCCGTCTGTGGGGGCAGGGACCAGAGGGTGCGCATACGTGGGTTGCGTGGGTGTCAGGGGAGAGCAATGCGGTGCCGCACAATGCCACGGCAAGCACAAGTTGGGATGAGTGTCAGGGGGGCATGCTGGCGGGTGGGTGCAAACCCAGCCGCTGCAGGCGCACGACGGCAGCAGGTGGATGCAGCAAATCAAGCCGCGGCACTTGCCATCAGCAGCGCCAGGATGACCATGAGCACGACAGTCGCGCCGCCCACAATCCATGTCAGCAGGCACAACCAGTCGTTTGCAGAGCTGCCAGGCGGGGCAATGCTGCACTGCACAGCGGCGGGCGTTGGGGGGGCGCAGGCTGATCGACAGGTCGTTCAACCATTTGCGGACTCCACAGTGCTGGGTTTCCCCCTCTGAACGACCGTTCCTGCCTTTGACCAAAATGTCTCATGAGCCCCCTGCTGGCTCCGTGGACAGTTGATGCTATGATGATGATGAACAAGTGTTGGGTGGCCTGGTGCTGCCTGCAGCTTGCCAACTACACCAGCCCTGCGATACCCGCCAGCACCTTGTTGTCGGCCGTGCTTGTGTACAGGTACGCAGCAATTCCCACAGCAGACAGGCTGAGCGACACCTGCAGCGCACGCAGGGTGCTGCGGGCAGTGGGATCAGCAGCAGCAGCAGCAGCAGCAGCAGCAGCAGCAGCACGCCGCCAGTGGCGGTGCCACCACATCCTGGCGTCCCGCAAGGGCAGGCAGCGGGGTTTCCTCGATGTCCGATACCGTTCACTGGCAGAAGGCGGATCGCAGTCCTGTTCAGGCCTGCAAGCCAACGCGCTCACACTGGCGCTCATCGTCAGGCCGCGCACACAGTGTCGGGAGGAGCCCCGCATGGCGCACGACTGCTAATTGAAGCAGGGGGAGGGGGCCGAAATGTGGGAAGACACGCTCCTGCTGGGGACCTGTATTGGGGAATGTGCCTGGCTGTCCACACGTCTCAGGCCTGTGCATGAGCCTTTTCGCCGGGCTGGTAATGTGTTGCAGCAGCCCACCGGTATGACAAAGCTGTGAAGAACAATGGGAAGGGGCGATCAAGAAATGGAATCGTGGGGAATGTGGGGCGACTGAGTAGGGGGCGGGTGCCACTGCACCCGCTCCACGTCGCTCACCGCGCTGAACCAGCGCACCTTGCTGTGCATGCGATCGGCACTGAACAAGAGCGTGTGCAACTACACATATTGCGTTAACCCGGGCTATTCAGCTCGACCACGTCAGTGAACAAGCTTATGTCCCACACCCCCACGTCCTAGCTACCCAAGACGAGAGTGCCGGCAAGGCAGCGAGTGACAGAAGGCTGCAGCAGCCTGCTGGGCAAATGTCTGGATATCCAGGGACTATGTAGCTGCTAGACATCCTAGCGCCATCACATCCTGCCTCCAGACGCCGCCTTGCTGACGGCTTCACGGCTTGCCGCTGCTGAGCGACGCTGCCTAGCCTTCTGAACCCTCATAAGACTTGTTGGCGTCTGGTGAGCCGAATCTTCGATCCGGTCCCACTGTCCCATCACTTCTGCGGGCTCGCCCAGCCTCCGTGACTGCGTTCCGTGCACGGGCAAGTTCTGGAGGCAGTGAGCGGCGCCGCTGGCGCGCGAGCTGCACTGCGTAGCGATGGATAAGCTCAAGGAGCTGCTAGCAGCCAAACGCAAGGCGGCCGAGGAGGAGTTTGGAGGCAAGAAGTATGCCAAGCGGGCCGAAATAGAGGAGCTGCGCCTCGCCAAGCTGCGAGCCGAGGAGGCGAAGGAGAGAGAGGCTAGGGTGAGGCGACTGCGGGGGTACAGACAGAGTGCCGCTGGCGGCGGCGGCGGCAGCTGCGGCAGCATAAGCGTGGTCCAGCCAGCTCCACTGCCTGGTGCGGCAGTGCTGTATTCACCCTTGCTGGTTCATCAGAACCTGAAACAAACCGCGCACTTGTGTACGGCCAGTGGCGACATCTTTCTGATCGGCCCGTCGAACTACTTGTTGCCTGCCTCCTCGCACTCACCCTCGCTGCGGTCGCTCTGCTCCCCGAACAGGAGGCGCGGCGGCGGCAGCAGGATGGCGACTCGGATGGCTCGCGGCCTGCCAGCCGGGCGGGCGACCCGGCGCGGCCCGACTCCCGCGCCGCCGCGGCGCCCACCCCGCCCGCCTCGCTGCCGAGGGAGGAGGTGGTGCGGCGGCTGCGCGCCCTGGGGGAGCCGGTGACGCTGTTTGGCGAGAGCGACGACCAGCGCTTTGAGCGCTTGCTGCTGGCGGAGCAGAACATGCAGGTGGGGTGCACGGGGCGGCCGGGAGGGGGGCAGGCGGGCGCCCGGCGGTATGCCATCCGGTCTCGTCTGTCTGCCCCTTGTGCAAGCGCCCCTCGCTCGTGCACACCCCCCGCCCCGGCCTGGCGCTCAGCCATGTTCCCCTTCCCCTTGCACCCCTAGGTGGAAGATGAGATGCGCGGGGGCGGCGAGCTGGAGAACCTGCACACCAAGTTCAAGCGCGAGGCAGTGGCCGCCAAGAAGGCGGCAGCAGAGGTCGCGCTGGCGACCAAGAGGGGCGGCAAGGGCGGCAAGGCGGGGGAGGCCGGCAAGGCCGGGGACGCCGGCAAGGGCAAGGAGGGCGGCGACAAGGCGGGCGGTGCGCCGGGCGGCGCGGGCGGCGACCAGCAGCAGCAGGACGGCGGCGACCAGCAGGCGCTCGCTGAGCTGGACCCGGAGCAGCAGGTTTGCCGCGGGGGGCTGGCTGGCTGCCGGCTGGGGTCGTCGCTGGGCTGGACAGAAGAAGTTGCTGGAGCACGCAGCGGAGTGCCGTGCAGCTGCACTGCCCCTTGTTGTGGATTGCAGCGACTCTCAACTGCGCGGTGACCTGGCAGCAGTCTTCACAGCGGCCCTTTGGGGACTGCAGCGCCACCCCAGCAGGGCCCAACCTCATCGCGCCCGCGCCCCCCCCCCCCTGCCGCAGCGCCTCATGGAGGCGTTTGCCGCGGCGGCCGAGGCGGTGAAGGAGAAGTCGATGCCGGTGGAGGACCGGGTGGCCAAGTGGGTCAAAAAGTGGATGAAGGTGGGTGGCCAAGCGGGTCAGAAAGTGGATGAAGGTGGGTGGCCAAGCGGGTCAGAAAGTGGATGCAGGTGGGGGCCGCGGCCTGGGCAGCGCGCAGCGTGCCTGCCGCATAGCAGCAGCTCCTCGGGGTGGTTGGAGCGCCGCCCAGGAGGGGCTGGCCAACGACCGATTGACCAGGACAGTGGCGCGCCGCGGCCGCTGGCTTGTCCCTGCATGCGCCCCAGCCGACCGCTGCATGCGTGGCTGCGGTGGTGCAGCATTCGAGCGGGCGAGCGTGGCAAGCCTGCGCGCCTCCCCATGCCACCTGGCTGTGTGCAGGACTGGGAGGACGACCTCGAGGCGAGGCCCGACGACATCAAGACGACAGCAGCAGGTGCAGGCCCCGGCCATGGGAGGGCGGCATGCAGGCACAGGGGCGGGCTGCCGCGTTGGATGCGCACGCGGCTCTCGGGCGCTCTGGCAGTCGCGCGTCAGCAGAGCCTTGCATCGGCTCTCTGCGTGGTGCTGTGAAGAAGAGGACATGTGAATGCAGCAGCAGCCAGGGATCACCCGCGATGTACCCCTGCCTGCACCTGCCAGCCTGCCTCGTCTCACTCGCCCCCCCCCCCCCTTTGGCCCTGCAGGCTACCAGGCGGACATGCGGTTCAAGGAGACGCAGCAGTACCTGAAACCACTGTACTCCCGGCTCAAAAATCGCTCGCTAGGTGGGTGCTCGGGCTGGGCAGGGGTGGCAGGCCAGCCGCCCGCGCCGACCGGGTGGGGGCGACGGTGGCCGGCAGCGCAGGCTGAACCGTGGGTGGCGGCGCTGGCTCCCAAACCCTGTGACGGCTGTTTCCTTCGTGGCTCTGTCAGTGCTCCGCTGTGGGGGTCAGACCCTCCAGGACCCTGATGCGCTTGCTGGCTGCCCCTCACCCCACCCCACCACCCCCACTCACACACCCGCCTGCAGACCCCACCCTTCTGGCGGGCCTGGTCATGATTGTGGACCTGTGCAAGGAGCGCAACTACCTGGCCGCCTACGAGGCAAGCCCGCTGGTGCCCCTCCGGCGCCGCGCCGCCGCGCGCTGTCGCGCCGCGCTGCCCGCTGCTCTGCGCGGCCTGCAAACAGCTCCATCCAGGCTGTGGCGCCAGGGCCGGCCCTGCGCTCGTCGTGACTCGGGCGGCCTCGAGGCCATGCAGTCGCGCCCCTCGCCTCTTGCGCCCAGCATCCCAACCAATCCCCCCACCCCACCCCCACCCCCACACCCCCGGCA
>KQ482001.1:112959-123538 GCA_001430745.1 Auxenochlorella pyrenoidosa
GGGAGCTCAGGTGGGTGCTGAAGCGATGAGGAGGGGGGCAGAGGGGGGGCTCTGTAGAGGCAGGGCCGCGCTGCAGGCAGGGCAGGGGAGGGGGCTGCGCAGTCCCGGCGGCACCCGCGGTCCCGCCCCGCGCCCCCCCAGCCCCCTCAACCTTCCCAGAGCCGCCGACCAGCCCCACAACAGCCAAGCTTCCCCACTGGCCTAGTTGCCCATGCCCGCCACGCCTGGGCCCCTGGGCCCCTGGAATGTGGCTCGGTAGCCTGCGCACGCGTGCCGTGCCAACACCACCTAGCCGCCCCCAGCCAACCGCAGCCCATGCCGCTGCTCACTTGCCGCTTCTCCTGTATGCTTTCTCATGGGTGCAGGGAGCCGCTGGACCTGCACCTGCTGGCGGAGGGGCATCACCAGCCGCTGGCCGCCGCCTGCGCCGAGCACTCTGACGACGCGGGGTCTGCGGCGGGCGCCGACGGCGGCGACGCCGACGCCGACCTCGCCTCCCCCTCCAAGCGCGCCAAGGGCGGCCCGCCCGCCGCGCCGCCCGGCGGCCTGCACCTGGCGCTGTCCATGGACTATGAGAAGGCGGCGGAGAGCATCAACCTGGAGCTGCTGGGCGCCGGCGGCGCGCAGCGCAAGTGAGCGCACCCGCCCGCCGCCGCCGCGCCCCTGCCGCGGCCGCCGCGCCTCACGTGCCAACGCGCCATGCCCTCCGCCGCCCTTCCTCGTCTGCCTGCCGCTGCGTGTGTGCCCACTGCCGCGACGCCATGTGCTCGTGGCTGCGGCGCCATGCTTGCGGCTGCGGTCCCATGCCGGGTGCGGCCCCCCACGGTGCTGCCTGGCCCGGGCTCACCCCCCTCTGCAGGGCTGCCGCCTGCGGCGACAGCTTCGACATGCTGCCCATGCTGTCACCCATCATGGACTTTGCCATCGGCGGCACCCCCGGCGTGCACACCCCCGAGTCGCCAGACTCCCTCGCCTCTGGCTCCGACACAGTGGTGAGCCGCCCGGCCTGCCCTGCTCGTCGTGCTGTCACTGGCCCTGCGAGCTGTGCCCTGCTGGATGCCCCCTGCTCGCCTACTCGCCCTGGCGCCTTGAGAGCTCGACTGGCCTCCCCGCTGCCTGCCAAGCAGCCCAGCTGCACCACATGCTGCCCGCCTGCTGGAGCTGCCTGCCTTCCCCTGCGCGAGCAGCTGGCCCGCACATGCCAAATAGTTGTCGGCATGCTGCGCTACGAGAGCGAACTTGTGCAGCAATGCCACACTCTGCTGCCTGCCCCGCGCCCCGCAGGCCCCCCTGCCGCCGCTGGACAGCGCAGGCAAGCGCAAGCGCGCTGTGCGGCAGTGAGCACCTGGCCCCTGCCGTCACTCGCCGGCCAGCAGCCGCACCTGTTGGCGCCGCTGTCCGAGCAGAGCCTGGCGCCGCGCAGAGCAGGCTTGGATGCCCTGCCAGGACCGTGCGCCTTGGGCAGCGGCGGCAGGCTGCCCGCGCTTCAAGCGGGTCATGCCACCCTGGTGCTGCCCCCCCGCGCCGCCTGTCTTAACACATGAGCACAGCTGCCGCCCAAACAAACCAAGCAGCAGCGACCTCCCAGCCAGCCCAGCTAGCCAGCCCTTGCGCGCCCACCCCCTCTGGTGGTGCGCCCATCCAGGCGCTTAATGTGGGTTCGTTTTGTCCCTTGGATCCCCTCCGCCTCTCCCTCTCTGCTCTCCCCTCCCCCCTCTGCATCGTCTCATGTGCACATGCTGCCCCGCCCTGCGCGCCAGCCACTCGTCAGCCCAGCGCTTGACGCTGCCTGCCGTATGGCTGCCACCCAGCGGCGGCCTTGCCACACCCGCCACCGGCACCTGCCAGCCTGCACCGCCCGCGTGCAAGCTGCGGCCTCCCTTTGGTATCCTCCATTCTTTGGTTTTGCCAAACGTTAATTGCGGGGCCGGCGTGGCAGTGGGCCGAGCCCTCACCCCAAGGTGTGTGGGCCCTGCCGCTCTGCCGCCCGCAGCTTTTATTCGTGCGTTCATCTCCCACCCCCCCCGAAAACAGCCTGTTATTTACAAGTGCGCCGGACCGACACACCGGTGCGGCGCCTGCATTTCATGTCCCACTTGCTTGGCCCATGAGCGCACCGTGCTCGCGGCCTCCCCCTCCCGCTCGCCTCAATTTTATCCCCTTCCGGGGCGCACTTGCGCCGCAGGCGCCTGCCTCCCAGCGCTTCTGCCAAGCAATGCAATGAGTCCTCCCTGCGTCTTTTCCAACCGGCCCCCCTCTTCCCCCCCCCCCTCCTCTGGTACCTGCCCTACCCAAACACCAAGGAGCCCGCTAGCTACTTCCTACACACCAACTCGCACAGGCCTCCTTTTTGTTCCTCTGCAGCGCACGTGGCCAACTCCCTGCCCCCCGCCCATTGCAGGGGCTTGCAAACCAGAACAGCAAATGCGCTCCTCGTCACCCTACCCGCTTTGCACGAACCAGTCCCTCCCCCCCTCTTCCCTCTCCTCTCTCTCTCTTCCGCTCCAATCTGCCAACGCTCTGCACGCTCGTCTCCCGGGCGCTCGCTTGCAGCGGGCGCTCCCTGCACTGTTGTCTTCCACTGCATTTAACACCAAGACCACAATCGTTGGCCAGGGGGAGAGAACAGTGGAGGGGGGCGTTCTCTCTGCAATTGCTGAGCAGCTGCGGTGCGGAGCCCGCTTGGTTATCAGGCAATCCCTCGGCGGTCAGCGTCCACACTGGCAGCGCATTTTTGTTGCGCATGGACCGGGCATCTGAGGTAGAGATTGCCATCCACTGATGGCTGCCAGACCAAATCTCTATTGCAGCACGTCGTTTCCAACCTCCCCCTGCTGAGCTTGACACCTGTGGGGTGCGAGCAAGCTTGCACTGTGCCGGCGCGGCTCGGCAGGCCATGAGGTGCTGGCTGAGCAGAAGCAGAGGGGAGCAGGAGATGGGCAGCAAGGAGCATCAGCAGTACAGGAGGAGGGGCGAGTACAGATTAGAGCAGAACGAGCAGGACACAGGGCGGGGGTGACGCAAGCAGGCGGCGCGTGTGCGCAGCGTCGCGGGACGCTCCGCGCCTCATCCCCCGCCTCAGTCGTCGAACTTTGTCTTCTTGGCCTTCTTCGGCACCGCCCCCTCCAGCCCGGTGTACTCGTACTCAATGCCAGCCTGGTGAGGGGGGCAGGCGTTGGGGGGCGGCACGTCACATGTGAATTGGCACACCTGGGAGCGTGCCTCTGCGGGCGCTCCCCCACCCGACGCATGCCCCCTGCAGGCAAGCAGCGGGCGCGGCGGCAGCAGCGCCAGACATGCCAGGCCCCACGCCGCTGCGCCCCCCTGCTGCCGCCCCGTTTTGGCATCCCCAGCTCGCTGCATACGCTCGCTGCGTGCAGGCAGCACGCCGGTGGTGTCCCACCTGCGCTATCCGCCGCTGCCGCCGAAGGTCTCGCTCCACCGCCTGCCGCTGCCGCTTCTCCGCCTCCGCGGGCGTGCGGTCCCTGTTCTGCCGCTCGCGCTCGATCTTGGCCCAGGGCGTCTGCGTGGCAGGCAGGGGGCCATGCATGGGGGGGTAGGGCGTCGCGAGCACACAGAGGCGGGGGGCGGCACAGCATGCGACGGGGCATGCGAGCACTGAGGCAGGGGCGGCCATGCTGAGAATTTGCGCCTGCATGCCTGCGCCTTTGCAGCACACGTGGGCCCGACCCTCCACATGGGTGCAGCAGCGTGCCCATGCAGCGCGGCCAGCCGGCCCGTGGCCCGCAACCGCCTGGCGGGGCGGCAGCACCCACCTGCTTGAACACGCGGTTGGCCCCCTTAAACAGGTCGGGATGCACCTCCTCGGCGGGCAGCACCCGCGACGACAGCTTCTGGGTGAACAGCATGTACCCGTCCATGGCCTCGCTGGCAATCGCCGCCACCTCGGGCGACGCAAACTCAAGGAAGGCATAGTGCTTGCTTTTGCCGCTCTTCTTGCTGCGGCTCAGCCGCACCTTGGTGACCTTACCAAACTGGGAAAAGTACTCTGCAACAGGGGGCGGAGCGACAGTCGGACGGTGCGTGAGAGGCCAGGGCCCAGGTGCTGGTAAGCAAGGCTGGCGGCGGCGGCGGCGGCGGCACCGGCAGCCGCAACATCGTGGGCCCGCCTGCGCACCTTTCAGCTGCTTCTCGTAGAAGCCATGTGGTATATGCCTGCATTTAGGAGCCCAGAAAGCGCCTGGTGAGACAGCGGCTTCAACGTGGGGTGTCCGCTCCTGTTGCAGCATGCATGGCGCCGCCCGGCTCACCCCAGGTACACCACACGACTGGGCTCGCTGCTCGGGGCGCTGGTGCTGGGTCCGTCCTCCGGCTGCTCAGCTTGCGCTGCGGCGGCTGCCTTTCTCTTCATCGCTGTCGGCTAGCGGTTCTGGCCCTTTGCAACGCTTATGCAGCTCACGATAAATATGTCGACACAGGCGGAGGCATGCCAATTACGCTGATGAGGGCCACCGCCTTGCTGCTGCCGCTCTTGCGTCATGATGCAGCACGCGTCGTTGTCCCCCTCCTTGCCAGCTCTGTGGCAGGGCCCTGAATGGTTGGTGCACTGTGGGTGGGGCAACGAGCCACAGTGTGCCAACAGGAGCAGATTGGCCGGCAACAGTTGTGCAGCCCTCAATGCAGTGTGCAGGAAGGAACGAATGGATCCGGTGGCGCGAAATGGCAATGTGGCCGCATGCAAGCATGCAGCACGGAAGAATCAAGAATTCAAGAACCAAAGCGATTATTGATTGTTAGACAGTGGACAAGTTGTGCAAGAGTACCGGGCAGCTGCGGTCGCGCGCACCCGACGGCTGCATCACACGAGCCTCTGTGCAGGCGCTGCACACCATCTGCCACGCTGTCATCTGGAACGCATGCAGGCACCCATGTGTGCACCGGCTGCCAGGCATGAGCAGCTGGTGCAGTACGCTCAGACAGTCAGGGCAGTGTGAAGTCCCCGTAGCCAACGCCGCCGAGGCTCACTTCGCCCTTGCGCTGCGGGACGCACGGCCCAGCCTCGCGGTCGGGGCGGCAGCGGGCGTACAGCAGGAGAATCCGATCGTTCAGGCCTGTGTCCCCTGCCTGCAGCACAGAGCAAGGTTTTGGCACATGCTTGCAAAGTTCCCTGCCAGCGTACTCGTGCCCAGCGCACCCTGCCAGCGACAGAGAAGATTGGAGACTGTCGAACGGACTGTTCTGCTTAACTGACCACAGCCCACGCTGCCTGCATTTCCCTGCCACACTTGCCAGCTAGTCACTGCGAGCTGGCGAGCCAGCTGGCGCAATGGAGCAGAGACCAGCTGCAGCAGGGGCCAGGTGCCCACCTGCATCAGCCAGGAGTAGATGTCCACACGCTGCACGCCCTGCGCCCAGTCGCTGCCACCCCGCAGCAGCACGGCGCGCCGGTGCTCCAGAAATTGCTGCACATATACAGAGGGGGCACAAGCGCGGCAACAGGCCGAGGGAGCGGCCAGGGTGAGCTTGTCGTCCTTGCCGCCGCACCGGTGGCACGGACTGGTGCATGCAGCACATCCCCCAGGGCTGCTCGGCGGCTCGGAGCTCACCCGCAGCCAGGCACGCTCGTCGGCGCCCTGCAGCGGGCTGCCACCCGCCTGTCGGTTGGCCGCCGCAACCAGCCCGCCGACAGAGGTGGCCCACTCGCTGGACCCAGGGTCTGCGTAGCCATGCTGCACGTATGCATCGTAAAGCTGTGCCTTTGAGAGCGCCAGCCTGCGGGCAGCGGGGGTGCCGTGTGGGGAGAGGCAGGCATCAACGGCGATGACTGTGCTGTGCAGGTTGGGAAGGTGCGCTTGGGCGGGGAAGACGCGGCACTGCCTGCAGCAGGCAGACGGCACTTGGGCGGCCGTTGCGGCATGCCAGGCATTTTCCAGCTGTTCGTCAGCCGAGGTGGTGATGGTTGGCACCATTGGCACAGTGCCTGACCTGCCGCAACGCTCACCGGAGACCCAGGCTCTTGGCCAGGCGCTGCGAGGGGTCAAAGTACAGCTGGCGCGCCACCCTGTCCTGCGCCTGGCGGAACAGCACATCCCTGGCCGCCGTCTTCACGGCCTGCAGCCGGGATGCATGGCAGGCAGGGGCGCCACGTTGCCCGCTTGCATGCAGCGTCCAGGTCCCCAGCCACGCTGCTTTAAAGTGTCCTACAAAGCCCCTGCATTGCGTACTGCTGGCTGCCAGTCCCGGTTTTCCTGCCTCAGTGCTCATGCATGCTGCTGGCTTCCAATGTGCAGTGTTATAGCGCCTGCCTCCCCTGGCTTGCCTGTATGAACTGCGCCTGGCTGGCGCCCGCCAGCAGGGGGCTGTCCCCCCCGCCCTGCCGCTGAATCTTTTCCAGCACCGGCAGGAAGCGAGCCAGCGGGTTGCCCCGCGGCTTGGCCTTCACATATGCCTTGACCACAGCGACGCCGTCGTCCTCCCCCGTGCAGAACCCAGCCCTGCCAGTATCAGAGGCATGTGGGTAGGGCAAGGCAGACAGCCGCTGTTGTGGTGCTGGACGACAGGGTGCGGACGGTGTTGCTGGCCAGGCAGGCCAACCACGTGGGTGGCTCAGGTGCAGGGCGCAAGTCGGGTGTCGCTACTCACAGTCCTGCACCTGCGCAGCGGCCCCTCAGCGCATGCAAGGCATGACCCTCGCCCTCCCTCCTCATGCCTCGCCTGCCAAATGTGACTCCACGGCCATCCCTCAGGTTCTCGGCATACCCATACGACGGCTGCAGCGACGAGTTCTCAAAAACCCCCAGCAGCTGCTCAGCCCGCCGCTGCTGCGCTGCTCTGAGCGGCACCCAGCGGAAAGGCGTTGGGCGTTGCGGCGGCCGCGGAGAGCGCTGCGGCTGGCGGGGCGATGGTCTGGGGGCAGGCCGGTGCCGCCTCGCATCTGCAGGCGCAACGTCGAGAAAAGCCAGTCAAAGGGTGGATGCTCATTGCCAGCTAGCTAGCCCCTGTGGATAATTAAGTGATCACAGGCGTGCTTTCTAGGCACAGGGTCCTCTACTTTGAGCTGGCGATGCGTTGCAAGTCTCAGCCGCCACCAGCAGGAGCGCCAGCAGCAGGCTGCGTGCTGGCGGCATAGCAGCGGCAGCAGCCTTGACCTGCAGCAGGGGGGGCGCAGGTTTGTGTTCGGCTCGGATCGACGCTAGTGTGCGACTGCATGGCTGGCCAGATGGGTGCCCGGGGCTAAACGCCAGTCCAAGAGGTGCAGGGCGCGATGCAAAGAACTCGCTTGCAAGAGACGCACTCCCCAGGATCTCTAGATGCCCCGCAGCCTCTTTTGTGAGCCTGAGACAAGGCATCAAGTGGCGGAGGGCCGCAATTGTCAAGAACTCCGCCCTGCCACGCGGGCATTCATCCAGGTAATTGAAACAAGGCCTCCCTTGCTCTGTCGTACTTCACACTTTTGGATTGATCTCTTTTTCGGAGCTGCCAAGACGCCGCAATGCGCTCCTGACACCTAACAGCACGCCTCGGCGCCTGCTGCTTCTCTGACTGTCGAGCCGCTGTTTCATGGACTGGCAGACGCCCAAAAAGCAGCGCAAGGATGGAGCGGCATCCCTGAGCCCTGCCGGCAGCACGCCCTCTCCTGCCGCGGCTCAGGGACCCCAGGTCCAGGGCCATGCCTCGCAGTGGGCGGCTGGACTGCCACAGGAGGCAGGAGGCAGCAACGCAGCGGCAGCTGGGCGCGGCGGCGCCACCGTAACGGGTAGGCACGCCCCTCAAAACGATACACGATACGAACCCCACAGACGCACGGCGGAGGCCTTTGCCTCCTCCTGCCAGCATGAGCTGCATGTCTTGATGTTAATCAAACATTTTGTCAGCAGGGCTGTAATTTTGATTCCCCCTGCAACCCATGTCTGCCTGCGCGTGTTTTCCGAGCCCAGCCTGCCCCTTGTGCTGGCCCTGCCATGCAAGCAGATGCCGCCAAGGCTTTCCGGGAGCTGCGCGTGCGTGCGCCCCGTGCCAGCAGCCCGCGCCGGGAGGGCGGCGGCCACGGCAGCGGGGCGCAGCGCCCGCCCTCGCCGAAGAAGCGCAAGGTGACTGCTCGGTGCAACCGCTTGCCGCGGCATGTCAAGTCGGCGGACGGCTGCACGCTCGCAGCCATGTGCGTGGCACACTGTGGACAGACTGCTGGGTTGGCAGCAAGGCGGCTTCGTTGTTGGCAGAGGCAGGGCGACGGCAGGACGTGTGTACGCGTGCTGGCCTCCTTTGCCTGCAGGCCTCGTTCAATATCGACAAGGAGTTCATCCTCAAGGATGACAAGGTCAAACGCAACACAGGCGAGGCAGAGGGGGGAGCGGGCAAGGGCCAGCGCTGCCGCGGCGCTGACCAGCGGTCGCGTGCCTCCCTGCCTGGCCGGCAGCCTGTGACGGGCGGGACATTCCAGTGCGGGCTCGCCATCTGCATGCTTCTCATGCGCCCTGGCTGCTGCGCGGAAGGCCGCTCCCTGCCATGCTCGTGCTTGCCTGCACACTGCAGAGGCCCCGCCCCCACACGCTTGCTGCAGACACGCAGGGTGACATCAGCCAGGCGCGCGGCCAGCTGGGGCAGCTCCTGTTTGAGTTCTCGCAGATAGAGCTGAACAGGGACCTGCTGGAGGCCATCAAACGCACAGAGTCAAAGACGGGTGAGGCCTGAGGATCAGCAGGCGCTCGACTGGCGTGCTGGGCACTGCGCGCGGCTGGGCTCCTTCCCCAGGCCATGTGTGCAGGGGTGCACCTGCTGTGGGGGCTCACACGAAGGCACCCAGCACAGCAGGCTGGGGCGGCGCAGTCTGTCCCTGCCAGGCTGCGCAGCGCCTCAAGCGGTGCTGCCCTGACCCGCTGTGCATTGCAGGCCGCTCCTCGGGCCGCCCACCCGCCCCCCACAGCCGGCTGGACCGCTCTGCATTCGAGGTGGCGGTGGCGGACGCCGCAGAGCTGCTGCGGGCCCAGCTTGGGTCAGTTGGGTGGCTGGCTGGGTGGCTGGTTGGGCATGCACTGCAGTCATTCAAGTGTCCCCTCTCAATACCTGCAAGTTGGCCGCACTTGCCGCTGCTGTTTGGGCAGCTGGGCTGATGGCGTGTGCCACTTGGGTAGCATCCCGCAGCTTCCTTTTGCCTGCCAGCCCCTTGCACAAGCTGTCCTGCTGCTCTTTGTCCTCACCATCGGTGCCGGCCCCCCGCCCGCCGTGTCGCCAGGTCTGTGGAGGCGCACAGCGGGGACGCGGCGCTGCGGGGCGCCATCCTGCGCACCTATGCGGTGCAAGCCATCGCCGCCTTTGCGGACGAAGGTGCCGCCGCGGGCGGGGGCTGCCAGCACGGCCCTGGGTTGAGCGTGCACAGCAGGGGCAGGCCACGCGGCGCTGCCACGCTGTGTGAGACAGCAATGGCAGACCACACCCCTGCCTGGACCTCCCGCCCAGCCCGCCCTCTGCCGCCCAGCCCCCACTCTACCTGTCTCCCACGCCTCCCCGCAGATTCGGACAGCGAGGAGAGCGAGGCGGGGGGCGAGGGCGCCGCCGGCAGCTCGTCCGACGACGAAAACGCCGACCGCAACAGCCAGCGGCGCATGCGGGGCGGCAGCAGCAGCCAGGACGACGGGGCGGCGGGGCCGCGCGGCCCGCACCCGCAGGAGGCGGGCAGCCAGCCGCAGGACATGCTGCCCCGCGCGGCGTCGGCGGCGGGGTGCCACTCGCCGCCACACCTGCCTGCCCACCTGCAGCAGCAGCCGGGTCGGCCGCCGGGCTCGGCGCATGCCTCGCCGCTGCGCTCGCAGCCCGCTGGCTCAGCAGCGGGCCCGGCTGGCAGCAGCTCGTACCTTCCGGATGCTCCCCCGGACTCTGCGCTGGAGGACACAGCCACGGCTGGGGGCCCCGGCAGCAGCAGGAGCGGCGGCGGGAGGGCAGCGCCGCGCCGCCGGGCCCCCTCCGCTTTGCGTGGCCCTCCCTGCAGCAGGCGGAGCGCGGCGGCGACGACGCCCCTTTGCAGCGCATGCGCATGCTGTCGCTGGAGGCGGAGGGGTCGGCGCAGCAGGGGCAGTCTGCCGACGAGGGCGACGAGGACGGCCCGCAGGACATGATCCGCTCGCCTGCGCCCGTCACCAGCCGCCCGATGCCCCCCGGCTGCCCCCGCACCCCCCGCCGGGGGTCCAGCTGGACATGCGGGGCTCGCAGCAGCAGGAGCAGGTGCTGCAGGGGCGGGCGGGGCGCGGCAGCGGCGGCGCGCGGCGGGCAACGGCGGCTGCAGCCGGTGCCCGCATGGCGGCTGTCCTGGAGGAGGCAGCCCAGCTGGCGCTGGGCGGCCGCCCCGATCAGCAGCAGCAGCAGCAGCGGCAGCGGCAGCAGGAGCAGGAGCCGGAGGGCAGCGAGGGGCACAGCACGGGGCAGGCGTCCAGCGCGGCGGACGAGCCGCCCAAGCGCCAGCGCCGCAGCGGCGACCTGCTGCCCCCGCTGCTGGAGCACTCCTCCCAGCAGCGGCAGCACCACGCGCATGCGCTCTCTGTGGCTGCTGCAGCGGCAGCCGCTGTGGCAGCGGTGGACCAGGAGACTGACTCCCGGGCTGCTGCGGCCGCCCATCGGGCAGCCA
>KQ482001.1:129684-143093 GCA_001430745.1 Auxenochlorella pyrenoidosa
GGGGGGGCGGGCTGTGCAGGCGGACAACATGGAAGGCAGGCTGGGCAGGCTGGGTCACGCCATGCAGGCGGCATTCCGGCATGTGAACACGACCCTGCATCCGCAGGTTCCAGGTCCGCAGCACCCACAAATCCATGCAACCAAGGCGCCCAGCACTGCAGGGCACCACCTCGAAACAACTGGCGAGCACCCCGGCCTTGCCTCTTGCCAGCGTGCCAGTGCTGCCGAGTCCCCGGCATAGCTGCCCAGGAGATCGTCTCGAATGTAGGGCAGCGCGCCACTGATCACGCCGGTGTCAAAACCAAACAGGAAGCCGCCAATGCTGACGACCGCCACAAAGACCTGGCGGCAGAGCAGAGGTGCAGAGGGGGACACGAGGCCAGGTCACTACTTGCCATGCTGCTTCGGCAGAGAGGGAGGCATGGAAGCACCCAGTCTCCCCTGCAGGCACCCATGCTGCTCATGTTCCGGTTGTACAGTGCACCGGAACAGGAACAACAATCACAATGCAGCACAGAGCTGGTAGACGTACCGAAAGTGCCGAGAAGCGGCCAGGCACAGCGGCGGGAGCGGCTGCAGGTGTGTGAACGCCCTGCAATTCCGCTGCTTGCAAGCTGTCATCTCCGATCACCAAAGGATGCCACTCTGCTCGGAGGACCTCGCCAGGCAGCTCCGCTAGCTGCCTGGGCGGGGAACCCAATTCAAGCTCCCCCGTGGTTCCATGGGCGCCTCGTCGCATACATGCATGCGTGGGCGATCCAAGGGTCCAGAAGTCGTCCCTGCCTTGGCAGGCAGCCCACCCTGCTGGGCATGGCCAGCCTGCTGCCAGATGCTGGCCAGGGCACCCCACCCCTCTCCTATCGCGGCTGCAGCGCACCCATCAGGTTGCTATTTAGCATCGCAGCGGCCCGCATTGCCTCATTGCAGCTCAGCCACGATGTTGAGCTGCGCTCCCCAAGCTGTGGGCTCTGCCCCTCCCGTGGCCCTGCAGCAGCGGCATTGCGCCCAACAGCAGCAACAGCACCTGCCTGCCAGCGTACAGCCGCGCCATTGCGGCCGGTCAGCTGCCGGCGCCGCCGCCTGTAGGGCGGGCGCGTCAGCGCTCGCCGCTACAGCACCGCCCTCCCCGCTGGATCGCAGCTACCGCGCCTCTCCGCTCAGCTGCGACATTCTCAGCGAGCAGCGGCAGCAGTACTACACGCAAATGGGGGCGGCCATCCGAGCTCTGCAGAAGGTGCGTGGTGTGGAGGGTCGTGCCTGGTGGTTATGAGGGTGGCCACGCGCCGCCTGCAGCCGGCCACTGGGAGGTGTCCTGCCCTAAGGCCGATCCATGCCCGATGCTGCTCGCCGTCAGCAGTGCTGCACGCGCCACACGGTTCCATCTTTGGCTGCTGGCACCAGCCCCTGGCTCAGCCTTGCACACCCCATAGCCCCGGCTCCTGGCTGCGCCTCGCACGCCCCATGCCCTCAGCCCCTGGCTCAGCCTCGCACACCCCATGCCCCCTGGCCCCTGCCCCTGCCCCCCTGCAGGACCTGCCGGCGGTGCTGGAGCGCGAGCCCGACCTCACAGTGTTTGCCAAGGGCGTGCTGTTTGAAGACCGGCTGTCGCCGCGGCTGGGCCTGCCGGCCAGCAGCTGCGCGGGGCGCGAGGCCTACGGCCGCCTCATGTGGAGCCTGCGCTTCCACCGTACTCTTTTCTTTTGCAAGTCGCGGGTGAGGGGCCGGCGCGGCTACAGACTGCAGCGAGGCAGGGGTGGAGGCGGGCGCCGGGCAGGCGGGCCAGGGGCGGCGCTCCGCGGGCCGTGGGCGGGGAGCGCAGCCCTGCCCGGGCTGCACCGCATCCGCCCGCAGGAAGCCAGCCGCTGTGCCTGCCGCCGCCCGGCTGCGCATGGCGCTGCCCACGAACCCCCGCCGTGCTTGAGCCCCCGCACACCCACCCCAAAACCTGCACACACACCCCACCCCCACCCCCACCCACCCACCCTGTCACCCCCCAGGTGGAGCTGCAGCGCATGTGGGAGAAGGAGCCGGGGGTGGTGGCGGTGCGGTGGTGCGCCGCCGCCTCGCCGCGCCTGCTGGACGGCCTGCTGGCCACCGGGTCGGCATGCATGACCCTGGACGGGGTGTCGGGTGAGGCGGGCCCCCGCGGGAGCCTCGCGCTGCCAGAGGGCCGGGCTGGCCGGCGGCTGGCGGGAGGATGGGGCTCGGTTGCGCTGCCAAGTGCGCCCACAGACCTGCTTCGCTACGCTCTGGTGGCCACCGCTGCGCCGAGGTGTGCAGACCCAGCCCCTGCTCCTCCACCTCTCCCCCACCCCCAATCCCCCGCTGCTGCTCAAGCCGGCAGAGCGCTTAGGAAGCGCGCTGCGCGCCTTTGCAGCCCTCAGCCCCACGGCACGACGACATGACAACCTTTGCTTCCGCTTGCTGGGCTGCACCCCCAACCCCACCCCACCCCACCCCAACCCCAACCCGCAGAGTTCCACTTCAACGAGGAGGGCAGGATCATGAAGCACAGCGTGGACTGCGTGGCTTACAGCGGGCCGCGCGTCGCGCAGCCGCTGCTGGCGCGCTACACTGCGCAGCAGCAGCGCGCCCTCGTGCCGGGCCTGGCCGGCGGCTCGTGGGACGAGTGCTCCTGCGAAGAGTGCTGAGGCAGCGAGCGCCGGCGCGCTGTGCCAATCACAGCGCCACGCCGCCGGCATGGCGGCTGCCGTTCGCCTCGGCTGGCAGGGTGCCGCAGCCACCTGCACTCCGCCCCCTTTCCCAGCCACGCCTTGCGCATCCATGCTCTTCCAACCTTTAGATTTCGATTAGAACACCCATGCCCACACCATGAACGCATTTGCAAGTGAAGACTGCTCGGCAAGCAGCACCAATACCTGGCAGGTTCCATGCCCTCACCTGTCCACCAGCGCTGCTTGGAGTGCACTGCTCGAGCCCATCTAGCCCGCACCCGACGCACCGCCCTGTTCACTGCTGTTCTGTGCGCACTGCCGTCCCGTTCACTTGATGCGATTTGCAGTTTTAAGGCATCGACTGCTGAGTGGCTTGACTTTACCAACAACCTCCGCTGCTCATGCTTACCGCTGCATGGTGTGTAACTTTGCTGCATTGAAGGGTGGTTCTGATGTCACCCCTGGGCTGCTGAGCAGCCCCTGGGTTGCTGCCGGCATTATGTTCAGGCCGTGGTGCACGCCGCGGCCAGAGGATTGGCACAGCGCAATGCGCAGGGGACACGCTGCTCTCCTGCTTGGCGGCCACCCCTGCCCACCGGTGCCGCCTGTGCCCAGGCCCAGCGCCATCGCACACCTCACTCCTCTCCACCCAGGGTGGGCCTGACCGCCGCGGGCAGCTCCGGCACCTGAGGGTCCTGCAGGAAGGAAGCGGGGCGCAGTTTTGGAGCTCATGCACACTGCATGCATGCTTCGCAGAAATTCCAACCGAAGTGCCCTGTGCCTTCCTGGGCCCTCAAGCCACACCGCCCGCCCGCCTGCCCGCCCGCCAGCTTGGGCGAACATCTTGGCATGGGCGTGCAGAGCTTAACCACGGCCAGCGGCTGGCCGTCTACTTGCCGAAGCATGCACGCAACTCACATGCGGCGGCGGCTTTGTGCGCGGGGAGCCGGGGCGCTGCGTGGCGGTGGGGCTGCGCGGCGAGCGATCGTTCAGCAGGCGGGCGGCCTGCGGTTGGGACAGCCATGGGCAAACAGATCATGTGCAGGAAAGACTGGCGTCGATGCTCCACGCGTTTGCATCCAGTAGCCGTCCGGCGGGGGCAGGTCAGGGCTGCCTGTGAGCGGGGGGGTGACACCTGTGCACCTGTGCACCAGGGCCACGTGCCCCCGCCCAAGCCGGCTTTCCTGCCATGGTGGGCTCCGCACCTGCACTGGCCCGGCCTGGGCCAGGCCATCGTCGATGAACTCCCGCCCGGCGGCGTCGCGCTGCCGCGCTGCAGTCAGGCGAGGGGCACAGGCCCAGCTCGCAGGTGAGCTGCCAAGGCCAGGATGGGCGGGCGATGGCGCGCCGTGCAAGCCAGCAGGATAACACAGCTTGCACAGTCCGCGCTGTTCTGCACCGAAAACGTGCCTTGCATGGAGGTTGCAACCCCAAAAGTACCATCAGATGCTCTGCAAGCGTGGATGCAAGCCCACGGGCAGCCCTGGCCGACAACAAGCCCATGGGCAGCATCCCCAGCCCACCCGCCAGGGTGGCAGGAGCGACCCACCCGGGTTGCGGGAGTGGAAGAAGCGCAGGTCAAGGGAGAGGTCTGCCCTGTGCGCCCCGGCGGGGCCCACCAGCGGCACCCGCACGTGCCGCTGGGTGTGCACCTCCCGCAGGTGCGCCAGGCTCATGCTGCGGTTGGGGGATTCAGGGTTCTAAGCTGCGGCGTGCAGGGCAGCGCGGCGCCCGCTCTGGGTGCAGGCGCGAGTGTGCGGACCGCCTCTGAACGGAGGGCTCTGCTGCACACCAGCCAAGCCGGCCTGCCTGCCACCCGCCTGTAGAGACTGAACACACCCGCACCGGCCTCATGGGGACCCCCCCCACCTGCCGCTCGCCACAAAGTCATCGGCGGTCGCCTCGTCTGGCGTCACAGAGTACAGCGCGGCATGCAGCTGCAGCGCCTCCTCGCCGCAGGGCCCCACCTCAAAGGTCAGCTCCTGCAGGAGGGAGCTGGCGGGGCTGGCATCAGAGGGTGAGCGTGGATGGGGAGCAGGCAAGCGGGGACCAGCGGAACTGGAATGGCAAGGCTGGGAAACGGGCGGGAAGCGAGCAGGCACTGCGTTACCCCCTTGCGCCATGCCATGCCGGCAGTCCTTGACGCCTCCTGCGCCTCTTCTCAGATGCGATGGCCCTCCCCTGCCAGCTGCAGCGGCGGCTGGATCAGGCCGCTCTGCAGGTGCCTAGCAGGCTGTGGGCACACGCCGCGTGCCTGCCAAGCATGCCCAGTGGAACCCCACTCCCCCAAAATCGGAGTGATTCAACACCACCCCACTTTGTGTCCTCGTCGCGGGCTTCGGCCCCGGGCTCAGCATGCCCAGTGGAAATCCTAATGGCAGAGCGGCCCACCTGCTCCCACTCGGTTGGCTCATCTGGCACCACGCCTGCACCGCGGGGCTCGGTGCACAGCCTGCCAAAGCTGAAGGGCTGGCCGCTGTTGGCGCGAGTGCACAGCAGCTCACACACAACGTAGAGCAGCGGCCGGGAGGGGCTGGCGGCGGGCGCCGCAGCGCCAGCGCTAGAAGCACCCTCTGAGACTGGCAGCGAGCTGACCAGGCTGCCCGAGGCTGAGTGCACCTGGGGAGGGGCAAGCAGAAGGGATTGGGGCTCTTGACTCTGCGGCGGCAGCTGCAACATCAGCGGCAGCAACGGCAGTAGCGGCAGCTGCACCCGAGTGAGAAAGCAGCGTGGAAGGCTGACGGGATGTTTTCGGCTTGTTTTGAAAACATGTCGGGTGCTTGTTTCACCCTGTCAGGTGCAGGCTGGACAATGTTGCAGACGGGATTTTTCGCGGAAGTGTCGGGCGCCCCGACTTACTTTGACAGAAATTCGCCCCGCTGGCGCCTGCATCTTGTTGGACCAAAGGTGTGCCTAAGAAGCAGTGACGGGGCTGACAGCAGACCTGAGCACCAGTTCCTGCCCAGCGGGCGCAGCACCCCGCCTGCATTGGTTTTACATCCATCTCCCCCTAGCCTCTACTGGCAGTAAGGTGGTCTCTGCATGGGCATGGTCAGTTCTGCATAAAAGACAATATAGACAGGGTCGAAGGAGCCATATAGCAGCGGCCGCAATGGGGCAGCCGAAATGCATCATGGGGAAAGCAGACTGAGGCACAAATGGGCACTGAGGAACTGGGATGGAGGATGCAAAGGGAAAAGGCTTTCGGGAGGCTTGCAGTTCATGCGCTGGTTTCATTCCAGGGTATCGGGATTGCCCTTCAAACTGGCCGCAAAGAAAGGCCTGCACAAGGCGTTCCGCCCCCACGACAGCAAAAAGGGGGCACACACGATGAGACCGTTGGTACACGGAAAGTTGCTCTGGGTCAGGCGGTGGCATACAGCCCGGTGATGCGCAGGCGGTAGGACACCATGCGGTGTGCGGCCAGGCGGCCAGACACGTGGGAGGGTACAAGCGGGTCATGGCTGTGTGGCTGCTGGCTGGCGCGCAGGCTGCCGCCGTGCCGGGCGCCCCGCCGGGGCTGCCGGGCGGAGCTGTCTGGCGAGCTGGCAGCCGCTGCAGCTGCTGCAGCCCGCCCGATGGGGCCGGGGGGCAGCTTGACCTGCCGACCCACGTGGGAGAACTTGGGCAGCAGCTGGGGCAGGGCGGCCAGCGCGCCCAGGAGGCGGCTGCCGGCGCTGCCCAGCACGGCAGAGGTCTGCATGCGCAGAGTAGGGGTCAACGAGGGCATTGTCAGAGGCAAAAATTGACGAAAGCAGCAAAGCCATTCCAGGGCCAGCACTCATCGCCATGTCCCCAGCTGAGCATGCGTACCAACAACGGACAGCGCCAGGCCCTGGAGGCCTAACAGCAGGGGGGCGCTCACCAGCGTGGCGACAGCAGACAGCAGGAGGCCGAGGAAGATGTCAGGCCGCAGCGGCCGCCGGCGCTGCCGGCACGGCTGCTGGCCCTGCTGCGGCCCATGCTGCTGCGGCTCCTGCTCGGGGGAAGGCGGCGGCGTGGCGACAACAAACCCGCTCGTGCCCGTCATCCTCGCTGGGCTCGCTGCTGCTGCCGCTGCCGCCGCCCCGCTGCCGCGCAAACATGCCCAGCAGGCCTGGCACCCAGTCCTCCGGCAGCAGGTAGTTTGTGATGCGCCGGCTCCACCCAGCGGTGGCTGCAGCGGCCGCCAGTGCAGCGTTGCCCACCTGAGCCATCCAGGAGGGGCACAGGGGCGGCGGAGTGAGGGCTTCAGAGCCACCTGCGCCATCCCATTAGACAACATGTGATATGGCTCAGCTTCCCGCCCCCTCCTGCCCCCGACCCCTCACCGGGGGCACAGCAAAGCCCACGCAGGTGACGGTGTGGTGCAGGGCCTCGGGCAGCGCGTCCAGCAGGCGAATCGCGCACAGCGTGGCCACCGCGCCGCCCAGGCTGTGGCCTGCACAGAGAAGGGTGCACCCAAGTGCTTGGAACAGCAAGCAGGCCAGCAGGCATGCAGGCTTGGCACAGAGCCTGGCAGCGCCGTCTGCTGTGCTGCACTCAGAAGCTGGGAACCCTCCTTTGCAATGGCAAATGGGCCTGAGACCATACTCAGGCCCTCATGCCAGCCACCCCCCCCGCCTGTAACGAGCGCCCACCTGCCAGCACCAGCCGCTTGCCCTGCACCCGCGCCAGCTGGTAGAGCTGCTCCGCGGGGATGGAGGCGGCGCGGCGTAGGTAGCCGGCGTGCGCGGCCGCCTGCGGGGCGGCGCCCTCGGGCGCCCCGCCCTCGCCCTCGCCCCAGCCGCCCTCGCTGTCCAGCGAGGAGAGCGAGGCGGAGCTGCCGCTGCGGCTGAGGCTGCTG
Source organism: Auxenochlorella pyrenoidosa (assembly GCA_001430745.1). Taxonomy (NCBI): domain Eukaryota; kingdom Viridiplantae; phylum Chlorophyta; class Trebouxiophyceae; order Chlorellales; family Chlorellaceae; genus Auxenochlorella; species Auxenochlorella pyrenoidosa. The sequence goes on from KQ482001.1 coordinate 137,185, forward strand.
CCCGACCAGTTGCCGGGCCAGCTGCCGGCGCGGCCCAGCAGGGGGGCGTGGCGCAGGCGCAGGTTGACCAGGTGGTCGGCGGGGCGCTTGGTGCCCAGGAAGGCGACAAAGATGGCATCCTGCGACTCGGCCACAACGTACTGCCTGCGGGGCGAGGCATGGCATGGCACGTGGGGCAGCGGCAAGGTGGGTGTGTGGGTGCTGCAAGGCAGCGATTGTGGAGCGGCAAGAGGCGTGGGAGGGGCGGGTGCTCATCCTTGCAGGATGGGCCCAGACAGGGACCATGTCGGCAGGCCCGGGCCCCTTGCGGGCGGGCAGGGCAGCATGGGAATCCTTCCCCGCCAACTCACTGCTCGCTGCTGGCGGTGCTCCACTGGACCTGCTTCAGGCGCGGCGCGGCCGGCACCTGCTGCCGCAGCCGCCGGATCGCCACCTCAGCCTGGGGCAGCAGGGGAGGGAGGGGTGCGAGGCATGACGGCTGGGCTGTGGGCTCTCAGCGGGTGCTGAGCCCCGATGGGCTCTGAGCCAGGATTGGGCTTGCAGTGGAAGCGGTTAGAAGATCCTGGTGTAAAGTTAGCCGGGGATGATGGTGAGGATGAGGGGGGCAGCATGGCGAGATTGGCCGGCACGGCAGGGCGGGGCTGCCAGATCCGGCAGCGGTCCGGCAGCAGCTGCACTCGCCATCCCCGCTCACCTTTTCGGTGCCAAAGTCGTCTGCTCTGTAGATGGCCTCGCAGAGGACCATGGACGCAGCCACGTCCTGCAGGTGGGCGACACCTGGCGGTGGCTCAGCCCCGCTGTGAGCCAGTTTTGCTGGCATGCTGCCTCGAGAGGTATCCAGTGCAGGACAGCGCGTTGCTCTGAGGGTGCGAGGGTCCCAGGGAGTCGGAAAGACCCTGGATGGGCTGGATCTGGTTGGGATCTGGGCAGAGCAAGGGAGCCAGGCCCTCCCTCGCCGCACCTCGAGCTCATCCGGCGACTGCACCGCGAGTGTGCTGGCGGCATGCTGGTATCGCCGCATGCCTGGGTGCTGCTGCTGCTGCGCTGGCACTCCCCAGGCGGCCCCCAGCTTCAGGAGGCTCGCTGCCAGAGAGGAGACACGGGGCAGGCGAGGAGCCTGGGGCAGGGGTGCACCCAGGAGCGGGGTCGGCGCCGCCTCGGCTGCAGGCGCCAGCGCCAGCGGTGCCGAGGTTGGAGCCGGCCAGGCTTGCTCGGTGGCAGCCCGCTGTTTTTGCGCACCCTGGCGGGCCACATTTGAGCCCATGAGCGCTCTGGGAGCCAGGGAAGCCATGGCAGGCGGTTCGGGGGCGGGGAAGGGGCAGGGAGGATGGTCGGTGGTGTTGCGCCTCTTCCGTCCGATCAGAGTTTGCTCTGTGGGCATGGCGATCAAACGTTTTGTAAACCAGAGGCGCGTTGCCCTCGATTTGCTGGAAACCAAAACTGCAGGCACTTTGCCTGCGTGCCGTGAGCCGTGCAAGCCGCGGCCTGTCGAGGCACTTCACCTCGCTTGCGGACGGTTGAGTTTATTTCGCTCTTCTCTTCTCCAGATCCTGGTCACGTAGACCTGCTCGCCTGCCCCTTGACGCACCGCACCTAACAGCAAGAACTATGCCTGCACCCGCCGAGACCACGCCGGTGGAGGGGTGAGATCCCATATGTTATCATCGTGCAAGCAGGTCGTCCGCGGCCGCCTGGCATCGGCGCCGGGCCCTCCCGCCGCCTCGGGCGCCGGCGCCAGGCAGCGACCGGTTGTGCTTGCTAAACGCGTCGAGCCCGAGTCGGGCCTGGCATCAACCACCAGCCCGCTCTTGCTTCCCTCCCCTCCCCGTGCAGCCTGGGCCAGGAACTAGGCAAGCCCGTTGACCACCCCTCAGCCTGGACGGCCGACGACATGAAGCGGCGGCAGAGCGAGTGGGTGTATGTGCTAACGGCGGAAGATGTGGCAGAGCTGGAGGCGGCGCTGGCGCATGCCGAGGCCACCGGCAAGGCAGTGGAGGTGAGGCTGTTTGATGCGAGCAGGGCTGGAGGGGGGCGTCAAGCAGGCGAGGACACGGGCACATGGCGTGCTGAGCACCCAGCAGCGCTAGCGCCTTGCATGGCACGCCTCCTGGCCCAGCCCTCCGTCCTTGCAGGCCCTCGCTTTGCTTTTTCGCCCCAGCGCCTAGCACCCACCTGCTTTCCACCCCGCCGCACCCGCAGGATGTGACCCTGGAGGACTTCCCGCTGCCCAGCCTTGGGCCCAAGCTGCGGGGCCTGCTGCGGGAGGTCACCCATGGCCGCGGCTTCCAGCTGCTGTCGGGCGTGCCCGTGGACCGCTGGACCCAGCCGCAAAGCATCCTGGCCTACTGGTGAGGCGCGGGCGCGCGCTGTGCCGAGCTGGTGCATGCGACGCGCCGCGGTGGGACGCATGCTGCGTGCGAACGTGCTGCAGAGCACACACACGCCGCTCGAGCTGCGCTGTGCCAACGGCTGCGTGTGTTTGCGTGCCGCTGCAGGGGCATGGGTCTGTACTGGGGCCAAGTGCGGTCCATCAACAAGCAGGGCCACCTGCTGGGACACATCAAGGTGAGGAGGGTCGCGGGGCAGCTGGGGGCCAGGGATGGGTCGGGGCGCCAGCGGGAGCCCAGGCCTGTGCCCCAAGGCCCGCCCTGGTTCGCGCTGCTCTCGCCTTCTGCCCGCTCCGAGAGACTGCAGCAGCCCTGCAGGTGGTATGGCCTGGCCTGCTCGTCCTGCATGCTGCTGAGCCAGCCCGGGCCCCAACCCCCTCCCTGCCCTCTGCAGGACATTGGGCTGGACCCCAACCGCCCCGAGACGCGCCTCTATGCCACCTCGGCTGCACAGCCCATCCACAACGTGAGGGCCGGGCCGGGGAGGGAGCGTGGGGCAGCTCCGGAGGGCCGGGAGCTTGCAGCCGGCAGCTGGGAGGCGGGAACGGCCTTGGCCCGGCTGCAGGAGTGGCATTGCGTGAAAGGAGGACGCCTCTGCTCATGCACCACGCCTTGAGGTGAGAGCATTACGCTGAAGGCCCCAACTCCCCCACACACACTCCGGGTGCAGGACGGCCCGGCGGATGTTGTCACCCTGCTGTGCCTGACGCCGGCCAAGGAGGGCGGCGCCTCCCACTGGAGCAGCAGCATCACGTGAGGGGGGGCCAGCGGCCAGGGCCCCAGCACCCGAGCTGCCCTCCACCGTCACTCGCTGCCTCTGCAATAAGTGGCGGCTTGCGGCCAGGGTGGTCTGCCGGCCGTGCATGATCGTCAGCCGCGTTCCGTCGTGCCCACAACCAGGCATCTCGCAACAAGCCAGCTCAGCTTGCCACAGCCATCCATCGCTTGCTCCCCCCACCCCCCACCCCTGGCCCCTGGTTGCAGGGTGTACAATGAGATCCTGCGGCGCCGCCCCGACCTGGTGCCCGTGCTGGCGGGGCCCTGGTACTTTGACCGGGTAAGCTGTGCCCCGAGCAAAGACAGCGTATGACACTGCGCTGCACCACTGACTGCTGGCCCAGCCCCAGCCGTGTCTACCTACGGTGGGGCCTCTCACACCGCCCGGGCGTACTCCCCTCCCCTCCACCTCGACCCCGCAGAAGGGCGAGATCCCGCCCGGCAAGAAGCCCTTCTTCGAGATCCCCGTGCTCAACTTCCACAAGGGGTGAGCCGGGGCTGCAGCCGGGGGCTCAGCTGGCGCCGCATGGGCAGGACCCCCCCCCCCCCCCGTGCTCTGCCGGACTCCTGCCCGCCCCCGCCGTGCAACGCGCACCCGAGCAGGCCCTTGCTATGAGTGCAACCCATCTCGGCCCAACCCCTGAACCCCCCCCCCCCCCCCAGCTACCTCTCGGTCAACTTCTCCTCCAACTACTACATCCTGTCCCAGCGCCACAAGGAGGTGCCGCGCCTCACCCCCGCGCACCTGGAGGTGGGCCCCCGCAACCCCTAGGCCCACCCGCGCATGCGCGGCCACGCCGCTGTCGGCCTCTGGCTCTGGTTGTGTCGTGTCGCGCCTTCTACCTGCCAGCTGTGAGTGACGCGGACCACTCCACCCCTGCCGCTGTGCAGGCCATCAAGGTGTTTGAGGAGGTGGCCTGGAGCGACGCGCTGCGCCTGGACTGGAACCTGCGCCCGGGCGACATCCAGCTGCTGTCCAACCACACCTGCCTGCACAGCCGCGAGGGCTTTGTGGACGACCCCCAGGTGGGGCGGGAGCACCGGGGCAGAGGGGGCGAGGGGGCGGGGGGCCGGGGTCAGGGGAATGATGCATCTGGGGTCAGGCAGGCCCTGGGAGGGGAAATGCGCGAGAGGGCACGTGCCCGTCCCTCTCCCTTTACATGTGGGCCTCTGATCCCTGCCACACCTGTCCCACCCCCACCACTTGTGAACCCCGCCCCCTGCAGGACCCCTCCAAGCAGCGCCACCTGCTGCGCCTGTGGCTGTCGCCCCCCGAGGAGCGCCCGCTGCCGGATGCCTACCGCGAGATCATGGGCGGCGACCTCACGCCCGGCAGCCGCGGCGGCATCCTGGCAGCGCGCCCGCTGCATGTGGCGCTGACCGCGCACGCGCAGTGAGCGCGCTGCCGCCGGAGTGTGCAGGCCGCGGCTGAAGGAGAGGCGTCGTGCACGCGCCGCGCGCCCGCACATACCAGCCGTCGCGAGAGAACCCAACCTGCAAGGTGCCGTGTGTTGAGATGCCAAGCAGGGCCCGCGCGAGCGGCCCACCAGACAGCACTGTAGTCTTGTGTAGTATGTAGCAGCGCAGCGCAGCACCCGGCCACTGGCCAGGGCCGCCGCTGACCTTTCCACCAATGTGATTGACCTCGGTATTGGGAGCCATTGCTCTCCCCTTTTGGACTGCCAACGAGATGCCTCTATGCCCTCATGATATGCTTTCTCTCTCCCCCGCCTGCCTCTTGACTTTCATGCCCACTGCACAGTGATCTGCCATGGACCTGATCTGCAATCGCTGCAGCCTGTAAACCTTGAGCTTACAGGTGCAGAAGAGCATTGAGGGTGGTATGCATGCACTGGCTGGGTTGAATGCAACCCCCGAGGGGCACAGGCCGCTGCTGCGCTATGTGCTGGTGCTGCTAGCAGTGCGCTTAGTGCCAGGCCAGAACAGGATGCCGGAGTTTGTGTACGTTCTGCAGCAGCCAAGGGAGGCTGGCAAAGTTGAGGAGCACCCTTGGGACATGCATGCATTCACCCCCTCAAATGCCGTCTGCCTGCAGCGATGTTCCCGCTCATGTCGGGCGTGGCAGCCCTCCACCAGCAGCTCTACAGCATGAGGCACGTCACATGCAATGTTAAGCTTGCGCGATGATCCTGGGATTGTGGCCTGGCTTGCGTTGCTTGGGCAGCCTGGCACGGGTGGCGGGCAGTGTGCTGTTGCAGAGAAGCAGGTCGCCAATGTGGCGCGCCGCATGAAATAATGGGTTGGGTGTACACGCGGAAAGAGAGGTGAATAGGCATGAGAAACGCATTGCAGTTGGAGCGGGCGCAGGCGGGAGCGGGGAACGCACAGCGCAGCTGCGGGGGCAGCCAGTCAAGGGCTGGAGTACACGTGTCAAAAGGAGAAGCACTTGGGAGTGTTGGGGGGGCGCGTCGCTCGTTTCGGCTGCCCTCTGTCTCAGCTGCCCTGCACGGTGACGTCCAGGGCGCGCGGCGTGTCGGGCTGCTCGGCCTCGCTGCCGCCGGCGCCGTCGCCGCCCGCGGCGGCCGCCTCAGCGTCGGCCAGCAGCACCGCCTTGCGCGACAGCTTGAACTTGCCATCTGCCGACACCTCGGTCACCATCACGTCCACCAGGTCTCCCTCCCGGGCCACCGCGGAGATGCTCTGGGTGTAGTCGGTCGACCACTCGGCCACGCGCAGCAGGCCGTCGCGGCGGCCAACCTACATGTGTGTGTGTGTGGTGGGGGT
>KQ482001.1:187987-206315 GCA_001430745.1 Auxenochlorella pyrenoidosa
GGGGGCGCCGCCCGAGCGGGCAGCCCGCCGCCCAGGCACGCGACCTGGCAACACGCAGCTCTGCGGGCACCCACAGCCGTCGCCGCTGCCGTCCACAGCGGGAGGGCAGCCAGTCTGCGCCCCGCGCACCTGTTGCCTCTGTCATCAGCACCACGAGGGAGATGCTCGAGCGGAACACCCCCCCCAGCACCGCGGTGGCGCTGCACAGCGCGTACAGCCCGGGTTGGATGCCCCAGCCGGGCAGTGCGGCGCGCAGCGCGCCGCCCGCCATGGCGCCAGCGGCGCCGCCCAGCAGGAGGGAGGGCATGAAGAGGCCGCCGGGCACGGCCAGCGCGGCCGAGGCGGCAAACAGGGGCAGGTAGGCGGCGGCCATGGCCGCCAGCGAGGCAGGCGTGTAGTACAGCGCCTGCGGGGGCGGGCCCACGTGCCCAGCATGCATGCAGACTTTACGTCAACATGCAACTTGCAACACGGGCTGACAGCTGTGGGGGAGGGGGCCTAGCAGCGAAGAGGCAGGCAGGCCGTGCACCGCAGGCAGGCACCCTGCCACAAGCTGTGGCCGGGCAGCAGCTGGGGGCCACCCACCTCGCCAGGCGGCTCCTCCCGGGTGCCCAGTGAGATGAGGGTGCGGATGCTCCACACTGCAAATGCACCCAATGGTTGCCAGGGGGCTGTAACACTCCCGAGCAGACAGGCAGCGTCAAAAGCGGCATCAAGCTCAAGACTGACTGCGGCTGCGACATCAGGGCAAGCAAAGGCCTTGGCCCTGCCTGCCACACAGCAAGCCCCTCTGCCCCTGCAACAGCAGCGGCTGCAGCATCGGCCACCCTGGCGGCACCTGGGGGGCTGAGCCAGGCGGTGGCCAGGTCGTTGTAGTGCCCAGCGGGGCAGGCATGCTGCACCCAGCCGGGCTGCTTCCATGCTGCCGGCACAGGCAGGCAGCTGCACGGGGACGAAGCGGGGCCGCGAGCAGGGCAGATTGAAGCCTTCTGGCTGAGCTGTGCGCAAATCCCATCACCTGCAGATGCAGCAAGCCCCTGCCGCCAGCAGGCGCAAGCAGCAGGCCGGCAGGGAACCGAGCCACAAGGGCACCCCGCAGCACACCTGCCGACTGTGGCTGACAGTGCGGCGATTGTGGTGACCGTGGCGGCCGCCACCAGCGCCGCCTCCCTCACGCGCGCCCCGTGGTGCTTGGCGCGCGCCCTCAGTGGGCGGGCCGCGAGCCGCAGCCGGTTGAACGCTGCCCCCAGCAGCCCCCCACCTGGACGGCAGCGAGCCAAGCACCAGGGCATGGGACAAGCCCCTGAAGCGCGGCTTGGCTTCAGGCTGACACAGCGTGAGCAGTGGCTGGCAGGCACCAGCCCAGGCCAGATGCAGGGAGCAAGCCTCCTCCCGCAGGCGTCACCCGTCCACACCTGCCGACACCGCCAGCAGGAGCGGCGCCTGCCGAGCCCACTCCAGGGGCGCCAGCGGGCGCAGCTGCGCCGAGAGCAGGCCGCTGTCGGCGTGGCGATTGAGCTGCGCAGCGGCGGGGCGGGCAGGTGGGTGGGCGCCGAGGGCGCAGGCAAGCACCGGAAGCGAGCTCTCGGGTGAGGAGGGCTTGGTGCACGCGAGGTGCGGGGCACCGCTGTCATGGAGGCCTGCCCGGCGGGACTCCAACTCGGCGGTACTTCCGTTCCCGGGCAGCCCGACGCCGCCGGCCCGCCGACCTGCGAGTGCGTGACCACCGCCATTGTGCAGGCGATGAAGCAGCGCCACGCGATGCGCCGGCTCCACACGGAGCAGGCCTCCTCCAGCGAGAAGAGCACGCCGCCGATGGGCGCGCCTGCGGCGGCCGGCGGGGGGGGGGGGGGGGGGGGGGCCGTGGGGCGGGCGGTGTGCGCTGGCACCGCAGCATCGGCGGCCCCACCCTGAGCACCCAGGACTTCTACACCGTTCTCAGGTTGCTGCCAAGACAAACCACTCCCCTGCCCACTAGGCCAAAAGTGGACCAGGGGCAGCAAGCTGTTCAGCCTGCATACGCGCCTTCCTGTGCTGCCAGGCCCCCGCCCCCAGAAAGTGGCAGCTGGCGGGCGCCCAGCCTGTGTCAAACCCACCAAAGGCCGCAGCGATGCCAGCCGCCGCGCCGGCGCTGACCGCCTCCCGCTCCTCCCGATTCTCGTGCTGCAGCCCACCCGCTGCCAGCGCCAGGCGGGCGCCATCTGCCGGCAGCTCGTCGCCCTTGCGCCGCCCCGCCAGCGCGCGGTGCAGCCAGCGCTGGCGGCCCAGCACAGCCCACAGGCCTGCCCAGGCGGCAGGGCAGGGAGCAGGGCAGGGCGAGGGGCATGAGCACCCAGCTGGCCTCCAACCAGGGGGAAGGCTGCCATTTGAAACCGCAGCAGCAGCAGGCAACAAGGGCGGCAGGCCCAGGCACTCACGCTGGTCGGCACGGCAGGCCATGGAGGCCAGGCAGGCGCCCAGGTGCACCATTGGCGCCTCCACACCCTGCACAGCGGCCCCACGAGGCATTGTAAGCATCTCAAGGCGGTTGAGCCCACGGCGCTCCCAGCAACGTGCAGCCTCCTGTGAAGACAGCTGCAGCATGCGCCCCGCAAACGTCTGTCTGAGCGGTGCACGCCCCACACGCTGGCCGTGCACCGCTGCGGAGCCCCTGCCACAGCGCTTTACTAGCCGCAATGAGCCGACAGGCCGGCGGCGGGAAGTGCATGCCCACCAGGCAGAGCGAGGCGCCCAGCGCCGCCACGCTGCCGCACCACTTGACAGAAAACACCAGGGGCGTGAAGAGGCTGCCCACAGCGTTGCCGTTAAGCACAGCCATCACCCTGCACGCCCGGGGTCGTGGCTCTGCCAGGCTGTTAGAAACTTGCGACCACATGCAAGGGTGTGCTTGATTTTCTCTGCCAGCAGCGGTTGCCATGGCCTGAGGCGGCCCGCCCCTTCCACCCGACAAACACAGCCGCGCCAGGTTGGCAGTCACAACAAGCGGCGGGTGCACGCACCAGGTGACGCCGCCGCCGGCTGCGCGCGGCGCGTATGCCTGCACAGCCCCCGCCGCGCCCAGCACCAGGCAGCAGCTGATGGCCAGCTGCGCAGCATAGGCCTGCCGAGGAACAGCCAGGGGAGCAGCCAAAGGTTTGGGCTCAGGCATGCAGCATTGTTGGGCACACGGGAGGGGAAGATGCAGAGCTACAAGGCAGGGCCAGCTGGCACCCCGCTCTCCGCGGTGCCGCACTGGCGAGCCCCTAAATCACCTGGAGCAGGCTGGCAGTGTAGAACCGCTGCAGTGTGGCGTTCCTCCAGCCCACCAGCCAGTCAATGGCGGCCTGCAAGGCAGCGGCTGTGGCGCCGGTGGCGGCGGCTGCCAGCACTGTGCTTGCCAGCTTGACCAGGGTGCGGCAGTGGCTACGGGGCAGGCAGGCGGGGGAGGAGGGGAGGAGTGGAGGAGTGAGGTGGCACATTGCTGCGCTGCAACACCAAACATAGGACAGCTGCACAGAGCATGCTGGCTGCACTGGCCCTGGACGTGTGCGCGTGCCTGGCGGTAAGGAGGCATCAGCACTAAGGCAGATGTGCCCAGGGGCCGACAGTCGCAGCGCGCACACCGCTCCTTGTTGCGAGCGCACTGGCCAGAGACTCAACAGCCTGCATTTGGACGCTCGATTCCTCCCCGCCCAGCGGCCCAGCGCACCCCAGGCGCCGCGCCAGGCTGCTCTCCTCGGGCAGTGGCTGCAGCGCCGCCGACCGCGCTGCCGCGGCCGGGTGCAGAGCTTCGTAGTCGAGCGTCTCAGCCACCCAGCTGACAGCGGGGTCCATGCGGGCTGCCATGGCCGCTGCTGCTGCTTACAATCCCTGGTGGGTGATGGGTGCACGTCTCACAGAGCTGTCAGGATATGGGCGGTGCGAGGCACAGGCGGCGGCAAACTGGAGCCGGTGTGGGCAGACGGCAGCGACGCGGGTCGTCGGGCTGTGCGCAGAACGAATCACGGCTCTTTCTAAACATGCACAGGGCGGCTGCCACCTGCGGCGCTCTCGACCGGGGCGTGGGGTATATGCCTGGGCCTCGCCACACGCTCCCGGAGGCTTTCAACCAACCATACTCTTCAGAAGTACGCAGCAGCATGTAGCCAGGCCAGCCCCAGGGGGAGCCCCTCATGCGGTGCTGGAGTTTAGGGTTCAGGGTTTCAGGGGCAGGCAGGGGCCGCAGTCTCCACAATGGCCAGGACCTTTGCCATGTGCACCAAGGGCACAATCTGGCCCGTGCGCTACTCTTCGAAATGAAAAGTGCACAAGTGCAAAAGAGTGCAAAGAGAGGCGCTTTCGTCAGGGCGGGTCCCAACTGCTGCTGGTCGGGTGCACGTCAGTTTGTATGCCATGCAGGGCTGCCAATCGTTTCAGGCTGTCTGATGTAGCCGTAGTGTACCCAACACACCATCAGAGTCATGGAGTTGCATAGACAGTCTGTGCACCATGGCACAAGCATGGCATTGTCGGCATCTGCAACGGCCACGAGTCCGAGTGTGCTAATGCAGGGCTGCCCGCAGCCGTCGTTCGGATTGAAATTAGAGCAGGACAGCATTATGGCAAGTATTGGACCATCAAGCACAAAGGCATGCTGGTCAGCAATGCGCATGCGGCTCAGCCGAACGGTGGCGACTGCAGGCAGGCAGCACTCCTTTTTCGTACTTCTTCATTCCACGCCTGGGCCTCTATTTCTTATTTTTACCTCCTCTTGAGAGCATGGAGGAAGCCCAAGAGCCGCCGCAGCTCTCACTGTTGGACCTCCCGGGCCATTTGCTTGACGCCGTGTTTTCACTGGCCCTGCGTCTTCACCGAGAAGCTCTAGCACAAGCGGAGGATGGCGAGGTGTTTGACGTGCGCAAGAGGGACCCTCGCAGGTGCGCACCGCCGCCACTGCCTGTGCCACTGCCACTTCTTCTCCTCACCCGCGTGCCTGCCTACACAGGGAGCCTTGGATTAGGCGCCATCTGCCCACAACAGGCATCTCTACTGTCTCTAGCTCCTGCAGTCTTCAATTCCTGCTTTGCAAGCAAACCAGCCAAGGCCAGCACGCAGCACCCGCCTTCCAACCGCTTTGCGTCGCTCGGCCCCCGTCCTCTCCACAGGGTGCTGCCCCTCGTCTCGCGGGGCTTCCTGGCAGCGGCCAGCGCATCGCACGCCCTCTGGAGCCGCGTGCAGCTCAACCTGCTGGCCCTGTCGGCGGAGCGCGTGCCGGCGCTGGTCTGCTGGCTGGGCCGGCACGCCGCCGCGCTGCGCTGCCTCGCGCTGCACGGCCGGGCGCTGCCCACAGTGGAAGCTGCCCTGCTGGGGCAGCTGGAGCCGCTGGCGGCGGCAGTACAGGCGGCCGGAGCCGCGGGGCTGGAGGCTCTCGAGCTCCCACGCCCCCTGGGCGCCGCCCTGCTGGAGCTTCTAGACCCAGCAGGCCTGCCCCGCCTGAGGGCGGTTGCTGTCGACCTGGGCCCCAGCCACCGGCCAGCCGGTGAGGGCGGCGGGGAGAGCGTGCGGGAGCGGCGGCGGCGGCAGGCCGGCGGCGGGCTGGGCGAGGCGGAGCGCGCCACGCTGTGCCTGCTGCACTTGCCAGCGCTCGAGGAGCTGCTTGTTCAGTCCAGCTTGGATGTGAGTGCGGGCTGTGCGGAGCAGGAGGGGGTCGTTGCCGGCTGTAGTCCAGATGCAGGAAGGCTGCATGGCTCACTGGCCGGCCTGTTCAGAAGCGTGGCTGGTGAAGGCGCGCGAGGCGGCCCTGGCGCCCTTTCCCCCCCCGCCTGTCCTGTTCAGCATGCGTGGGAATCGCGCCACAACCTGTTTCTACTTCCAGTCCCCCGCCCGCATACCACCACTACCGCCGCCAACTGTCCCGTGCCTGCAGGCATGCCTGCTGGCTGCATGCCCGGGGGCCTGGTCACGGCTGCGCCGCCTTGCCGTCGCGGATGGCAGGGACGTGCCCCGTATCCCGTCCCTGCCCTCCCTGGCCTGCCTGGCTGGCCTGAGCAGCCTGAGGTTCTACCAGCGAGACGGCTTCGCCCTGCCCGGCCCGCTGACGGCGCTGCGGCACCTGTCGCACCTACACGCAGCGGTAAGTCGTGCGTTGCTTGGGGCTTGATGCCAGTGCACGCTGCGTTCAGCCCTACGACCACCCTCCCTCCAGCTTTGATCGCGTCCATGCGCGGCCGCGTGCCCCAGCACCGCCAGCTGTGCAGGGCGGGGCGGCAGACCCCGAGCACGGGCTTGCCCCTGCTTTGTTGCCCGCAGGTTCGGTACCAAGATGACCCCCTGGTCGTGCAGCGGGAGCTGTCCCGCCTCACCTCGCTGCGCGCGCTGTGGCTGCAGCACGCCGCCTTTGAGGCGCCCGCTGTGGTCGGCGCGCTGCCGCGCCTGCGCACGCTGGCGCTAGTGGGCGGCGCCGCCGGCTGGGCCGCCGTGCTTCAAGGCCTCATTGCAGCCGCCGGGCACCAGGGCACACACCCCGGGGCGGCTGGCGAAGCAGGAGGCGGGCAGCCTGCTGCAGCGCAGGCGCCGCGGGCAGGCGGTGCAGCGGCGGCCGACGCGGCAGACGGTCCCGCCGCCGGCTGCGGGCTGCATGCTTTGCACCTGCAGGCACATGCCCAGTCGGTGGCAGAGGTGCCCGGCGAGGTGTGGCTGGCGCTGGTGCAGCTGCCTGCAGGGCTGACCAGGCTGGAGCTGCCGTACAACCGGCTGCGGGGGCTGCCAGAGGGACCCTACCTGCGGGAGCTGCGGGTGGGTGGTGCGGGCGGGGAGGAGGGCGAGCCTGTGGGGGTTGGCCGGGGCCGAGGCGGCGCCCAGTCCTGGCTCGCTGCTACGTCCTTCTGCGGGGGCGGGAGCCGCACCGCAGGCCTGCAGGTGGTAGCAGCTGACCCGGCTGCTGCAGGCTCGCCGCAGGCGAGCTACATAGGCCCTGCAGGCTCACACACAGGACTGCTGCAGGGCGGGCGGCAGCGCCGGGCTGCTGCACTTTCAGCCGACTTAAGACCGATCAACAGCTTGCTGTGCTCTGCGGCACCACGCCTAGCCTCTGCTCCCGTGTGCGAGCACGAGCCACCGCCCCGCCCCATGCAGGCTCTGGACCTGTCGCACAACAGCCTGCCAGGCGTGCCCGCACACCTCCCGGGCTGCTGCCCCCACCTGTCTGCGCTGTCGCTGGGCCAGCAGGAGACGGCGTCGCCCGGCGAGGGCGCCGCCGACGTGGCGGTGCTGCGCGCGCTGCCCACGCTGCGCCTGCTCGTCACCTCGGCTGGGCACTACAGCGCTTCGTACCTGTCCTCTGGCCTGCGCTCGCCCGCAGAGGCCGCGCACCTGGGGCGCCTGCGGGCCGCTCTGCCGCCGCGCTGCCGCGTGACCAACCGGCAGGGCGAGTGGGAGCGGGCGGCTGGGCGGCTGGCAGCTCTGTTTGAGGTCAGCGTGCGGCAGAGGCCGTGACCGCTGCGCGCTGCCGCCTGCTGCCCTAGCCATGTAACAACCAGGAAGTGCTGGCAGTAAATTAGCCTTTCTGGTCTTCTAAAAATCTGAGTGGGGCTTTCACTCACAGACAGGGCAATGCCCCTTCTGGCTTCGGCTTTACAGGGTTGCTGCTGCTGCTGCTGCTGCCTGACTGGCACTGCCTGCATCTTATCGCACCACTGCCAGGAGCGGCTGAAGCATGTTCCCGCTTGGCATGCGCAACGGCAGTTGACACAGCAGCGCATAGGTGAATGTCTCTGCGCTCTGCGATGACACAGGCGTTCGTGGCAGCGTCCCCGCCCTGCCTATGCGTGGCTACGCATGGTCAGGCGGGAGCGCCAATTGATGCACTACATCCTGCTTTCCCAATGTTTGGCATCAGCCTCGTGGCACCGCTGCAAATAGAAAGACAGGGCTGGCCACCCCTTGGTGCTGCCCTGAGTGTGCTGTACACGGGGCTCCTAATCAGTACGCTCGAAGGCAAACCCCACCTAAGGACGGTGGCTCGTCACGTCACCAGCATCCCTGTGCCGTAGGCATAAGCATTGCGTTGTCTGACTTCGCCCTGCATTGTCTCATGTGCTATTCAGTATCTTGAGAATGTTAACAGGAGGCAACAAAGCCGAGGTTTCAACACAATTGAAACACGCGGCCTGCCGAAGGCACCGCCACCGTCGGAGCTGCCGCCGGGCGCGCACCTCCTGGGCGGCTCTCGGGCGACAGCCAGCGGCGGTGCGTAGTTTGGCACGATCTGAACGACGAGACTTGCGCAAGCTCATCCTCTTCCTTCTTTCAATCCTGCTGAGGTGGCAAACCACGATCTTGCAGGATGAGAAGCCCAGCTTACCGGCAGCCCCTGTCGTCGCGGCATCGTAGTCACAATGGCGTCCGCTCTCACTGCTAGCTTCGTGGGCACGCGGGTGAACGCCCGCACGGCCTCTGGCCGTGTGGCGCGCCGCGCCGTGGTGACGCAGGCCGCCGACCGCACTCTGTGGCTGCCCGGTAGGTGGCTGATTGCAGGCCAATAAGCGAGAGACCAGCCGCGATGGCGTTCTGAGCAGCCCGGCCCGCCTGCCGACAACAGGGTTGGGGCCCCTCTTCACCTGCTGCTGTCTTTTTGGGTCCTGTCGCGTGCAGGCATCAACGCCCCCAAGCACCTGAACGGCAAGCTGGCGGGCGGTGAGTCCAGGGCTCCTCGGTGGACAGTGTCGTTGTTGGAGGCGGCGTGTGCCGCCAGTCGAACGACCTTGCTTGGGCCTTGCACAGCACATCAAAGTATCTCGCGCTGCATAGGCATTGCCCATCCTGATTCCTCCAGGATTGTTAGAATACAACTGCATCAATACAGTGCAGCCCACTTAAATTCGCAAGGTTGCAGCACGTCCGCTAACACCGTGCCTGCTGCCCCTTGTTTCTGCAGACTTCGGCTTCGGTGAGCAAACCCGCTGTGTCAGGCCTGGTGATCGGTATGGAGGCCATGGCAGCTGACGTAGCAGCTGTAAAGAAGAGCTGGGACAGCGATGTGGGGCGGGGTCAGGATGGCTGCCTCGACCTGCCTGGATTTGTGCTGCCTGGACAGCGCCTCCCGGCAGTGGAGGCATGCGGGCCCATCAGCTGCGCAGAAGCCCACCAGTCGGCGCAGGAGGCCGCAGTTTTTGCACAAATCAGCAAGGGATGTGTTGAAGCGGGGCCAACCCGCCGCCCGGCCCCCTTGCCACTCCTGTTTCCACCCTTTCCCGCGTGACCCTGACCCTTTGCTGCCTCGCCTGCCGCGCGCCTGCAGACCCCCTGGGCCTGGGTGTGGACCCCGAGCGCCTCAAGGTGCGGGGCCCCCGGCGACTGGGGTCGAGCGGGAGCGCTGCTAGTGTGTGCAGAGGGGTGCTGCCTGCTCCCTCATGGCGCCGCCCACGTGCTTTTCGAGCGTACCCGCAACAGCCCTGCCCATTGCATGCACTGACATGTCCCCTTTTGCCCCCCGGCTGCCCCGCTGGTGCCCACTGCTGCCTGCAGTGGTATGCTGAGGCCGAGAAGACCAACGGCCGGTGGGCCATGGCCGCGGTGGCCGGCATCCTGTTCACTGAGCTGCTGGGCAAGGGCAAGTGGTTCGAGGTGAGGGGCTGGGGAGGCGGGGGTGCCGTGCCCCTGTCTGTCAACGTGGGGGTGCTTGACTGGCGTTTGGCTGGCGGTTCACCTGGGAGGGTTGGAGTAAGGCCTGGCTGTCGAGTGTGGGGTAGCTGTTGGCATTCTGGCTGTTGTCAGGCGACCTTTTCCTAACCCAACATGCCTGCAACAGGTGTTCATCATTCACGAGGCACCGCCTGTGGCCAGCGTGTGCAGCAGGCAGGCCCGGCCAGCGAGCCAAGCCCTCACCCGCCCACTGGCCCTCTTCCTGGCGCCCCCCCCCCCCCCCCCCTCCCCCCCGCAGGCTGGCGCCCAGGAGTACTGGATGCCCAACGCGCCGCTGCTGGCCATTGAGTTTGTGATCATGGGCTTCCTGGAGCTGAAGCGCCTGCAGGTGGGTGGGTGCGGGTGCGCGCGCCCTGCTCGATCTCCACTGTGAATGTCCCGCCCCACAGCCTGCCAGTGCGAGTCGTGGAAGCTGGGCAGCCCGCTGCCGGGCGTTGCCTGGCGGTGTGGCCAGGACGAAAGGAAGCTCCAGCGCGGCATGCATGGGCTCCTCGGCTGGCCTGGGAGTGGCGTTCTTCTTCGGCCTTGGGTTCCCCTGGCATGCCGAGGCAGGGCCTAGAGCGCTGCCCCGCGGGCACTCGCGCTCTGCCGCTGCCAGCGGTGCTGAGCGCCGGCGCCCGCCCCCCACCCCCACCCCCGGGTGCAGGGCTTCAACGAGACTGGCACCAGTGGCTTCCTCAACGCCTTCCCCTTCGACCCCGCTGGTGCGCCCCCGGTAGCCTCCGTCCAGGCCCGATTGTGCCCGCCCGGCTGCCATGGCAGCCTGTTGCCTCAGCCGGAGTCTGCTTGGCCACACCCTGCTCGACAACATGCAGCACGCTGCCGCGCCCTGATGTGGTGGTTGTCAAAACCATGCCCCTTACCGCCGGAACAACCTCTCTTCCTCCCCCCTCCTCCAGGCATGAACTCCCCCGACATGGCCACCAAGGAGGTGAAGAATGGCCGCCTGGCCATGACCGCCTTCGTGGGCTTCGCGGTGCAGGTGGGCGCAGGGGGGCGGGAGCCGGCGTTACACGACCGCCGTGCGCGCACAGAGCAGGGCGGCAGCGCCTTGCGGACGCCGCTGCCGCGCTGCGCACTGGGCGGCGCTGCCGCGATGCCTGGGGCCTGGGCGACCGTGATGCAAGCGCTCACCACGTTTGCGTGCCCCGCTGCTTGGTCTCGCCCCCCGCAGGCGCTGCTGACCCGCCAGGGCCCCATTGAGGCGCTGCAGTCCCACCTGTCCTCTCCCTTCGAGAACAACTTCGTGGGTGAGTGCTGGGGCGCGTGGGCTGTCTGACGGGCGAGGAGTTATTCGGGTGCAGGGCAGTGTGCGCTGGGCTCGCGCGCAGGATTGGCACGCATGGGTGAGCGCCTGCTGCGGCGCCAATGGCTCGGGTCGAGAGCTGCCACGTGACCCCTTGCAATTTGCAAAAAAGGTCCCGCGACGCCGAGGCCTGACTCTGGCCCCCCACCCACCCCACCCGTGCGCAGGCTCCATCCTGAACCTGCCCAACGTGATCGGCCAGTGAAGCTCAGCTTCCGGTTGACCGGTCGGCCCTTGGTCATACCCCGCTGGCGGCCCCATTTTTACCTGTCCACCCGCCCCGTCGCCCTGCGCGCTGCGCCTGCCGCAAGAGGAAGTGCTCCCATGCTGCGTGCGCGCCCGTGCGTGCAAGGCTGGCGCCGGCCGCCGCGCGCCCCCGCCCCCACATACTGAGAAGAAAAACTTGCTCACTTGCTCACAGCTCCCTCTCGGCTCCTGTATGGGTGTAGTGTAACATTCCTTGTATTATGCTTCTGTTGCCAGTTGAGGTGCGATCAGGCAGAAAGGGCATCTACGACGGCGTGGCGAGTAGGCAAGCCGATGCCCGGTGTCGCCGCAGCTCAGCCCGCCAACATTGCACAGAGAAGTGCTGCACAGGGCTGATAGTTCCCAGGACGGCAATCTGGAGGAAGCAGATGCATGCTCAGCAGCTTGCAGGCACAGGGGCTGCAATGCTGGCCTTGCCGCATAGTGTACAGCACCTCTTTTAGCGAATGTGTTACAATTGTGCACCTTGTTTGGGCAGCCATCAAAGGGGCGAACCTAACAGCCATGCTCTGGTCTCACGGTATAGCACATGCGTGTGTTGCCCACCTGGGGCTTCGGATGCAGTTCATACTGGGTTACGAGTTCTTAGGGGTGGCACATGCGAAACAGGGGTAGCCTGGTGTGGAGAGAGACTTGAAAAGCAGTGCAAAGGTGTGTTCGTGCGCGGATTGTGCCCGACAAAACTGGCAGCCCGGCAGGATGCAAAGACGGCAGCCAGGCGAATGTGCCTGGACAGTGCAGATTGGCGTGTTCAAAAACCACGCAGTGTGCAAGTGTGCATCTGCAGGGGGGTGGAGGTGTCAAGCCTGCGGACACCAAAGGATGGACAGGTGATCAAGTGCAGCGGCCCAGCGCGCTGGCCAGCTGCATGCTGCAAACGTGCTCAGTGTGCCCGGCCCCGGGCCAGGGCCGGGTGAGCAGGGGGCCTGGGGGCAGACGCCCATACTGCCGCGTGCGCCACACGTGTGCGTGCGCCTAGGCGTTGATGTCGGTCGTCTGGCTGTTGTTGGGGTCGGTGGTGCCGCTGTTGGGGTCCGTGGTGCCGGTGCTGCTGCTGCTGTCCTCCGGGGGCGGGGCCGTCTCGGCAGAGGTGCAGTCGGGCAGGGCCAGGCCCACCAGGTCCAGCAGGGCGGTCTGGGTGTCGGGGTCGGCTGTGCCCAGGCTATCGTGCCTGCAGGGCGGGGGGGCGGCGGGCTCGGCGCCAGGTCGGCGCTCTGTGGGGCGCAAGCGCGTGTGCAGAGAGCAGCGGCTGCTGGCGTTTCGCCCACAGCGCTTTGTTGCTGCATGGGTGCCGTCTGAGAGACAAGAGCTGTGCCAGAAGACAGAGGCAGGCAGGGACAAGGCAGGGTGGGGGTGGGGTGGAAGTGGTGGGGTGGGGGTGGGGGCGGCGAGGCGGGGCGGGGCGAAGGGTTTGCCTCCCGGGGACCCACCAGCAGTAGCCAGAGCCGACAGAGTCAGAGGCCAGGGTGTAGCCGTCGCCGCACGTCTCGGCGGCGCAGATGGCGGCCCCAGAGGCGTCCTGGGTGAGGATGGTGCCGTCGGGGCACCTGAAGGGGGGGAGAGGGTGTGCACAGGGCAGGGTGAGGAGGCAGCGGGTGCATGCTGACAAGCCTTGCAAGCCTTGGGACTAAGCAGCAAGCAGCCGGGCAGAGTCCAGCATGCCATGCGGCCACGGTCTTGCATCTGCGTAGCAGCCGAGGCGGTTGCGCTGCCTCCTGCAGCCCATGCCTTGCACTCACTCGTAGCACTGGGTGTTGCCGTTGGCATCGGCCAGCTCAGTGGAAGCTGCAGAGGCGGGGGCAGGGGACCACAAGCAAGGACATGGTGTGAGTGTGTGGCTGGTGGCGCGGCAGTGAGAGCACAGGCCACCCGGCCCGCTGCTGCCTGCCTGCTGTGCCTGCGCTGCTCCGCCCCGGCAGGTGCAACGAGCGCAGGCTGGCACGCCTCCCAGTCGGCCAGCTGCCCAGCCCCGCTCACTGTCAGGGCAGCTGGCGCGGGGCCGCTCGCGGCGCGCCACGCCGTGCTTCACGCTCTTGCGCGGCGCGATCGACTTGCGGGGCGCCCACTTGCGGGTGGAGGTGGCGGTGCCGGTGAGGGCGGCGCACAGTGTGGAGCTGCGCGACTTGAAGCCGCGGGGGCACTGGGAGGCGCAGCGCTGCGGGGAGGGGAGGGAGTGGGGGAGGAGGGGCGGGGGCTGTGGCCACGACCTGGGCAGGCATGCCAGACTTTGCGCCAGGCACACCGGGCGGGCGGCACCCTGCCCCTCCTGCCCACCCCCAGAAGCAGCCCCTGGGGTTGGAAAGGAGATGGCAGCGCCTGCTGGGCCTGTTCACGCTGGGCCCGGTGCCCAGCCCTCACCGGCGGGGTGGAGGGGTCGGTGATGGGGATGGGCATGCCGCTGGCGTCGGTGCACTGCTGGTAGCAGAGGCTCTTGCTGGGAATGTACTCGTAGCCCGCGGGGCAGCTGCGCAGGCGGGGGCAGGGTTGGGAGTTGGTGTGGGTTGGCGGGGGCGCGAGGAGGCCAGCTGGGGCGCAGGTTTGCGGGGATGTGGAGAGGGCGCCCGCCAAGCCGAGCTGGCCAGCCGGGCCTGCACCTGGGTGTGCAGCATGCCTTGCTTTCCCTGGGTGGGCATGGCACGCCGAGGGCCCCCCCCCACCTGGCGCAGGTGACGGTCGTGTCGGTGGTCCCAGCCTCTGTCTCGTTGGCGGAGCAAGAGGGCAGGCACATCTTGCCGTGGCGCGCGCCGCGGTACCGCAGGCCCAGCCTCAGGTTGTTCAGGGAGGTGCAGTTGGCGAGGCAGCTGCACGCGGCCGGGCGGCGCGCGTGCATGCGTGAGCGCGCGCGTGTGTGTGTTTGAGCGGGGCTGCGTGCACTGGTGGCAAGCGCGCTCGGCGGCCAGCGCGGCATGGCATGGGTGCGCGGTCTGCGCAGCTGCCCATCTGTGCAACACATCAACTGCGGTCCCCGACTCACAGGTACACGCCCTGGTCGCCATCCAGGTAGGCATCAAACCCGGCGGGGCACACGGGCGGCACCACCTGCAGTGGGAAGGGGAGAGAGCGTCAGGCGGGGCACAGGAGCAGGCAGCCCGGCCGTGCGGCCGCTGCTGCCTGCCGCCGCCTCTGGTCGGCGCCCCGTCAGGTACCCGGCAGCCCAGCCCAGCCCTGGCTGCCGGCGCCGCACCGTGGGCTCGCTGTTGTCTGTCACAAGGTGGCAGGCGGGGGACTGGCCGTCCTGGAGCGCGGGCGGGGCAGAGGGGTCGCTCGAGGGGTCGTCAAAGGGGTTGGGGCCTGCAGGGGAGGGGTGTGGGGTGGGAGCATGGATCCTGGTGAGGGGCCGTGAACCAGGCCAGAGCCCTGGTGTTGGATGGTGGTTGCGTGACCAGCTGTGGTCAAGCGTGACCAGGTGTGGGCAGGTCTCTCTGCAACCCCCCAAATGGCGGTGGGCCAGCATCAGTGCCTAAAGGCGGGGCTGGTGGGGGCTCCTGACCCATGAGCGGAATCGGGCCCCGCACAGCCTGGCCGGACAGCAGCAAAGCTGGCAGGGGTTGCAGGGCGCTGAGGCGCTCAATCAATGGGGCTGCACCCGTGGCCGCTTGCACATGATCACCGGCTCTCGTACCCTTCCCTCCCTGCCCCCCGCCCCTCACCCCAAGAGGGGTCCCACAGGGGGTCCTCGCCGTGGTCATCCTCGCCCCAGTTGCCCCAACCGCGACCGCCATGCAGCAGGCGGCGCCTGCACAGGAGGGCAGTAGGTGGGGCGGCAGGTGGGCGGCGCGGCAGCCGCATTGGCAGCCCATGTGCAGACTGCGCTGCTCAGTGCTGCTGCTTGCGCATGACTGCACACAGGGCAGTGACCTTACCTAGCAGGATGAGCGCTGTCGGTGGTGCTCGGCTGCAAGGGGGCAGAGGTGGGAGATAGGTGTCCAGCGGTGTCAGCCAGCAGCAATGCAGATCTCCAGATCCTCGGGAGCCCTTCCGGTTGCTCCTCGACTATAATTTGGGTGTGCTGGGCCAAGAGATCCTCGTTTTGAACCGCCACTTCGAAGCGAGCGAACGGCCACTGGGGGGCTGACTTCACCGGGCCGAAACCAAGGCTACCATCGCACCGGAAAGTGGAGCTTGGCACTCGTGAGCTGTGCCAACAGCAGCAAGCTCAGGAAACAGCCCAAGGAGCGCATGGCTTCGGTTGTACAGAACGGGGTACGCGGGCCTTTGAGATGGGCGGGACAAGCAAGAAGATTGATAACACAGCAGAGAATTGGGCCGAGAGTGGCTGCAGGCAGCTCAATTAGTGTCCTGGGGAGTAGCCACGGCATGCACAGCAGAGCAGCTGGCACGGTAGCTGTGGTGCACTGTAGCCGGCTGGAATCAGGCACTCCTCCATCCAGCCGGGCATTGAGCCCCTCCCCTGCAGGTCTATACAAAGCCAACCAGCTCCAGCCTTTAACCGCCCCACGCGCTGGGCCAGAACACTACGGTGCCAATGCAGATGTAGTCACTTCAGCCAGTCGGGTATTCCAATGAGCGCAAGACACGTGTGTCTGTTGTGCAGCGGCGCCCACGAGAGAGGCGCACACGGGCGAATGAAATCAAAGAATGCAGGAGGATGCGTTCTGCTGAGGGGCCGGGCAGCGATGGGAGGGGAGCGCGGCCAGATGAGAGCCGCAGCATGGGGCGGCATCAAAGAGGCTTGAGAAGGTCGAACAGAGCGGTGTGGTGGGAAGAACTGAACCATCATTTGTTGCTACGATGAGGAGGCGGGCGCGACACAGCGGTGTGTGCACGGATGGGGCATGCGTACAATCGGTGGCGCGCCGAGCGCGCGTGCCGCAGTGCCGGCATGAGGATGGCGCCGGCCACTTGTCCCTTGTGCAGGGCGGGCGTCGGGTTGGGGGCGGGAGGGCCGTCTAGGCGCGAGCCGGCTCCGCAGGCTGCACGCCACAGGCCAGGGCCGCGGCCAGCTCACGCGCCGTTGCCGGCGGCCTCTGCCGCCTTGAGCTCCGCGCGCGCCTTGCTGAGCAGATCCTGCACCTCGCCGGGCCGCAGCTCGCCGTGCTGCATCTGCTGCACCAGGGCGGTGGCCTCCGGCCGCCTGCCAGAGGGAGGGAGGGCGGGTGGGTGGGCGGGGAGGTGTGGGGTTGGTTGGGAGGCATGGCGAGTAGGGAGCTGCGCTGTAGGGCCGTACCTTGCTCAACACGGGTGTCACGCGGCCAGCAGGCTGCACCTTTGGTTCGATGGTGCGGGCCGGCCTGGCGAGCCGGCGCTGCATGCAGTCCTGTGCTGCCACGGGCTGATACAGCACGCCAAAAACCAAATGCTGCTGCCTGGGAGACGCCCAGAAGTGCCGGTGGTGGTGACCTCAGCGCACAGCCGGCGCAGAGCATTAGGTGCTCAGCACGCGAGGGCCTGGCATGCGCCCCTCGCGGGCCGCCCCCTTCCGCACCTGAGCAGGCCCTTGACGTTGCGCAGGCCGGTGCCGAAGCACACGCCGCACACGCGCACGCCGCGGCCGTAGCACTGCGGGCACTCGGTGAACTCGTAAGTGTCCTTGGCGCGCTTGCGCGACAGCGCGCGCCACTTGCCGGTGCCGCCGCACATGTCGCAAGCCACGGCGCCCGTGCCGGCGCACTCGCGGCAGGTGTTGGCGTCGATCTCCGCGGAGGCGGGGCTGCTGGGCACAGCCGCAGCGGCGGCGGCGGCACCGGTGAAGACCAGCAGCTGGCGGCGGGAGGACACCAGCGGGGGCGGCGGCGGCACGGCTGACTGCTGCTGCTGCTGCTGGCCGGCGGGCTGCTGTTCCTGCTGGGAGGATGCCAGAGGTGTCACAGCCCTGCTGCGGGCCGGGCCGCGAGCCTGCAAGGGGTTTCAGGATGGAGAGGGTGGGTGCCCACAAGTGTGCCGCTGGATCGCTTTGCCGAGCCTCACAATTGCCTCATATACTGCGCACCTTGGCGGGGGCGCAGCAGGGTGCGCTGAAGGCGCGGCAAGAGCACTGCTGCAGCATGTTTGCAAGCTGTGTGTCCTTCCCCAAAGCCACTGCCGATGCCCGCGCGAATATATGCGGTTGCAGTGTGCATGAGCACAATCGGGAGGGCCCGCCATCGCCATCCTACGTGGCCAGGATAGCAGGGATTCACCTGGCCGAGATGTCCGTGCGTCCCTGCGTTTCGCCCGTTCGCCTCTGCCTAGCCTGAGCACAGACTGACAAAAATGGCCGCCGTCGCAGCCCTGCAGAGCCGTGTGGCCCTGGCCCGCCAGGTCCGTGCGGGCCGCACCAGCGTGCGGGTGAGCGCCGCTGCGCGCCCCACCTGGTGAGTGTGCTGGGGACCGATGGGGGATTGGAGCACCGATCTCCCTGCCCACAGAGCGCTGGGCACCGGCGGGAGCGGCGGTGTTGTTGGCAGTGTGCCAGCTGCAAGCCCTCCTTGCTCCGGCCAGGAAGTGCTTGTGAGCTGGCCGATGATCTGTGCGCCCATGTGATGAGCTGGTATTGCAGCTGGAGACATGCTGCCAGCCGCTGCTTGAATCCTGCTTACCTGTCTGCTCTCCCTGCCTGCAGGTACCCTGGTGCGTCGTTAGCCCTTGCACGCTGCGTAGGGGGGCAGCGGCAGTGGCACTGAAGCAATCACCACATGCGCCTGCAGCTGCAGCCTGTCACTTGCCCCACAGCAGCATCCTGCGCTAGCCCAGAACAGCCTTGCTCGCCGTCCAGCCACCAGCCGGCAGCTAAGGAGCTTGTGCATCGCAGCCCCCATGGCCTGATCCGTGCCCACTCTGCAGCATCTCTCTCAACGACTGGATGGCTGGCACCCCAAGCCTCGTGCGCCGCGGTCTTGCCGCCGCTCACCGCCGCTGCCCGACCCCCCCGGTGCCCCCGCCGCGCAGGCGCCAACCCCCCCAAGCACCTGGACGGCACCCTGCTGGGCGACTACGGCTTTGACCCCCTGCGCCTGGGCTCCAAGGACAAGGACGTGCTCAAGTACTACCGCGAGGTGCGTGTCACGCTGCGCCGTGCTGTATGCTGCCCGCACTGTGCCCCGACGAGCTGGCCTGCGGGTGATGGGCGCCAGGCGGCGCTGCCCGGCGGGGGAG
>KQ482001.1:245319-260523 GCA_001430745.1 Auxenochlorella pyrenoidosa
GGGGGNGGGGGGCGGCCAATCGAGGGTTGCAAGGCGTGCCTCGGCACTGCACCCAGGTGTGCGCAATCTGTGCTGACGCTCTGCGCAACCACACCTAACGCTTCCCGCTCCCCCGAGATGGCAGCCGCGCAGACTGCCGCAGCGGCAGGCACACAGTAGCCAAGCACGCCACAAAGTGCATGCGCGGCTGCACCGCTGTCGAGGCCCGGTGGAGCGCCTCATGCCAGGCGGCGGGGGCGCCACCGTCCTGGCAGGCACAGCGACCCTGCCACAGCCCGCTCACCTGGATCTCCGGGGCATCAGCAGACAGGAAGTGGTTGCCTGGCAGCAGGGGAAGGGGGCGAGCGGCAGGGCCTCGGGCGCACGCCTCCCAACAGGCCATCAGCCGCGCAGCTGCCTGCGCTGCTGCTGCGCCCATGGTCTGTTTTTATCACCATGCTGGTCTGGCTGTTGCAGGCCAACGGTGGCTCCCACCCCCAGGGTCCCTCAATTCCCACCCACCCATGAAGGGCGCCACGGCCATTAGATTTGCCCACTTCCCGCCCGGGAAGCAGGCCTCTGGGATGGGCTGATTGGCGGCGTAGAAGGCCTCCGGAGAGAGGCCCAGGCAGGGGCCGGCTGTGCTCGGTTGGGGACGCGGCGGGAAAGGAGGCATGGGCACGGTTGATTCAGCGCATGCATGCCGCCTTGCCCAAAATGAGGCACGGTTGTTGCACCGCGCCGGAGCATGCATCCCGCCCCACTTGCGATGCCACACTGCCGGTGCAGGGTTCTGAGCGATGCCTGGGCTGACGTCGCCCCCTGCGCAGACCCCGGCCCACTGGCTGCGCATGCCAAGCGTGGTAGTCTGTGGCGCCCCCACCTGTGATGTTCATGACCTCTGCCTCGGGCACCAGGTAGAAGTGGAAGTCCTGCAGGCAGGGGGTGGGCGGGGGTGAGGTTGAAGGAGGGTGGGGAGGGCGGTACCCACTCGGCCTTGCTGGCGAGCATGCTGCCACCACGGCAAGAGTGAGAGCCGCCAACTGCGGCCACGAGCGGGGGCAGCGAGTGGGATTGGGCAGAAAAAGTTCCTTGCCCTGTCACTCCAGGCGTCAGGCATGGCAGGGGGCGTAACAACTGGGCATGCGACAGGGCATGCATTGGTTTGCTGGGCGGGCAGGCCCCCCTGCTCACAAAGTGCGGCACTGAGTAGACATTCTCCAGGGCGTGGCCCATGGGCTCCCAGTTGAGCTCCATCACGGGGAAGGGGCTGCGGGGTGGTGGTGGTGTGTGCATGTGTGTGGGTGGGGTGGGGGGGCCAAGGGGGGGCCAAGGGGAGGGGGGGGCGGGCAGTCTGCAGCTGTTGCCCGGGAGGAGAGCTCCGCAAGCATATCAGCGCGGCAGTCCCAAGACCAGGACGGCTGCACCGTGCTGCAGGTGCAGCAGTGAGACAGGGAGCCATACAACCGGACACGCAGCAGCGTCGCTGGGGCTGAGCAGCCAGTCATGCCGCCGCTGCGCTGAGCCACAGCACTTTGGTGGCTGGGAGGGCAGAGTTCAGGCCAGCCTATGCCCACTCAGCTGGCCCGCCCTCCCTGCCAAGCCCTCACTTGAGGCTGGCCAGGTCCCCCTCCAGCCAGTTCAGCCACAGCTGGTCAAAGGGCGTGAAGCAGCCCGGCGTGGAAGGGTCGCTGCACAGAGCAGGAGACGACCCGGGAGAGCAATAGCACAATCAGGCTGTTTGTTGCAGGGGGCAGGGCGGCTGGGTGCCCCAGGCTTGTGCAACAAGCCATCACAGACATGACCCGAACGACGCTGTTGCTGTCAACCCATGGTCCCTGCACGCTTTCTGCCTTGCCAGCCCATGCTTTGCCTTGCCAGCCCCCTGCCAACACCAGGCGGCTATGGCGTGAGAGCAGCAGCGCCCCCCCTCCCCTCCCCGTCCTCCCCACCCATGCAGCCCGCGCTCACGTCATGCACACGGGCGGCGGCTGGACTGCCACATCGGCGGGCCCCGGCAGGAGGGCGAGCACAGTGTCGTCCACCTCCACGCCCACGGCAGAGGGCCCAGCCTCGCAGTCGGGCGAGCCGTCGCCAGCGGCCGCAAACTTGGTGTACGCCCTCACTTGGCCCTGCCGAAAAATGGGCAGTCACAATGGTAGCGGCAGGCAGGCGGGTCGGTCCCCTGGCCAGGCGTGCAGGCGGCCCCCTGACTGGCTTGGCGTGGAGGGGCAGCACCGTGTGCCTCGCAACCCGGGGAGGCAGGGTGGCCGCCGCAGCCTGCACCCATGATGACCCGCGAGGCCTCACCCCAGAGTAGTTGAGAGCAGTGCCCCACACGATGAGCTCCTCGCTGCCTCCCGTTGGGTACTCGTCGGGGGCTGCCAGAGCTGCCAGCTCAGCCTTCTGGGCGGCAGAGCAGCCGTCGCC
Source organism: Auxenochlorella pyrenoidosa (assembly GCA_001430745.1). Taxonomy (NCBI): domain Eukaryota; kingdom Viridiplantae; phylum Chlorophyta; class Trebouxiophyceae; order Chlorellales; family Chlorellaceae; genus Auxenochlorella; species Auxenochlorella pyrenoidosa. The sequence continues at coordinate 247,729 of KQ482001.1, forward strand.
TGAAGGGGTCGCAGCGTCGGCGCGCAGCGCCCGCGCCGCAGCGCCTGCAGGCCAGCAGGTGGTGGATGGAAGGATGCACGGTCTGGAATGAAGGGCTGATGTCAAGCGGGCATGCGGGCAAGCTTATGTAAGCATAGCAGGCTTCCAGAGCTCTGGAGTGAGGGTCACGGCGGCCTCACGTGGGCAGTGCCGCCGCCCGGGAAACCTTCCTTGCAGCAGCCGGGCCGGCTCGCGACATTGCGACTCCGGCCTTTCTGTTCAACCCCTGCCCTTTTGCGGTGAAGCTCACCCCCGCTCAGGCAGCAGACCGCCAGGAGGAAGGACAGGAGGAAGGTGGTCATGACGGAGGGCGCCATTCCTGCAACCCCCAGCGAGCCCTTCAAATTGATGCAGCTGTGGTCGGGCTGGTCAGGGCACACGTCGCTAAGGAGTTAGAACAAACCCGTGCCAGGGTTTCGGAGGCTGCGCTCAAAACGGGAACCGCCGTCTCGATTGGGCTAATTGCTGTTCAGGCTTAAGGGCGGGAAATAATGCACCATGAGCTGATCCCGATGCAGATAAACCCAGCGGGGGGGCGCACCGCAGCACAGCGTGGCCCGCTCGCCACCACTCGTTGGTGCCGGGAGATGAGCAAATGCTGGGGAAAAGTGAGCAGATGTTCGTCATCGCACCGCCTAATTAATCCTTTCAAGACAGGGTCTTGATGGCCTGCTGGGCTTAGAAAGGGCCCTGCCAGCTAAGGCCCCTCCTGCGGTGGTATTCCAGCGGTACTGCCACTCCTGAGGCGTCGTCATCAGCCGAGGCCTGCTGGTCTGCAATTTCGCCCATCACCCCTCACGATGCGGCATGGGTTGTGCCTCGCTTTGTGACATCAATTGTCCAAGCCGCGCAGAATGCTGACGCCATTCAGCCCTCCGCCCCATGTGGGTGTGTGTCGAGCTTTGAGCTTGACAAGCCGCAACACAAGCTTGCCTGTTGGGCAAGCATGAGTTGGAGACATGCATGGCTTCCAACGCTGCTTCCAGCAGCTGGGTCGACTGAGGAAGGGTCGACTGAGGAATGAAAGCAACCCCCTTGGCTCCATGCATCCACCAGGCTTCCTGGCTTCAGATTGTTCGACAGCACTCAGTGTGACCTCGTCCTTGCAGACCCGGCCCTCCCCCTTACCCCTTTGGTTTCCTGCACCGTCATGGGACAAACACACATTACATTCTGGAGCAAAATGGAGCAGGCAAAGCGGGCGGGCGGGCCTGGGGCATGCAGCGCAGAGCAGGCAGCATGCAGGGGTGGTGCCCCGACAGCGCCAGCGCCGGCAGCATGCCAACCACGCATTGTCCGCAATCCGCCGTGCCTCCTGCCCCTCGCAAGCCAGGCGACCTGCAGGCAGAGCGTTATCGTCAGCACCAGAGTGCAGGCAGCCCACCATCCCCCATGGACCCTGGGTGGGTGGGCAAGGGCACTCGGCACGCTGCCTCCTCCAGCCTTGCCGCCGGTTATCAGCTCAGAATGCTGCCATTGGGCTCGCTGTACACACACCCGCAGCATCGACAGCACCACACACCAGCCTTGCCCTCCCAGCACTGCACCTGGGGGCAAGGGAAGTGGGACCACAGGAACCCCAGACCTCAGCGCCTGCCAGACCTACCACCCCCGCGGCTGCGGCTGCGCGACGGCCGCCGCCGGTGGGGGCTCCTACTGCGGTGCTCGCGCCTGCAGGGGCAGACGGGATGAGCGACGAGAAGAGCACAAAATTGTGAGGCGGTTGGGTAAACTTCCCCGAACGCTGCAGAGTGGGGCGCCCACATGTGTCGGCGCAGGCAGCCGTAGGGCAGGCGGTGGGCGGAAACGTGAAACTGTGAGGGCACAGCAGAGACAGCAGCTAGCAGCCTCGATGGCTGAGCTGCCTGCTGCGGCATGCGTGCCTGAGGCGGAGAGCTGAGAAATGAGCAGAACTGTGTGCAGCAAGCATGACGCTAAGTTGCAGTGCAGCAGTACGAGAGTGCCGATGTACTTGCCGCGCGCCCCCACACCTTGAACGCTCCCTGCTCTTGCTGCGGCTCCCGCTTCTGCTCCGCCGCCGCTCCTCCCGCCGGTCGCCCCTGCGCTCGCCCCCCCGGCTGCGGCTGCGGCTGCGCCTGCTGCGCTTCCGCTCCAGCTCCCTGCTGCGGCTGCGGCTGCGGCGGCTGCGCTTGCGGTCACCCTCGCGGTCCCGATCGCGGCTGCGGCTGCGCCGCTTGTCGCGGCTGCGGCTGCGGCTCCTGCTGCGGCGCCTCTGCCTGTCGCCGCTGCGGCTGCGGCTGCGCCGCTCCGCCTTGCGGCTGCTCTTGCTGCGCTTTGAGTCTTTTCGCTCCAGCCCCAGCTCCTGCTGCCCCTCCACTGCTGCGCCAGCGGGGCGCTCGCTCGCTGCAGCCGGCTCGGCAGCAGCCGATGCTGGCAGCTCGGGCACCGGCGTTGCGCCTGCAGGCTGCGGAAGCGCTGCTGGCGCGGCTGCTGGCGGCAGTGGGGCGGGCTGACGCTGCTCAGGGGCCTGTAACGGGCGCGGAAAAGGAAGCAGGAGCTCAAGTGCAGACATCGGCGGGTGCTGCAGACCTCGGCAGGTGCTTGCTTTTTCTCCCATAAGGTTGCACCAGGCAGTGCAGCATGCCATCGAGGGGAGCACCCTGCTCTGGCAGGCAGCAGCTCGTGCGCCCCTTGGGGCGCGTGCGGCAGGCATGGGGGCAGAGCCCTGCCCCGTGCATGCTCCAGGCGGCCGCCCACCTGCGCCGCAGTGCCGGCAGCATCCCCCGCCTGCTGCGGCTGCATGGCGGCTGCTGCTGCCGCCTGCTGCGCGTGCCACCCGGGCGGCAGCGGCTCCAGGCGGTGCCCCTCCGTCTCCCGCACCGTCGCGGCAGAGTGCAGGCGCACAGCATACGAGGGCGGAGCGATGGTGAGGTCGACGGCCACGACTGTGGCCAGGCTGCGCGAGCCGTCTCTCTCTACGTAGAGCACCTCCTCGCCCTTGGCAAACAGCGGCGCCGGCGGCGCGGCGGGCGCCGGCTGCGGCGACGGCTGCTTTGGCGTTGGCGCCTGCTCCTGGTGAGGTGGCGCCGCCGCTGCAGCAGCCTCCGGAGCGCTGCGCTCCTCTGCTGCGGCGCTGCCGGCCTGGCGCTGCGCTACCGCCTGCCCCTGGCTCCCCTCCTCCTCCTCTTCCTCGTCTGAGCCATATGCCAGCCCCAGCAGCGCGCCGCCACCGCCGCCGCTGCCCGCGATGCACTCCTCCTCTTCGCCGTTGCTGTCCTGCCCACCAACCAGGCCGCCAGCGGGCGCCAGCACCTCGACCGCGCCGGCCTTGGGATGCTGTGCCTGCTGTGCCTGCTGTGGTTTGCCGCGCCGCGGGCCGTGCAGCACCTCGTCCGCTATGTCATCTGCAGGGGGGGGGGGGGGGGGGCACGGGGCAGCGGTGTGTGCAGAGGGCGCGCAACCGACAGAACATCTGCGCCGCTGCGGGCTTGCTCCAGCGAGCAGCCAGTGCGATACGCTGGTTCATGGGACCTGGCGCCATACCCTGCAGCGTGCCTCTGCCAGGCTGGGCAGCCCTGCAGTCCAGCTCTGGACATCCCCGCACCCAGTCCCCGATAGCTGCAGCAGCAGCCTGCATGCCACGCACTGCTGCGCCTCACCCAGCAGGGCGTCTGTCACCTCCACAAGCACCGAGCCCAGGTGCCGCTTCACCTCCAGCAGGATCTTGGCCCGCCGCTCGGCGTCGTCCTCCTGTGGGAGCAGGCGGCAGACAGCAGAGCTCAGCAGCGAATGGAGCAGCGGCGGGAAGCGGTCAAGAGCCTCCCCGGTTTGGCTGAGCGGGCCCGTGCGGCTCGCGCCGCCGGGCCACCAACAGGCAGGCCTGAGCTGTTGCGTGCGCCGCAGAGGCAGATCAAGGGCTGCACACGAGGCGATGGCTGCAGAAACCGTGTGCTGTGCCAGCGCCTTGAACGAGTGCCCAGGGAGCAGTTGGGCTGAGAGCACACCCAGCACACACCCCCTTGGCTCTCACCTCATCCTCCTCCTCTTCCTCAGAAGACTGTGCTGCCGGCGCCATGCTGCCAGCCTGCTTTCTCTTCCTCGCCTCCTGCCGCCCCTCCTCGTCGTCGCCCCAGCGCGAGCCGCTGCCCGCCGCCTTGCGCCGCGGCTGGGCTGCCCCCTCATCATCCGACCCCGAGTCGTCATCGCTGCCGTGGCGGCGCGCCTTGCGGGCCGCCTCCCGCGCCGCCGCCTTGTCCGCCTCTGCCTTGCGCTTGAGAATCTCCTGCTGCAGCCACTCGGGGATGGCCTTCTTCGGCTGCTGCGCTGGCATGCCGGGCATGCCGGGCATGCCGGGCATGCCGGGCATCCCGGGAATGCCGGGCGCAGCGGCAACGTAGGCATGCGGCATGTGTGCGGCCGCCGCTGCTGGGGGGTGGGCGGCGTAGGCCGCCGGCGCCGCGCTGCCAGGGACGGGCAGGATGGGGGGCGGGGGCGCGTACATGCCTGGCTGCGCCGCCCCATACGGCTGCGGCTGCATGCTGTAGGCCACCGGCGCACCGTAACCAGCCTGCGCCACCGGCGCGGCGTATGCCTGGCTGGTCGCTGCATACGGCTGCCCAGCAGGGACGGCGGGCTGATGGTAGTAGGCGCCGGCATACTGCGCCTGGGCCGCCTCCCACTGCTGCCACATGGCCGCCTGCTGCTCGGGCGTGAGCGCCGCATACTGATCGGCGCTCATCTGGTCCAGCCCGCCGCCACCGCCCCAAGCGGCAGCGCTGGCGTCTGCAGCCGCAGGCATCGGCTCCGCGTATCCATACTGCAGCGCATCGGCGGGCGGCTGGAAGACCGCCGCAGACTGCGGGTCGGCAGGCGGCAGCGGCGGCGCGGCCAGCTGTGGCACCTCCGGCTGGGGGGCATGGTGGTTGCTATAGTGGGCATCTGCTGCGTAGGTGTGCGCCGGTGGAGGCGGCGGGGGTGCAAACTCCGCGAAAGGAGGGGGCGGAGGAGCCGGCTCTGGGTCGGGTGGAGGGGGTGGTGGCTCCATTCCAAGAGGCTATGCTACCAAGACCTAGGAAAGATGCGATCGCCGATGGCGGCCTCTCCGCCAGACTGGGGACGTGGGCACCAGAGTACAAGATATTGCAGGCCTTTTGAACGTGTGATAAACTATCACGCATGTGCAAAGAGACAGTCAAGGCCGTGCCCGAAAGCAGGCACGCTGCAGCTGCATGCAGGCATACCGAGCTGGCATGCCGCCGTGGCGCGCCCCATGCGCTCGCCTGTGGCGCACGTCCTGGTGGCTGAAGTAATGTGGGCACAACAAAACACAAGTACAGCATGATATGAGGCACATTGGTGTCAAGATTCATGCACCTAGGTGGCTTCAACCCCGGTAGCCTGTAGAATCTACCCACTAGCAGGCCCGCCACTGGCAGCAGCGAGGGGCGCTGCCACCGGACGGCATCATCATATAGCAGCATCCAGCCCCAGGGCCCAGCAGTGCACGTCTGCGCCCTGAGGTTTGGCTCCCCGCTCTTGCGCAACCGCCCTGCCACAGTTCGTCTGCCATGCACATGATGTGCACAGGGCCCTGGCAGATGCTGCCGCAGGCACACCATCCTGTTTTTGGCTCAGAAGCCTGGCTCGTGGGAGCGGTGCCAGCAAGTGGGAGGCCATAGGATCCGGTTAGCAGGGTCAGATGTGACACGCACAACAAAGGCCCGCCTACCTCACGTAAAATCTTCAGCAGCGGCCAAAGCTGGCCGATAAGGCCCTCCTGTGTACCATGTCGGCGTGTGACGTGGTGTCAGCATGTGGCAGCATGGCTGCCGGTTTGCCATTCGTAGGGTGTGATCTTCTGCAACGTGCACAACGTTTTTGTATTGCTCAGCATATGGCAAGCGCAGGTGGAAGCTCTGCTTGCTATGCTGCATGAGGTGCTGGCCCATACAACCCCGACACTTGCACAGGACACAGCTCTTGAAGGATGACTTTGAAGCACGTTGCAAGCATGATTCTGCGAGGCGCCAATCCAGCACCCGAACCATCCTGGATTCAAGAGAACCAACATGGATGCCGAGGCTTGAATCCCAGGCTGCAGGCTGAGTGGCGAAGCTGGCGAGCAAGTGGCGGTGCCCGCAGCGCCATCGCCCTGGTTAACCCAAGCAGGGGTGGGCAGCTGGCGTAAGATGGCTCTTTAGCGCTGTTTACGCTTCACACGAGCATCCCTGGGCCGCTTCAAGCCAACAAGGGCCAGCACGGCCGACTGCCATGTCGGCGGCGGCGGCAGAATGCTGCTGAGCGTGCTGTGGGTCGAAAGCCAGGAAATTCGCGCTCGCAGGGCTGTTGATCGATCCCTCCTCCTTTGCAGTAGTATTCAGCTGACCGGGCCGCTCACCAGGGGCCGTGCCCGCTGCCGCTGGCAGCAATGAGCGACTTTGTCGACGATAGGGCGGCGGAGGAGCCAGAGGATAATGTTGCTGAGCCGGGGGAGGATGGTGACGAGCTGCCAGAGGATGAGGAGGAGGCCTCCGAGGGCGAGGGCGGTTCCGGCGACGATAGCGACGACTCCAGTGCCGAGGGCGAGGATGAGGTGAGTTTAGATCGCGCGGGCCGGGCACCGGCTGCTGTTCGAGTGTTGGCCAAGACCATCACCTGCCGCCGCCGGTGCTGCCGCCGCTCCAGCCGAACCGCTGGCTTGCATGCCTGGCTCTTTGCAGGACGAGTTCGAGAACGACGGCTTCATCGTAGACGAGGAGGAAGAGGAGGAGGGTGCGTGCTGGGCTTGCCTGGCGGGCACCTGGGTGCCCGGCGTCTGCTGCTGCAGCGCTCTGCAACGATTGCTGCCTGCAGCGACTGCTGGGCTGTACCTCATTCTGCTGCTGCTGTTGCTGCTTGTGCTGCCGCCCCCTGTCAGGCGGAGAGGAGGGCAAGGAGGGCAGCGATGTGGAGGATGCGGCCGAAGCCAAAAAGCGGCGCAAGAAGCGGCGGCGCACCGAGCTCGTGCTGGACGAGGAGGTGGGTGCTGGGCTGGACCGCGCCTGTGCCTGCCCGTCGCTTTTGGTTAAATCTTCATGTGAAGGAATGCGCCAGGATCGGCTGCCGGCTGCGGGAAAGTCAGCATGCGTGTGGGTGCGCAGCTGGTAGACGGTCCCCTCATGCCCGCCCGCCCCCCCTCCTGAACCTTGCCCCTGCTGGGCCCCTGCTTGCCTGCTCGCAGGACTACCAGCTGGTGGAGGACAACACCGGCATCCGGCGGCAGCGCCCGCAGCAGCAGCACCGGCGCATCAAGCGCGCGCGAGACGCCGAGGGCGGCTCAGCGGCGCAGCAGCAGGACGCGGCGCGCGCGCTCCAGGTGGGCGGGGCTGGCGGCGGCAGGGTCGGGCAGCCGATGCGCCTCCCAGCACGCTAGCTCTCTGGACAGCCTGGCCGCTGCCGCCAGCATCGTCCTCTGTGGGTGCCGCATGCCGTCAAGGAGGAGTCGCTTACTCCCGTGAATGATCGCTCTTCCGGGCCATGCAGGAGGAGCTGTTTGGCTTGGAGGACGACGGGCTGGAGGATGAGGACGAAGATGAGGCGCCCGGCGGCGGCGCCACGGGCGGCGCGCGCGCTGGGGATCGCGCTCGCGGGGATGCCCGACCAGGGGGCCGCGACGAGGCGCCGCAGGAGCAGGCAGACGACCAGGTGGGGCATGGGTGCTGGGTGGATGGCAAGCATCGGAGGTGCAGTGTCAGCGCTAGCGAGCCACGGTTCAAGGCGTCGCAACCGGCGCTTGCTTTCGCCTGGCGGTCCTTCTTCGGTTGCAGCAACCGACCGGGCTGCTTGCAGCAGCTGACCGCGCTGCTTGCCGCTGCACCTGGCACTGCAGTATTTCGATGACGAGGACGACTGGCTTGTGCACGAGGACGAGGAGGAGGGCGGCGCCGGGGCTGCAGCGGGCCAGCGGCGGCGGCGGCGCCGCGCCGCCTTCGCTGACATGCCTGACATTGACCCCGACGCCCTGGCGGTAGGCTGATGTTCTTGCCCTGTACCGTTTTCTGTCTACCTGTTTGAAGTGTTTGCAACGGCACTGCCTGCTGCTTGCCCCACACCGCCCAAGCCATAACCTCATCTGGCCTCGCCCCCCCCCCCCCGTTCGCAACCCACCTGCCATGATGTCGGGTCACCCTGCCTGCCATCCCTGCTCATGTTCTCCACCTGCCTGCGCGCTGTGCTCTGCAGGAAGCCGACGACATCTTTGGCAACGTGGACGACCTGCTGGCAATGTACGAAGAACGGCGCGCGGCACGCGGCGGCCCCGAGGAGGAGGCGGAGGAGGAGGAGGAGCTCGGGGAGGAGGACGAGCTGGACGACGAGGCCGCTGAGGCTCGGCGGCTGGCGCGGGTGGGCGCGGCTGCCTGCAAATAACAATAATACTGTTGCGCGATGCGGGGGCCCCATGCCCAAGGATTGCAGGCGGCCAGTTGGCGGAGGATTGGGTGGGGGGAGCAGAAGGCGGGTGGCACGGCATGGGCTGGCTGGCAGGCAGTCAACAGGCTGAGGCTGGAAGGCGCAGTCGTGTCCATCCGCTCTGCTTGGCGCTGTGCCCCCCCCCCCCCCCCTCCCTTGGCGCAGGAGGAGCGGCAGCGCGCTGCCACGGCCAAGCGCATGCAGGAGCAGCTGGATCCGGAGGCCATGGCCCGCCACTTCCTGCTGCCCAAGGATGAGCAGATCAGGCGAGGCGGCGCACTCCACTAACGCATGGCCCTGCCTGAAGAAAGAACCTGGAACGTGAGGGCTGCTCCGGGCTACGATGACCCAGCCTCAACTGCTGCCGCGCCCCCGCTCGCTTGCAGGGAGATGGATGTGCCAGAGCGGGAGCAGCTGCACCGCGGCCCAGACCCAGCCGACTTTGACCTGGAGGCCTGCGCCGCCTGGGTGTGGGAGCACCTGGCGGGCCCGGCGGCAAAGGGCAGGGCCGCCGAGGTGCTGGAGGACGGTGCCCGCGAGGTGGGGCCATGGGCTGCCACGAGCGGGCTGGCAGGCGGCGGGGGTGCCGACGGCTGTGCAGCGGCGGGCGCTGACAAGCGCGCGCAGCGAGGCGGCGGGCCAGCGCGCATGCTGCATGGGGCTGTGCCGACACTACTCCCCACCTTCTGCCCAACGCTGTGCCACGCGCCTGCTCCCCTCCCCCGCAGGTGGAGGGCCCGCCGCCCAGCTGGTACGGCGCCTCGGCCTGGGACCCTCGCGACCTCGCGGGCGAGCCGCGGGACATTGCCTCGCACCGAGCGCTGTACAAGGCGCGCGGCAGGCGCGAGGCCGAGGACTGGCGGGAGAACCGCGAGGCGCAGGCGCAGCTGCGGCAGGCCATCAGGGCGGTGTTGGAGCAGCACTACGAGAAGCACCTGGAGGTGGGCGCCCGCTGCTGCGGTGCTCACCTGAGCACTGCTGTTTGCCTGTAGGGAACGCGAGCAAACGGGAGGATGCAGCCCGGCGCTCTGCACCGCCGCCCGCCCACCCGCTCGTCGCACCCGCTCTCCCGCCCCTCCCGCCCTGCCCGCAGATCCCCTTCATTGCCCAGTACCGCAAGGAGGTGTGCGGCGAGCTGCTGGCGATGCGCTCCAGCGACGAGCCGCAGGGGCTGGACCTCGACGGCTCCGGCGGCTTCCCCCGCGGCACCATCCGGGTGAGCTGCGTGCAGCGACCGGCAGCTCACACAGTCTTTGCCTCCAACATGTTTAGGGCGGGAGTTGGCACCTTGCGCGGTTTGGAATGCAGGCGTACCCAGGGAGTGCCCCTTTGAGCTTGCTTGCCACCCCCCTCCAACACCACCACTACCCAACCACTCCCCACCTCCCAACCCCACCCCTTACCCCGACACCCCAGGCTTCCAACCGCCGTGTTCGGCGCTACGACGTGCTGTTCGCAGTGCAGCAGCTGGCGCAGCGCTGGAAAGCAATGCAGGTGGGCCTTCACTTCGCTCAACTTGGCAGGGGACTCGCATGAAGCAACCCATGCATGAGGCGTTTTGTCTTGCAATTGTCTTTCAATCAAAGTGCTGGCCAACAGTGATTGCTGGCCAACCCAGCCTGTTCACGATCAAGCCCCCCCCCCCCACCCCCCCACCACAAACACACAAACAACTGTCCTATTGCTGCCTGCTCAGGTGCGGCGTGAGGCGCGGCAGCGTGCGTACGAGAAGGCGCTGGGCGACACGATGCACAGCGGGGAGCAGGCCGCCATCCAGGCGTGCCTGGACCTGCTGAAGCAAGCGCGGTCGATGGAGGTGGGCCCGCATGCTCCTCTCCAATGCGGGGGGCCCTGCCCTGAACAGGCGTGCATCGGTTGCGGCCTGGGACATCTGCAACCGGCCGCCGCCCCTGTGCTGGGCTGGCCAGCTGGCGCAGGTGCATGCTGCTGTGTTTGACCGAGTCGTGCGTGCACATGGCCGACACTGGACCATGCAGGAGCTGGATGACTGCGAGGCCAAGTTCCGGCTGGCCACCCAGCAGTCTGCCCCAGAGGACGCCCTGAGCCAGCTTAGCCTGGGCAACGGCCCGGCCGGCCGCCGCCCACAGAAGACCTCCAGCTACGCGCTCTGCATCCGTGCGGGTGCGGCCAGCCAGCCAGCGGACAGGGCTGGTAGGGCCGACTGGGTCGTGGCGCATGGCACACTGTGCAGCCCAGCGTCACCGCCCAGCACGCCGCGTCACCGCGTCCTCTCCGCCCTGTCCCTGAGTGCCCTGCAGGCCTGGCGCCCTGGGTGTCTGGGCTGGGCCTGACGGCGGCGCAGCTGGCGGAGAATGTGGAGGCCGGCTACCGCAAGCACATCCCCACCGACCTGCAGGCACGATGAATGCCCATGCTGCCCGTCGTGCTGCGCCCCCATGCAGTGCAGCTGCCCTGCTACACCTGGCTGGTGATTGTCCATCCTGCCTGTCACGCCGGTCCCGTCCCATGCAGTGCCGCCGCCCTGCTGGGCCTGGCTGGTGCTTTCCCCGCTGCTTTGTCCAACTGTACTTTCCATGCTTTGCCGTGCCCATGGCCGCCTGCGCAGGTCTCGCCGGCGGAGCACTCGCAGAGGTTTGTGGCGGCTGCCGGCGGGTTCAGCACGCCCGACGCCGTGCAGAAGGGGGGCTGCCACGTGGCGGCCATGCAGATTGCGGCGGAGCCTCTGCTGCGCCAGGAAGTGCGCAAGCAGTACCAGGTGGGGCCTGCTGGCGGGAGCAGCGCGCCAGCCCGGCGCAGGGCCGGCACCCTGGGCACGGTCCGGTGCGGGCGTGCGCAGCTTTGCACGTGGCCTGGCTTCTGGGGTTGTTGTCGCAGGGCAGCTCAACGATTTGTGATCCATCTTCTGGGGTCTGACCTTCAAGCCTGCGCCCCTGCAGGACCACGCCACCATCACAACCAAGCCGACCGCCGAGGGCGAGGCCACGCTCAATGCCTTCCACGTGCTGGGCCCCGCCAAGCGCCTGGCCGGCAAGCCGCTGAGCAAGTTTGAGGGGTCGGACCTCTTCCTGCGCGTGCTGCAAGCCGAGAGTGCAGGCCTGGTGAGCACTCTCGGGCCCAGCCCGGCTCCTGAGGACAGCTGCTGAAGTGCGTGTTGCGCCGTTACGCACTGCGTTGCCGCCTTTTGGACTAGCCTGGTTGTGCACTTGCACCAGGCTATTGGTCTTCAGTCGGCCAGACAGCCACACCCTTGTTGGGTTGCCCTTTGCCCTCAGTACCGCAGCGCCCGCCTCAATCTCCTTGCTCTTGCAGATCACGGTGGAGATCGGGCTGCCTGAGAAGCGGCTGCACGACCTGCTGGAGAGCCTGAATGAGTCGTACGTCACGGGCGGCCTGTCAGGTGGGTCGGCAGCTGGGGCTGGCAATAGCTGTTAGTTGCCTGTTAGCGCAGGCGCTGCCCCTGCAGACCTCCCCACCCCCACCCCACCCCACCAACACCGCAACCCCTACCCTCCCCAGCGCCGCACACTCCTTACCCCGCCCCCTGCCCTGCCTCCCCAATGGCGCAGAGGCGGCACAGGCCTGGGACGATGTGCGCCGGAGCGTGCTGCACGACGCTGTGGTCAGCCTGCTGCTGCCGGCGATGGAGCGGGAGGCGCGGGCCGGCCTGGCCGCCGACGCTCGCGCCGCAGTGCTGGACGCAGCTGCTGACCGGCTGTGGGACTACGCCTCGCAGGCGCCGCTGCAGGTGGGCGGGGGCTGCTGGAGTCCTGGGGGGTGGGGCCGGCCTTTGAGGCGGCCCGTCCACTCAACAGTTGCTGGCACCGCTGCGATGTGTTCCTGCCATGCTTTCGAGGTGTTCATTCCGTGCCTGGCAGCCTTGAAAGCACACGCCTGGCAGATATGAGCATGCAGCACATGGCACATGCCTCCGCCCCAGCCCTGGCATCATGCCCTTCCTTCCCTCCCCTCGCCCCCCCCCGCAGGTGCGCCTGGTCGACGAGGAGGACACCGAGACAGACCGGCGCGTCATGGCTGTCTGCTACGGCCCCGGCAACCCGGCCACAACTTTTGTGATGCTGGACCCTTCGGGCAACCTGGTGGACTTCATGCACTGCCCGCAGTTCAGGTGGGGGCCAGGGCTTGTGTCGGTGGTGTGTGTGTGTGTTGGGGTGGGGTGGGGTGGGGGGGCGGGGCGGAAAGGCGGGGGTTGCATGGGTAAGTTGAGCCCCGCCCTGTGCAGCGCTGCACGTGGTCCCAGACCGCCTGCAGGGGTGACGCGTCGGAGCCTGCTGCTGCATTTCCTGGATTGCTCGCTCACAGGCTGCCGGGCCAGCTGAGCCTCGAGTGATCTGCGCTGTCCACGCC
>KQ482001.1:298320-308875 GCA_001430745.1 Auxenochlorella pyrenoidosa
GCGCCTCTGTGCGCAGTGGGACGAGAAGCTGGTGGGCGACGGCACCGTGGGCATTGTGGCGCTGCAGGTCCGCGTGATGCTGCAGAACGACGCCAAGCCGCGCGGGGGCTCAGACCAGCACATCGAGGTACCCTACGGCTACCTCACCGGCATGCTGCCCGATGAGGAGTGATGCTGCCCGACGAGGAGTAATCTCGCCGGATGGGGAGTGGGCGGGTAGGGCTGCTTGGCCCGCCGCGCCGCCTGCGCTGCCGCGTGGAACCATTCGTTGCAACACGTGTCTGGCATACGCGATGTGACTGGCATGCGCGAGCGCAGCGCGCCTCTTGTGTGAGCACCCCCTGATGGCGCAGGACAGGGGGGGGGGGGGGGGGGGCAATGGGCGTGCAGAGCACGACCGAGGTTTCTTGGGTGTGGCATCCGGGCATGCAGGGGGGCCCCAGGCCCTGCGCACAGAGCAGCCATAGGATTGGCCAACCTTGCAGCTCCCTGGGAACAGCGCAGTATGGGCACTAGTCTTCTGGAACCTTGAATTTACGACTGGCTGTGTCAGGAAGTCGCTCTGAAGCCACCATGGCCGGCTTCCTGCTCACCCTGCGAGGCTGGCTCCATGCTGGCGGTCCAGGATCGCCGTGCTGGGCCTGCTGGGCCGCAATGGGTTGCAGCTGGGGGTGGGTGGGGGGTGGGTGGGGGTGGGGTGGGGTGGGGGGGGGCTCAGAGGGCGTGCTGGCTGAGGTGGAGGTGGCAGAGGGGTGCTCAACAGACGGCGACAGGGGCCATGCCGTGGCCTGCCACTGCTTGGGCCCAGTGCCAGGGTGCAGCTTGCTGCTCAAGGCGCGCCAAGGTTGCCCTTGTCGCACAGGCAGCAGGGGAGTTACAGAGCTGCAGCGGCAGCGAGACTGCGGTGCAAATGTGGGAGGCGGAAGGGGTGCAGGGAAAAGCGGCAGAGGAAGGGTTGGGCTGGAGAGGTCAGGTGTGCATGCAGCCAGGGATGCAGACAGGCAGGGCAGAAGTTCTGGCAACAGCCAGGGGCAAGACCGCACGGTGGCGGCAGGCAGGACAGGTGTGCAAAGGGGGGCAGAATGCTGGGAGAAGGAGGCAGCCTGGCACGAGCGCGCGCCGCCCAACTGGCTGGGCGCGGCGGCTTCGCTGGACAACAGGGCTCCCGCTGCCGCTACCGCATGACGTGGCTGGCAGCAGGGGAGGGGGCGGGCGGGGCCCGCTCAGAGTTTGGAGGGCGGCGGGCCGGCGCCGTTTGACGCCGCCGCGGCGGCGGCGGCGGCGGGCCTGCCAGCTGGCACCACGTAGGCGCACAGCACGGTGATGTCGTCCATCTTGCCGCCAAAGTAGCGGTACCCCAGCTGCTGCGCGCCGTAGGCAAAGGGGCTGAGGTGGGCGGGGTCGGCGGCGCGCATGCGCGCAAACTGCGCCAGCGTCACCGCCGCCACCTGCGCCGACTCGCCGCGCTCCTGCTGCACGGGGGGCGCGGGCAAGAGGGGGGAGAGGTCGCGCGGGCGTGTGAGCGCGCACGGAGCAACGGCCCCGAAAGGGGGGCGGGGGCCGCCAGCGCAGCAGGCGCGGGTGCAGCCAGCCTTCACCACTCACTCGACACACACACACTGCGAGCCCCACACTGGGCATGCCCCACGCTGCCCGCGCGGCGCAGCGCGGGCCCGGTCAGAGCGCAGGGTACCCCAGGGCACGCCCCGGGGGCAGGCACTCCAGGCCGGGCCTCGTGCCGGGCTCTGCCCCTCGCTCCCCCTGGGGGAGCGGGGCGGCGCGGCGCACCTTGGCGGCCGCCACGATGGAGGCGGCCTCGTCGGGGTAGACATTGTCAAACAGGCCGTCTGTGGCGGCCACCACGATGTCGCCCTGCCGCACGTCCACGTTGAAGCGCTGGGCGACCTGCAGGGGGGGTGGGGGGTGGAGGTGAGGTTGGGTGGGGAGGTGGTGGTGAATGTTTGTGTGTGCTGGGGTTGGGGTTGAGACTGTGGGGATGAGATGGGCTGGCGGCAAGGCCGGGAGGCAGGCTGCAGGCGGCAGGCGGGGTGGCGGGGGCCGGGGAGGTTGATGGTGGGAAGGCGGGGCTGGCAGCAAAGCGGGGAGCGGGCGGCAGGCGGGTTGGGGGCGAGAGTGCGGGCCGGCCCTCTCCCGCTTGCCCAGGTTGCCCGCCTGCACGCCCAGGCGCCGAGCACGCGGCCCCACCTGCGGCGTGTCTGACATGGAGTCTGGGGAGCCTATCTGGTAGGGGAAGTTGAACTCGTGCTGCTGCTGGGGGGAGAGGAAGACGAGCTCGCCGTCGCGCACCACCATGAAGCCTGGGGTGGGGGTGGGGGTGGGGGTGGGGGGGGGGTAGGTGAGTGTGTGTGTGCGGTGGTGGGGGTGGTGGGGTTGATGGTGTGACAGTGGGGTGGGGGGATGGCTGCGTGCCAGACCGCCCGCGGCGCGCGGCGAGGGCCGTCCCCAAGGGGAGGCGGCCCCCGCCCGCCAGGCTGGGGGGCAGCGCCCTCCCCTCTGCCAGCCTGGCAGGCAGCGCTGCGACTAGCGCCCCCCTGCAGGCCCCACCCAAGCCCCCCATGCAGCCCGGTCAGCCCTATCCAGGCCCCACCCGAGCCCCCCACGCAGCCTAGTCCGCCCCCCGCCCGGCCCCCAGCCCACCCCCCCGCGTGCCCCACCCGAGTCCCCCAGGTTGGACGCGTGCAGCCGCTCGTTCTCCAGGCAGAGTATGCAGGCGGTGGAGGAGCCGCGCGCGGTAGTGGACAGGTACGCAACCTCCAGCAGGTGCTGCGGGCAGTGGGGGCCTGCCCACCAGAGGGGGCAAGGAGAAAAAGGGGGGGGGAGGGGGGGCCGGCGGGCCGGGTAGTTGGTCGCCGGTGGGCCAAGCGACAGACGGCAGGGCAGCCGTTGACGGCTGGTGTGGGCGCACAGGCTTCTGTCGGGCCGAGTCTTGATGCGCGCGGGGGAGGGCAGGGGGTGCTGGCATGGCAGACCGGCCTGCGCGCTGCCTGGAGCTGGGTCCAAGCTGCAGAGGCAGGCCGCGAACCGGCAGCACAGCAGAGTCGCTCTGCAGCGCGGCTCACCCGGCTGGCAGGTGGAGGTGGCGGCGTTGGCATGCCGCATGAGCTCCCGAGAGTACAGGCCGGGGTCCACCCCAACCTGCTCAGGGGGCCATGAGACAGGGCGTCAGACACGCAGGCAGGACAAGCCGCAGGGGGGCAATCACAGGGAGGTGGAGTGCACGTGCAGGCCGGCAGCATGCAGGGGGGAGCCCCGCTGCCTGCAGGCAGCACCGCGGCAAGCTGGCTGGCTCTCCAAGCACACATATCACATGGCACCGTTGGGGCATGCAGCGCCGAGGGGGCCCACGCACCGGCCCGCCCGCCCGCCCACCGCCCACCTCTGCCCAGCCGCCCACTCCGTCGGCCACCCCCATGGCAAAGCCTCGCTCGCAGATAAAGAATGCGTCCTCGCCCCCTCGGTCAGCCTTGGCTGGGTGCGGGATCATGCCCGCCCCCGCATCCAGCACCAGCCGCGGCACAAATGGCTGCAGCCTGCAGGGCAGGGATTGCAACGGCGCGCGCTGGGCTGTGCACAACGGCGGCGGGCCGCCTGCACAGGGCTGTGCCATGGCGCCTCCTGCTGCGCCATGGCGCTGCGCTGCGGGCGGGACTGACACACGGCGCAACACCTGGGTGCGCACGAGTCCTGGCGAGCAGCCTGCAGGCAGCAGGAATGCAAACGCGCAGCGGCTGGGTGCGCAGCGCGCAGCACGGCCAGCACGACGCACCGCACATCCTCGTCCGCCGCTGCTGATGCCGCTGATGCGCTGCAGCTTGTGTTGCGCTGTGGCGTGGGCTCCTGCGCGCCGCTTGCTGCCTGGAGCGACCGTTGCTGGTGCCGCCGCCACGAATCCGACTGCATGGGGTTGCTAGGGTTTTGGCGGTTGGCGGGAGCTACGCGTGACCAGGCTGGGTGCAGCTCTGCACTGCAGTGTGTCAGGCTGCTCGCATGCCTGTGGATGCGTGTGCTCATTCTCTCCAGCATGGCAGACTCTCACCGAAGCAGCCCACACGCCCGCAGACAGAGCGGCGGTGCCGAGCAGCACTGCCGCCGGGCGCTGTGCTCCAAACGCGCGGGCGCTGTGCAGCAGGGAGCGCCAGTACGACGCCATCGCCTGAGCCTGTACAGCCTTGTGGCCGCCCCCAGAGGCCCGGCTGCTCAGGTGTCGCAGCCCTCGGGGCTGGGAGGGCGAGGAGGCCGGTGCCGACTGCAGGCTGACCGCTGCTGCTGCTGCCGCTCCGACAGGTGATGCACGCATGAAGGAAGAAGCCAGCCTGCTTGCGAGGCGCGCAAGCATAAGTTCGCCCGGAGGAGGCGCAGCCAGGAGCCCCCTGTTTCGCAAACAGTGTACACCCTCAGATCGCCATGCGAAAAGTGATCGGAGGCAGTGCGGTTGCGGACCAAGTGGGCCAGGGCTTGCCAGCTGCTCGTTGGGCAGCGGCAGAGGGGCTAGAGGTTAAAGATACGAGGCGAGCGACAGAGAGGTGGGTAAGGAGTGGTCGGCAGCTGTCGGCACTTGTTTGGCTTGCTGCTGCGCTGGCGGTGACGGAGCTGCGGAGCGTGATCAGCTGCGTTGTCTTTCAGAAACATTCGAGGCACATGGAGAGGCCATGGCGTTCATGTGCAGTTCTTCCATGCTTCTCCAATGGAACCACCACTGCCTATGAGCACTGCGGCATCTTGACAAGCCAAAACCAGAATGGCACCAACTGCTGGATCACCAGAGCAGCCAGGCCGGCTGCTTATGAATCGTATCCTCTCACTCAACCTTCCAGAGCCTTAGTGGGGAGGCGCTCTCCTTACAAACTTCCCCGAGTGAAACTTCCATGGCACACGCTTACAGAGCCCAAGCAAGCGATGCAAGCCACTCAGCGCCCCGCAGCTGCCGGCGGCTCGGGTGCAGCCGCTGCCTCGGCGCCAGCGCCGTGCCCCGCCACTCGGCGCAGCACAAACAGCCCGCCCTTGTCCCCGACAGACACCCTCAGCTCTTCGTCCAGGTAGAGCGTGTCCACGTAGCCCAGCGGCCGCAGCCAGCCCAGGGAGACGGCCGCCTCTGGCAGGCCCCCCAGGCGCGCAGTGAAGGCGTCAAAGCGCACGGCCACGCACGTGGCTGCGGCCCCGCCGGCCGGCGGCACCTGCAGCAGGCGGTGGCGGGCTCCCTGCCGGTGTGAAAGGCGGCAAGCTTGGCAGCACCAGCAGCTGGCATGCAACAAGCAGAGCCTGCTCAGCAGCAGCCTGCGCAGGTGTGTCACAGCATCAAGGGTCTGTCGCACTGCAGCTGCAACACACGGACGACCTGCCGAGCCGCACCGTCTCAACGCTGCCAGAGACACACAGCCGCAGGGGCAGCGGCCCCTTGGTGGTTACGATATTGTCCACCCGCCCGGGCCGCAGCACCTGCGGGGGGGCCAAGGGCGGAGCGACCGTGACTCCTGGGGCAGGCGCACAGATCGACACGCCTTGGGGGCTGCTGCAAGCAATGCCATGTCACTCAGGGGGGAGGGGACGCCTGAGAAAGTGAGCCAGCGGCCAAGGCGGGGCAAGGGTGGTGGGCCTCGCAGGGAGGGAGCAAGTGCTGTGCGAATGGAGCTGCCGTGCAAGGTGTCTACTGCTGCCCTGCCTGCACAGCTCACCTGCACGTTGGAGGCGGAGCTGCCTCGCGCACGCCCCACCGCGCTGCCTGCCAGCACGGGGACATACCGGTAGAAGGCTGAGTAGGCGGCATCGGAGGCTGCCTGCAGCGCCTCACGCAGCGACGGAGCCGCGCCAGAGGAGGCCGGGAAGGCGGCGCCGGCGGCCAGCCGCCGGCTGCGCCCCGAGTAGAGCAGCGCCCAGCTGCCGTTGAGCAGCGGCGAGGCCGCGGGGCCGGGGGTGGGGTTGGCTGCGGCCAGGGCCTCTGCCGCCGCCTCCACCGCTCGCTCCAGCTCGGGCGGGCTGTCGCCCGGCTGCGGGTTGTTGCTCCTGCGCTCCATGGTCGCAAGGGGGATTAGCGGGCGAGTGGGTCACAGAATGAGATGCGTCAAGCAGGCCAATACTGTGGCATGAGTTTCCACATTTTAATGAATCAGCACTCCCAAGTTGCATGGTTTGGCTCTCATCTGGCACCCACGCCGGTAGCCTGGTCAACTCCTCAGCTCATGCACTTGCACACTGCCCAGGAGACAGAAGCGATTGAACTTTTCACACCTGCTGACTGCCTGCAGCAGTGCCTGTTTGAGGTTCAACAGATGGCCGCGGTTGCCAAATGGCTGTTGCTCTCCTGCCGCCGCTGCAAGCCTCGCTGCGAGGTGGCGGGCCCGCCGCCTGAGGGTTATCTGGCGACTTGCAGGCTGCACCGCGTGTGCGGATCTATAGCCATGAGTCACAACAGGAAGTTGGTGCCGCGAGCCGACTGAATGGCGCGCAGCAGTGAAGCTCATAGCCAGGTCGCTGTGCGGGTCGGGCCGGAGGCGTGCTTGACAAGACTGAGAAATATAGTGATTACCGATCGTGGATTCGAAGCGTGATCGTTGCGCCCAGCGCACATTGGACAGCAGACGACATCAGCCTGGTGCCCCCCCCTTCACCAAGGCTCTGCACTGCGTAAGATCTCAACTTCCTTCTTTCACTGGTTCAAATATTGTTGAGAAAGCTCTTCACTGCCGGCCCCGACAGTCCCGCCCCCTCAGCTTGCACTTGAGCAGCCAATTCAGCGAGCAAAAGAGAGCAGGCAATATT
The DNA here is from genome assembly GCA_001430745.1 of Auxenochlorella pyrenoidosa. Classification (NCBI taxonomy): domain Eukaryota; kingdom Viridiplantae; phylum Chlorophyta; class Trebouxiophyceae; order Chlorellales; family Chlorellaceae; genus Auxenochlorella; species Auxenochlorella pyrenoidosa. The sequence continues at coordinate 305,098 of KQ482001.1, forward strand.
GCTGTGAGAGAGAGGGTGCAAGCCTCATGGGACTTCCAAACGGAGCCCTGGAACTCCCCCGCTTCCGCCACTCTGCAGGTGCCGCCGCCGCTGGCAAGTGCCGCCTCGCTGACGCCCTCTTCTCACGCACCTCCTGCAGCAGCAAGCATGACGACGCCCACGGCGCAGCCAGACCCGCCTGTGGTGGACCTGGTGACCAGCCTGCAGGCAAGCTCCTGATCCTCTTGACAGCGGTCCGCAGGCCGTACCACGGTGCCCATCGCAGCTCATCGCAGCAAAAGCCTTGACTCGCCAACCTTCCTGAGTCTGCGATCCCTCCCGATGTGCCCACGTGCTGCAGGAGGCGCTGGGCCGCCTGAATGCCATGTTGTTCAACTATGTGGGGGCGCTGCAGCGGGACGCGCCGCCGCTGCCGCTGAAGCAGGAGCCGCTGGTGGCGCCGCCGAAGGCGTACGATGTGCAGGTCTGCCTGTGTGCCGCCGCGCGGCCAGCCGCGATGCTACCACTTGCCGGTGCAGTCGGAGCAGCAGCAGCTGCTGGAGGCACTGCTCAAGCTGCACGATGCCCCTGAAATGGTGCTGCTGCAGCTCTTTTGTCAGGACTGCCCACAAAGAGTGGGCAGTGCCTGCCTTGCTCCCCACGCTGGCGCCAACCCTCCCGCTTCACACACCCCTGCCCGCGACCGCCCAGCCCGGCTCCGCCCGCCCCCCAACGCCCCCCCCCCCCCCCCCCCTCCCCCCCTCCTCTTTCCCTGCAGGCGCAGGTCGAGCTGATGTCCAGGGACCTCCTGGCGGGGCTGAGCGAGGTGCAGGCGCTCATCCAGCAGCTGCCAGAGGGCGGCGGCAGCGAGGCGGAGGAGGTGGCGCAGGCAAGCGGGGCGCCAGGACTGCTGCCGCGCCGAGCTGTCTGCGCACGCAGCCTGTTCCGGTTCCTGCCTGCCTGGCAGCCGCCGCAGATGGGATGGCAGCGCGGCAAAGATGACCGCCTGTTGCACGCAACAAGTCTTGTGTCGTGTGGCCTGGACAGCAGTGTGCCAGTCAGCACCCTCCTGACCCCTCAAACTTTTAAACTCCTCTCTCCGACAGGCAGTGGAGCTGCTGCAGCAGAACGCCAGCGCGGCTGCGGAACTGCAGGCTGAGCTGGCGGCAGCGGGCGCTAAGCTGGCGCAGCTGCAGGACGCGCATGGCGTGCTGGCGGAGGCGGCGCTGGCGCAGCGGGCTGCGGCAGCTGCTGTGGGGACCGCGACACAGGGGCCAGCGGCAGCCAGTGGCGGGTGAAGTGGCTCGGCGGTGGTGCAATGCCCCTGATTAGGCAGGGCACAGCTCAGTGTCCCGCTTGTGGCTTGCTCCTGAAGACCTTGCGTGGGACCCGATTGTACAACAAACATTGTATGCTATCTCATGGCTCAAGCTGAGGATAGTGGTGGCACGATCGGTGGTGAAGGCAACAGCAGCAAAGGGAACAGCGGGCATTTCACAGCAAGCTGTTCATGCAATTCGACCTTGCCTTCCTCATCTGGACTTATTCATCGACATTTAAACATGAATTTGAATGCCTGGGGGCTTTGGATCACACAAGCGTGAACAAAGAAATGTCGAGACCTGCTTTTCGCACACTTGGAATCTTTGGTGTGCTCGCGATCACAACTTTCATCGTGTTAGATGCGCTTGGCATTGCGGTGGCGGTGCTGCGGGCCTCCGGGCCCTGCCAGCCTGACAACGAGGCGAGCTAGCCACCTGCAGCGGCTGTACTTGGATGGCAGGATTTATACATGCAGAATGATTGCGACGGGGGAGCAGTTGAATAGCAGGAGAACGTGGGTGCGGTCCTGCCAGCGCGGCACACCGCCTCTGTCATTGCCTCCTCTCTCCCCTGCTCGGCTGCAGGGCTCCTGGGCCATTGGCCTCTTCCATGGCCCCTCTCCGTTGGACCTGGCTCCGTACCAGCCACGGGGACTGCAGCCAAGCAGCGCAGCAGTGGGCATTGCATCCGCCGCCGCTGCGCCAGCAGCGCCAAAGGCCCCCGCCAACCCCATCCTGACGTGCGCCAGCGTGGGGCAGCCGCCCTCCAATTTCGTGGCCGACCCCTTCCTCTGGCTGAGTGTGGGCGGCGGCAGTTCTGCCTCCAATGGCAGCAAAAGTGCCGGCGGCGGCACGGCCGGCAACGCCAGCCTGGCGGGCGCCGCCCTGCAGATGCACATGTTCTTCGAGACCAAGACCAACACGAACACGCAGGGTGGGGCAGCTGGCAGCTCTTCAGCCTCCTCTGGAGTTGCTCTGTGCTAAGCTGGGGAGCTCGAACCTAACAAGCTGCTGATAGTGCGGGGGCCCCTCCCAGCATGCTGTAGAAGCCTGGCTGCATCTGGCCGCGGCTGCAGCCGGTCGCTACCTGACATAATTTCACAACCCCCTTGACCGCAGGCGACATCGCGGTCGCACGGTCGGATGACGGCGGCGCCTGCTGGCGCGTGCTGGGCGTTGTGCTGGATGAGCCCTGGCACCTGTCCTACCCCTTTGTGTTTGAGTGGGAGGGCCAGGTGCGCTGCGCCGTCGGCGGGGGTGGGGGTGGGTTGGGGGCAGAGGGTGGGGGGTTGCTGTGGCACGCCAGGGCTCTTTTGCGGCGTTTCTTGGGCAGAGGCGGCAGGCGGCGGGCTCGGGCATGCAGCACTGCCGCGCAGCGCACGCTCCCCTGCCCTCGCACGCGCCGTGCCGCTGCCCTCACATCCCCTGCTGCCGCCCCGCTGTGTTGTGCAGATATACATGCTACCAGAGGGTCACGCCTCTGGCAGCCTGCGCCTGTATGTTGCTGAGGCCTTCCCGCTGCGCTGGCGCTTTCACTCGGCGCTGCTGCCGCGCCCCATGATCGACGCCTCGCTCGCCCAGTGGCAGGGGCGCTGGTACCTCTTTGCCTCTGACGTGGTGCGCCTGCCGCTGGGCATTCCACATGCCTGGTTCCCATAGGGGGAACCAGGTTGTGCCTCTTGCCGCCTGGTGCTCCACTGCGGTGGCCGACAGTTTCGGGCGCGCCCACGCGTGGCGCAACCCCTTCCCAACCGCCCGGACACTACTTGTCGTTGCTCGCGCATGCACGCTGCCAGCCCTCTGCTGCGCGCCCTGCGCTCTGCTGTGCGCGCTGCCTGCGCTCAGCCATGCGGTGGCTGTCAAGCGTCGCTCTGCTCCCCGCGGCCCTGCCCGTCTGCAGCGCACCCCCTTTGACCTGGAGCTCTTTGTGGCGGACTCCCCGCTGGGGCCCTGGCAGCCGCACCCGCTGAGCCCGGTGCAGCGGCAGGGCCGCGCCGCCGGGGCGCGCATGGCAGGCAGGCTGGCCCTGCACAATGGCCGGCTGCACCGATTTGGCCAGGACTGCGGACAGACATACGGCCACCGGGTGGGCTGACAGGGGGGGAGCGGCGGGGGCCAGCGGGCAGCTGGAAGCCTGCAAGGAAGGAGTCAAGGCAGACACGCCCGGGTGCCCCCCGCCCAGAGGCCGGAGAGACTGCTGCATGCCCCTCGCTTGCTGACCTTGGGGCCTGGTGCTGCGCCCCGAACCCAACCCAGTCAACCCCAACCACCCCACACCACCCTCCACCCACCGCACTGCTTGCAGCTGGTGGCGTACCGCATTGACGAGCTGGGCCCCACCGCCTTTCGGCAGACCCGCCTGCCGCTGCGCTTTGACCGGCAGCCCTGGAGCGCGGCTCGGCACCACCACCTAGACCCGCAGCAGGTGTGTGTGTGTGTGTGTGTGTGGTGGGGGTGGTGGGGTGTGTGGTGGGTGG